>PVJX010000358.1:0-279743 GCA_004027295.1 Dolichotis patagonum | reverse complement strand
GATGACCATATTGTTTTTGTCAGATCGTGGAGCAGAACTGTTAACAGTCTCACTGATTGAATGTCTACTTTACATGTTTTAACTTTGTAATTAGAACAACTATTTCAAAGAAGTCAGTATGTAATTAGTCAAGTAATAATTTCTTAGGTTTTATTGCTGTTGTACTCCTCCTTTTTTCCTTGAAATACTGTATTGTCGCCACCCTTTATTCTGTTTTGTTTTGTTTTGTTTTTTTCCTCTTTAAATAAAAAAATTAAAAAATTAAAAAAATAAAAAAAAAGAAAACATTTCTGGGAGCAGGGAGTCTTTGAAAAAACAAACTTTGGTCTTTGTAATGACTCTGTTTGCTGTGTCCTTAATTATTTAAGCAGGAAATATCCTTTAAAACAGTTGGATAGTAGGTTGATCAATGCGTGCTTTGTTATAATTAGGGGAAAGAAATTATGGCATTCTATATTGCCCATCGGGGTAGCTAGAGATAATAATACACTGTGTGCTTTTCAAAAATAAAATAAAATAAATTGAGTGAAGTAAAAGATTAGAACAAAAAAATTGGAAAGTTTTTAACCACAAAGAAATGAGACATGTTTAAACTGGTGGATATGCTTGCCCTAACTTGAATATTATACAATGTATATAGCTACAGAAATGTCAAATGTGGTCTCTTAAATACCCACACCTTTCAATGTATCAGTTTAAAAATATTAAAAATTGAAAAATACACAAAAGGATAAAAAGCTGAAGGGAAACCTGACTGGCTCTTAGCAAACACTGCTCCGTAATTCTGTCACAGACTTGTTCCTCTCTGGGGCAGAGAACAGGCCTCATGGGACTGGACCACAGCAAACAGGACATGTGGACAGGGGAGGGGGCCCTCTGGTCCTCCAGGTGCCACAGGGAGGTCCTGGCAGGGCCGTTTATGGGCAAAATGTCTTGGAATTCCTGCAACAGCCTCTGCAGATCGCTCCTTCTCATGCTCTTTGGACTTTAGAAATATGCAATGTCCCTGAGATGTCAGGATGCAGGGTTTTGGCGTAGGCCTGCAGAGGCTCCTGCTCTGAGCCTGGCTCAGGGATGAAGCCAGGGTTTAGATTTAGCAAACAGCCTCGCCGCCTGTCTTTGTGCTCAGCGCCAGGAGAGACGCCTGGCTTATGAGACAGAATCACTGAGGAGATGGAGTGGGAAGAGGGTCCAGCTGCAGCTGCCCCGTAGCCCTGACTGAAAAACGATTTAAAGGGAAAACAAGGCGGGGAGGCTGAAGAGCGAACGTCTGCTGTTGCGGCCAAGGGAGGCTCCGGGATTCCTCTTTGGAGAGCCGGGCTGAAGATGCCCACTGGCTTGGAGTCAGCTGGTGGTGTTTAGGGCAGAGACATTTTCTGTACGGCCTTTGGCCAAGCTGACTCATTCACCACAGAAAATGCAGCATTGATTAATTAATTCATTTTTTTAAAAATGCCTCTGATCCTAAGACTTGGTTACACCAAATGCCTCGCCTCCCTCCATCCCATCCCTCTCTCATTTCCTCTTCCAAATCGGCCCGGCCTGGTTTCTCACCAACTTGCCTTTGATTTCCTCTTTCAGGTGCATTGATATCACCCTGACTTGGCCCTAGAAAGTGACTTTCAGCCTCTGGACAGTGAGGACTGGGACTTGGTCCTGCTCTGTGCTTGGGATCCGCCTCTCTGTGTCTGCTCTGCTATGGTGTCACCCTGAGCGAGCAGCAAAGGACCAGACAGAGCAAGGGGAGGACTCAGGAGTGCATTGAATTTAGGGGACATAATACATGGTGAGGACCTGGGTACTGCAGCTTAGGAAAACTAAGGGTGCCAAGGCTTGCTCAGCGTTTCACAACGATGTATGCAATTCCACTGTGTGCGTTTCTCATCTTAGGCCATGTCGTGGGGAATACAAGAAAAGGGAATAACCAGTCACTGCTGTGGGAGACTTTGACTTTATCTGAAGGAAAAAAGAGACAATGGGAAGAAATGTAAAATAGGGTTTCTTTAGTTTGGACCTTAAAAACTCCCCAAAGCTTTGATGCTAAAAGCTTGGTCTCAAGCCAATGGCACAATCAGCATACATTAGGAAACTCAAATGGCTCGGCCTCGTGGGATGTCTTCCAGTCTTTACGGTGAACCACAGGGGTTTGCAATCCTGACCCCTTTTTCTTTCATTCCTGACCATGAAATGAACAGGATTCCTCTAGCATGTGTCAGTGCTATGATGTGTGACCTCACTCTAGGTACAAACGTAACAAGAATAAGTGAGTACAGGCTGAAACCTTCAAAACTTGGAGCCCAGATAAATCTGACTTCTTTTTAAACTGATTATTTCAGGTATTTTGCTACAGTTATGGAAAGCTGACAAACACAAGGGCAGGATACTATGCAGAGTGTGTTGGCAGCAGTTTTATTTGCTTATGGGATCAGGAAGTGATGGAATGAAAATTATTTTGGTTGGTTTAAAAAATACAGACCTGAGAATCAGAAACCGAATTTGAATCCTAGAAACCAGATGTGACCTTGGATGAGTCCCTTCTATCTAGATTTGTTTCCTTTAAACAAACAATTCAAACTAGATTTTGTTAAATCAATTGCATTCTATGTATAAGGGGCTTGTGCATATTATTACACAATTTCCCTAACAGGTGCTGTTAAGACATTGTACAGACACAGGAATCCACCAGGAAAGATCAGCGCGACATGAGGTCCTGGCTCTGTCTGGCCCCAACCTCATCCTATCTTCTGGTTTCCTTGAGTCTTTCTATCACATCAGATGCAGACAAGGCATGATTTCTGTCCTCAAATTGTGAAGGAGACAATGCATATGGTAAAACAGATGCAAACGAGTTATGCGTCTGTTCATGATAGATGTCCGTGGACCTGGGCAGTGGGGGAGATAAGAAACTCACAGAGAGCCGGAGGGATGAGATGGTCCTGGAACTTGGCCTTAAGAGTTGAGTGGTTTCAAATACTGGATGAACGGGATCTTCCAGGCATCTTCCATGTTGGGAGAAAAGAGTTACAAGTATGGAACCAGGTGCTTGGCTGTGGTGGAAAAGCAGAAGAGAAGCTGGAACAAAGCTAGCACAAGGGAAGAGTGTGCAGGCCAAGTTACTGGACCACAGGCCACTCAGCTTTCCGATGTAAAGTGATCCAGACCCGCTCCTGCGAGAGCACGCACCATGCTGGCCCGGCCCCTGGGAAACCCTGCAACCCAGCTGGCTAGCAGACGTGGAAAAGGAGGGAGAACCCACCTGCCTGGCCTCTAGCTCCGGCTCAGGCCTGTTTCGGATGCCAGCTCCCTACTTTTCACCCCACATCCGTGGGGCAGTTGACCCTTATATGCCATGCTGATGAGTTCACCCTGGCAGAGATGGGATCCCCGGATTTTGTGCCCCGTCTGTCAATTCTCGTGAAATAACAAGTGACGAGCATTAGGGTTGGTGCAGCCAGGAATCCTTGGCTCTGATGCCGGCCACTGTGCGGTGGATTAGCTTTGCACCCCTGTGCTTTGTCTGCACTTTCACCTGTTCCCCAAAGAGTCAATACCTAGGCGACCTCTTTCAGAGGGCCAATTTGAAGCACAAAATGAGACAGCATGTGGACAGAAGATAGATCTGGAATTGACACTTGGCATTATGAATGTTTTGCTTCTTCACGTTTTTGTCAGATACTGAATCAGACAGTTGATGTTTTGGGAGGGAAAAAGCTAACAGGCGATCTCTGAAAAAAGTATTTTCCAGTTCACATGGAATGCTGCAATTCTCAGAAATCAACACAAGAGGGAGCCATAAGCCCATACTAAAGTAAATGCAGGTCTAGGCCCCTCCCTTCTAATTTTAAGATTGCTTAGAATTCTGGGCCAAACTCCCTCACTAATGCTCTCCAACACAGGAGTTAACAGAGGGAAGCTTACAAGGGGTGTCAGCTTGACACTTAGTCTGATTTTGACCTTGTGCAACAATCCTAACTCCTGGGCTTTTGTCTAACCTGAAAACTTCTTCCTTTTTAGTTCTAAAATGAAGAACCTTGTATTTCGTTTTTGTTGCTGTTGCTGTTTTTAACCTTGTTTTGGTTCATGTACCTGAATCTCTACTTGACGGGTGTGAGGATCTTACTAACCGGAGTTTGGTAACATTCGTAGGACACAGGAAGGACGAGGATCCAGAACCCAGAGCCCTGCGCTGGGGACAGCTGCAGCGGGAGGCAGAACTGCAGGGAGATGGCGTCCTTAGCAGAGGGAGCGCTTAGGCTCAGAATTTCTCTTCCCCCACATGCACCAAAATCCACGAATGCTGTAGTCCCTTTAAAAGCCGTGTAATATCTGCACACAATCTGTGCACACACGATCTGTGTGCATCCTCCCATGTCACCTTAAGTCATCTCTAGGTGACTTATAATACCGACCTCAACAATACACTGTGCATATAGCGGTGACGTTTGTTTCTAACCCTCCAAACTTCTGCTCTGGAGTGAGGAAAGTGGGTTCCTGTCACCTGGATTTACCGCAGCCAGTCTGCATGCCAGCACGTTATCTTGTTTCTTTAATTACCCGATAGAACAGTAACTGGCCAGAGGCTTGCACTTCAGATTAATTGGCCTGACATCTGTTCACTCCATTTTACACAGAGGGTGTTGAGGGTCCGCTATTCCCCACTCACAGTTGAAGGTAATAATAACATCCTTGTCTTCCCAAGGAAGGACCTGGCCAGAAATGAAGATGTTTTTATTGACTTATCTCCTTGGGTCTTTAACTTCCTCTCACATTTTTTAATCTAATGATAAATCTTTGTTTACATTTACTAGTGGTTTTACTGATTTGTCAGAGACAGTCTGTGAGAATTAGAGCCCATCTACGACTGGGGAAGGTAAGGTCTCTAACATGGAGCTCAGCCTGGCCAATCACATTCTTCACCCCTGAGACTGCAGCAGGTGTCCAGATGGGGCCACGCTGACTGTGATGACCGTGGTGCCCACGACAGGAGAGCCGATGTAGGGCCCTTGTTCAGGATCTACAGATGCCCTCGGGTGGACTCTCCGCTTCAAGATGTTGTATTTCTCCTGTTTCATACCAGAATAATGCACTTTCCCTCAGCCCTCTAAGCAATGTAGCGCCCAGATATAAGAGCTCAAAATGAGCAACTTACTGAGGTTGGAGCCTCCACAACCCTCGAATACCTGGTTTGATTTAGCTCACACTCAGCCTTCACTATGTGCTCAGCCAGTCAATTTGCCAAATCTGAAAGCATCAAATGCGCCTTTTCCTTTTAACCACTTATTTAATCTGCTTTCTTTTCTCTTAGTGGAATTACAGGAAGGTTGAATTGTTCTCTATTCCAATTCCAGTTTGTAGTTGGAGCCCGAGGGATTGAGGGAAGAATTAGGTACCTAGGAACAATAGTTTAGAGAATATATTTTCGAATATAAGTAATCCTGAGGAATACATTCCGTATGCTTCCCAAATAAAAACTATTAAAATTGTGAGTATTAGGGAGGCCTACCCACCTCTTCGGACTCTGTGGACTGGGAGCATATCATCGGATGCTGCTAGGATGCACAAAGTTGAGTTTGCTCCTATGGATGGTGACCTTCCTGCCGCAGCACCTTCACTCACACCCTGGAGGTTTTCCTTTGCTATTACCGTTGTTATTTACTCTCTTAGAGGCTGCACTACTCAAAGTCCACCCGGCCCTCGTTTTAGATTTCATAAAGTGGAAAAGGGCATAGCAGGAGTCAACCACAAATGGCTTCCCACTGGAAGTTGAGAGTGCAAGCTGCAAAATGTAGGATTTGGCTCAGTAAGAAGCACATGCCAAGACGCGAGCTCTGGGAGACGCTGGGCTGGACCAGAGACAGCAGCGAGCAGGAAGCCCAGGGCGCGCCATAGCTGCCCTAGAACTGCGCAGAGCGGCTTTCCAGAGGCGAGCTCAGAGAGGGGTGGTGGCGCCCCCTTGTGGAAGCTCAGATCCACTCCTGGGAGGTTTGGAGGTAAGTGGCGGGGTAATGGGGAGTCTGCGGGGTTGTGTGAAACACAGAGAGCCAGACCCGGTTTTCCCTTCCCGGGTAGACAGGAGAGCAGCTGGGTAGGGCGTTAGTGAGGATGTTAATCAGGGCCCCAGCTTTGGGTTTGGGAAGGAGGGGGTACATGGAGAGGGTTCAAGACCCCTGGATTAAAGCAGATGTGATTCCCAGGCCAAATCACAGCCAGTACTGGGCTCCAGATTTTGTCAAAGCATATCTTTAAATCAGATTTTAGAAAAAGACTACAGACACGAAATGAACTTGTCAAATATTTTATTTAACTCGTAATTAAATTAGAGAACCCAGAAGAGTTGCCAAGAGGTGTAAGGGTGAAATCACCAAGCTGGGCTGTTTATCGATCAGGAATACCCGATGAATTTGCAAATGATTGCAAAACTGGTGCTTTTACAAATGGTTGACAGGGAAGCTTCGTCCCATCGAAATTCAGTGGTCTGTCCTGGACGGAATTTACTCGCATTACTGTCAGTCGTCCACACTTTAAAGAGATGGCTTGAAGGTTTTAAGGCGCAGACCCTCGCAGGCTGAGGACTGGACTCGGGAGAAGTAAAGGCGGCTTCCTCCAGGTTTTCACCGAAGCAGGATTTTAACCCCGCCCCGCCCCCAGCAGCGTCCGGGCGAGCGAGGCGCCGCACCCCCTGCGCCCCAGATCACCTGAAGTCTGAGCGATCGCCGCCGCCCAGCGGCCCTGCGCTCGCAGATGAAGACACAGAAGGCGGGGAGCGGGGTCCGCGGCGCCCAACTGCAGCCTGCGACGTGCGGACGCGGAAGCCACCGCGGCCCCGAGGGTCCCAAGCCGGGAGGGAGCCTGGGTCTGCGGCTGAGAGGGTTGGGGAAGCCAGAGAACCTGGGGTTTCGGAGGCCGGGGTTCCACAGAGCTAAACGCCGAGGGTCCTCGCGGAGGGAGCAGACGGAGTGCACCCCCCACCCCACCCCCTGGGGAAGCCGCGGAGTGGCCTCAGGGGGCGGAGCCAAGAGAGAATTGGTGAAGTGCTGCAGGGTCCCTGGAGGGCCTTGGAGCTCCAGGGTGAGCGACAGGGTTTAGGCCTCCCTCTGGTGGCCATATGGAGAACTGCAGAAACATTTACATTAGCCTGAAAAGGCAGAACTGGAATGAGGAGAAAAACATTTTTTGCGTTAAAATTTTTTTTTTTACCAGTGTATGCTTATATTACAGAATAGTGACATCGCTTGGGGGGAATTGATCCATATATGTAACATATATTGTTCATTTTCAGTCCCTGAATCCCCTTTCTTCTCCTCTCTGTCTCCAAGGGTCTATCTGCTAATTCTCTATATCACTCCTTTATTTAACGCATTGATTTGCATTTTAGGTTGTTTCTATAAGAGAAAACACACGATTTTTAATTGTTTGGTGCTGGCCTATTTTGCTTAGAATGATGATCTCTGTTTCCGTCTATTTTTCCCTGCCAAGGACTCGGATGTGGCTCAGCGGCTCAGAGGCGGCCTGGCAAGCATGTCTTGAATTCGACTCCAGTACCACACACAAAATTTTTTTTCCAGCAATTGGTATGATTCCATTATTTTTATGACTGATAGTCCAATGTGCGTGTGTATTTGACAGTTTTATATTCATCTGCTGATGAGTATTTAGGTGCTGTGAACTGTGCTGGTAGGGAAAAATATACGAATGATAAAATAGGTGGAGATAAAAAAAATAGTGGGAGAAGAAGGGTCCAGAGCAGACAAACCCATCCTGCGGCAAAGTTAAATGGTGGGAAAATCTGAGGCTGAGAGTCAGGCAGCCCCTTGCAGGACTCACAAGCCTCACTACTGCTGGACTAAGCTGAATAAATCCTTCTACACAGAGTATTGGCCAAAATGAGCTAAATATTTAAGAAAGAAAAACAGATGAAAAGTAATAGGACTTACTCAGAAAGAGTTGCAAAAGTCACTTGACCCTCAAACCCCAGTGAATGCCCAAGTTGTAGCATTTGTATAAACGAGTGAGGACTTTAGTTTCTGACTCAATGTGCCATATTGAATGAGTTTTGGGTGATAGCCAATTGGCATGAACTCAAGTAAATTTGCTCAAGTACCATGCAGTATGGTTCAGGCTTCTGGCTACCAGTAAGCAGCACTGCTTCTGTAGCACCCACTGAGGAAGATGCCCCTGCCTGGCTTTCAAAGAGAACTGGTCTGCACCGAGGAGCAAACCCGGGAGGGAACTGGTTCCTGAGAGGAATGCGCCTTGGACTGCCCTTTTCTGCGTGTGAGGCAGTGGCCACTGCTTTCCTCTGCTGAGTCGGTCTCTGGACGCTGTCCCTCAGCTGGGGGAGCTCTGGCCAGTTTCCCCACAGCATCCACCCAAAGGCCATCTCGTGAGGACACTGGGGCAGCATGTCATCGCCACCCTTCCTGCTGCCCTGGACTCTTCAAGTGCATGATGCAGGATGTAGGGCTTGAAAATACAGAAGAGAAAACTGAGGACCACTGATGAAAAGGGAAACTGTCAGAGCTGCTGTGTGGACTAGACCCCTGGTTCTTCTGATGTCCCCTCACCGTCCTTTCTGCTGCACTCTGAAGGATTTGCAAGCACAGAGATTAACCCCGCAGGAGTGACAGTGTGGTACTAGCGGGCCACATGCAATTTCGCTCTCTGCTTCCCTTTTCTCTGAATTCTCTCCTCTTCCTCCTCCTTCCTCATCACCTTTTTATCCTCTTCCTTCTCCCCCTTCCTCCTCCTTCTTCTCCTCCTCTTTTGTTTCTCTCTGTAAATTCTAAGGAGGTGGTGATCACTCTCGGATCCCGTGAATGTTTTCAGTGGCATCGTAACATCTAACATCTAGTATTTGTTAGTATAATTCCTTCCACTAAAGGTGTTTGTCTTTTTATCCTGTAGTGTTACAACATGAAGACTTTATTCTTCATGAATTAAGAGTTGAGGTCAGAAAGTTGCTGAGGGAGTTGAAGAAGATGGATACATGACTCACTATAGTAAGCTGTCATGCATGAATCAATACAGAGATGTAAAGTCAAGTCAGTTGTCCTGGAAACCTGGTAGGTCTTACCTGACCCTAAAGATGCAGTGACACTTTTAATTGGATTTGAAAAATGAATACCAGAGTGAGGGCAAAGGTTTGAGGTGGGCCATTTTCCATGAAAGAAACCATACAGAGAGTAAAACATACGTTGCTGCTATAAATACAGGTGATGCAATGTATTTCCCTAGTGCACAAACTTGCAGTGTGCGAGAGAAGGCAGGAGCAAAAAAACTGGGGAGAGAATGTTGAAACATGTTCTACAAGAAACCTGTTCTACAAGACTGGAAGGGCCGATAGATACCGTATTACAAGAGGACCTAACTAGGTAACTTCATTACTGATTTATTTTATGAAATTGTAGCACACCATCAAGAATGAGTTTGGAAGTGAGGTGGCCCAAAAGCCAGCAGTAGAAAATTCTCTTTTAATAATTGAGGTAGAGGGGCTGGGATCTTTAGCCACTGCTAATGAGAGATAAGCACTAAGAGAATGGACTAGGTGTCAAATTAGTCCCAGGCAGGAATGTTAATGCTGCATGATTTGGAGTAACCTCATTTCTCTTATTTGGGGCTTTGTAAGATGAGGTAAATAGTAGCTGGAAGGACTCAATCAAATGAAATAATAAAGTGGTCAGTGCAGTGGTTGGCACATGGTAAGAACCTCTACCACCTGGGTATGAGTTGTGGAAAATTTCTAACAAGAGTTAGAAATTCGGGACCTATTCAACATAGCACCGCCAAGGGCTTCACTTAGTGCTTTCCTGATGAGACGGAGGCTGGTTTAAGAGACCTGTTAGAATGATACACCCACAAAAAGCATAGAGAGTAAAGGAGAGAAGGGAGTAGGAGTCTGAGGTTCTAGGCTTCAGGTGGGTGGTGACTGATGATGACCCCATGGGTGAAATCAAGGTGTAGGCGGCATCGTGTGGGTGGAAGCTTGACTTTAGCTTTGAGATTGAGTTCCTTGCAAAATGTTCAGGTGAATTCTTTCATAGACATTTGTGATAGTTAAGTGATTGTGTCAATCGGAGTAAGAAATACACAACCAAATTGGATCAGCATCATTCTGGGTGTGGCTGAAGGATTTCCTGAAAACAGAAGACCCTCCCTGGGTAGGATGGTAACAATAAGCAATAACAGAGAAATGAAGGAAGGCTCGTTCATCAGAGACCCTTCGGCCCTTGGATACCGACTCACAGAGGCCCTAGGGTGAGCTGCAGACCTATGAATACATCCCTTATATCTCCAGCTCACAGGCAGTCCTTTTGCACTTTTCCACACCTGGCCCTATAGGTGGCCACTGTAAATATCTTATGCATGTAAATATCTTGCATTAAATTTGTTTCTGTAGTGAACACCGATGCTTTAATAAGTTTAATAAATGTTTAATAAGGTTTGGGCTGGAACTCAGATTAATAATGAGAGGTACACATGCTTCTATGAGAATTTGGCACCTAAGAATATTAATTGAAACTATGGAAAGTGTGTGAGTTAAGATGAGAAGAAGCTAAGCATTGAAGTCACTAACACAGCTAAGGAATGAGTAGATTATCAATAGGGAAAGGCGCTCCCTGGGAGATAGGGAGGGATTAACCAGACAGGGTAATAAAAATGAAAGGAGCTGCTTTCAGCGGGAGCAGATTCTGCTGAACATATTGAAGATTTACAACAAGATGGTAAACATAGGATCTACAGGAAGAAGCCTGTTGGGCCCTTTCATGAAAGTTTTCAGTAAATTTGAGGCAAATATATGCAATTATATGCATATATAAAAGGCTAGAGGTAAAGACCACTTTTTTAGGAGCACAGTTGTAAAATGGGGAAAAGAAGACATTTCTAAGTTCAAGATTAGGTAGGTATGAAGTTAGGAGTTTTAAAATGTGACAGTGGAGGGCTAGTGAGAGAAAGTTGGCAAGGATCAGAAAAGGGGAAAAGAGGCTGTAGGAAAGGGCTGATTCTAGAACATGAATTGAAAGGCAACTCTAACTAGACAGAGGTAGGAGGTAATTACTGGTATGATTTCAATATATATAGAATGGAAGGACAGAATGTGAAGGGGCTCAAGCCCAGGAGCATTTTTTTAAAAATGTAATTATCAATAATCCCAATGTTAACTGGACATCAACAGTAGCTAACACCATATCTCTTACTCTGCTATAGTTGAGCATAGTTTCAAATACAATAATATCAAACATATCACAATAGTATAAAGCCATGCATAGAGTGAAAGAATTCCAGGGCTTTCTGAACAGAATAACAGAAAATGATCAATGGGTACTATAATATCTCATTTTTGATAAAAAAGAAAAAAATTTGTTTGAACTATCACACATATTCAAATTCCAATAAGACACAATGTGATAGATAGAACCAACGGTAGTAGAACAAAAAAAGCATGGTAGGACTTCTAAGAAGGATAATATTGTAAAGTACTGTGTTGCCTATGTTATCCTGTTCTGATCTGCTCTGTACTGCCCCCTTTTGTTTTATTCTCTTTCAAATAAAAAAAAATTTAAAAAATTAAAAAAAAATAATAATCCCAATGTTAGAGCTCATTTTCTAGTTTCAATCTGTTTTCCACAAAGCGGCTGTGTGATCTTGAAAAATTAACCTTAAGACAACTCAGTTTCCTCATCTTTTAAAGAAGATGCTAAGAGTTCCTCCATCCTAGGGCTGCTAAGTGCATTAATACATGTAAAAGCAAACCTAGCTGTAGTTTTATTTCAGGCTACAATAACTAAATAACGTGCTACTGTCTGGGTCACTTAAACAAGCACGCGTTTCCACCAGTTTGAGAAGCTGCCGAGTGCAACTACGAAGGTGCCAGAACAAGTGGTGTCTGAAGACCTCTTCCTGGTCTGCAGCCAGGTGTCTGCTTAGTTTATCTCTCTGTGGCAGAAATGGGAGGACGCAAGTTGTCTCCTGCCCCTTTTAATAAGGCCATTAATCTCATAAAGACCTCTCGTCACAGACTAATGACTCTCCAAAGGGCCTTTCTCTGAATATCCTTGCAATGAACACCGGGGTTTGAACACAGGGATTTTGAGGGGTCATAAGCATTCTGCTCATAGCAGATAGTAGATCTGGGATATATGTTTCCTGCCACTAAGAGTGAAGGCAAAGTCTAAGGCTACAATTTGTCAAGAATTATTAAAGGAGTGAAGTTGGGATTGGAAAGGAGAGGCTGATCCTAGGTGGTGGATTGATAACCGGTGGCCAACTTGCTCAGCACGGCACTGAGCCGGGGTGGCCCACCTGAGGGTTGTCGCCAACATAAAAGGGGAACTGGAGAAGTGTTGTTTGGTGCTGTTGGTTCTCCTGTTGCCATGGTTCTCCTGGAGGAAACTGTTGAGCTTCTTTCCTGTTATGAACTTGGCTGTTCTTGTCATCAGAAGAACTCAGGACCTTATTGTCACTGAGAATGGCTGTGGTTCACTTTGGGGGAGCTCTGGTCTTTACTTTAAGTATTGCTTCCTGGCTCCAGAGGGGAAGATGGTGTGCTCTTCAACCTCCTGGAGAGGCTTGTCGTGCTGGCTTCCTGATAGGAACTCTGCTGTTCTCATCACCAGAAGAGCTCAGGACCTGATTGTCGCTGAGGATGGCTGTGGTACTTTTCAGGGGAGCTCAGGTTTACTTTGAGTGCTGTTTTCTGGCTTAAGTGCAGGACCCTCAGCCTACTGGCACAGATCCTTCATCCCCCTGGAACAAATTTTGTAGGTTCCACCCCTGACCCATCGCCTTTCCAGCACAGATCCATGAAACAGATTTGCATGACATATTATTGTGGGCTCTAGGCCTCCAAACGGACTCATGGGAGGGTGCCGTGATGGGCTCAATGTCTTCAACTGGACTCATGCAGGACATTGCTGTGGGATTTAGGCCTTCAGCAGGATTCCTTGGGTCTTAGTGTGTGGACAGATTTCCTGCATTTCCTGTGTCTAACTGTTTGGGTGACTATTATAAAATAATTCTGTAAATTGTATGTCCTGTATGTCTTCTTTCCCTTTCAAATTTCTGACTACAGCACTGTTAGAAATAAAATATCAAGTTCTCCAAGGACAACAGCAAGATTCCTGGATAGAGCTGGAGGTCACTCTGAATCTGCTAAAGAGGATCCAAAACCCTTGGCCTCTACCAAGGAAAGGGGCTTTGGACTCAGCTGGTTATTGGTGGATGTAAGACCCCTTGAAACAGTGCTTGGCCAATCTGCAGCAAGTCAGCTTGTTTGCTGCTTATTCTGCAGCCCTAGGTGCCAGGAAAAAAAAGTTGAAAGCTTTTGATTCATTTTCAAATTTAATTTAGAAATTGACTGGCAGATTTCTTTGGATATAGTACTGGAATTTGCATGAAGGTTAGAATGCTAAGGAATTTGAGATTCTGGAACATATGGCAAAAAAACCAAAGTTTGGCTTGCTACTGGAGTTTCTAATGAATATTTCATTTTGTGTACTTTGTCAGATTTATTGGTTTTATAGACATCTAGTTAGATGAAATTAAAAAGAAAAGGGCAGTCACTTGGTGAATTGGAGAATTTCTGAAATATTTGTAAATTAAATTTATGGCAGCAGTGTTACACAACTGTAGGCAATGATTATGAATATGAAAATTGCTCTGTGGATTTTATGCTCATGTCACTAATGATGTGTGGGCATCGTGGAAAAGCAAGCAGCAAACGAGCAATGTTAAAATGATTAAACAGCAAGGGACAGTGAATTAATATTGTAAGCAACTGGGAATAATGACTGAAAATTGCCAAAAATATTTTTAAAAAATTGCAAAGTGAACTAAATTTTGTTGTGTATATAAGCTATATATAAACATTTTGTGTTAGGGAAAACCTAGTACAACAACAGTCTTTTATTGGATAAATGTTTTAATATTATTTAATAAATTTCCCATCTGTCTCCTCAAGGACAATCGGGGGAATTAAAGACTAGATATAATCAAGTTGAAACTGGAAAATAAAAAACTTAGAAGAGATTTCTAGTTATTATAGCTCATTAAACTTAGAAATTGGTTGTCTAAACATTATCAGCAGAGAAATCATTTGGGTGATCTGTAATTAGAGTTTAAAAACATTGATTAAGACAGCCAGCATCAGAAAGCTAAAATTGTATACCTTAGTTTCAAATATGTGTGTTCATATAAAATTGCATCATAAAATGAATAGCCTATTACAATTTTCAAAAGTTTGGAAGAGAGTAAATGGGAATCAGCAGGTACAGCAAACTTAGAAAAGGAAATTGGAAAATAAACCTAATAGTAAATTATTAGAAAATCTTATCACTGAATCCAACGATTATTCCCTACATAAGTGATTAGTAAGTAATGATTATAAAGTTCTTGAACATAGAAGATTTAGGATAAATATACAAATTGGACTTTTTTTTTAGACAATGGCATGGAGTTTTGTATTATTGCTAGTTTGGGTTTATTATGACTAATACTACCGCTCTACTGGATGAAGACAAGAACTGCGTGTTCCTTGACCTCAAGAATATAGGAGCTAAAACTAAGGCTGGGAAAAAGAAAACAGCAATTCCGGAAGCAAAGCACATGCATTTTGTTGAAATAGAAGCTACCAAAAACAAAGAGAATATCAGCAAGATGGGGGAAATGTCAATGTTGTTGTTTCTTTTTGTTGCCTTCTTTAAAAGAAACATTTATTTAGCCTAATTATATAATATTTAATATGGAGAGTGCAGACTGCAGTCATCTAAATGAAAAGTGTCATGTTATCTATGTTATACTACTAATTCATTTTCCTGGGATCAACTAATGGTCCAATTAGTAGAAAAATAATTTCTTATTCTGTGAGGCTTGAGTGATGTACCCTAGAGGCAAGATCCCTGGCTGTTATCCTCTGTCTGTAAATCTTTCCAAGATACTAGAACATTTTTTATTTTTTGTTCCAGGGATTGAACTCAGGATCTCACACTTGCCAGGCAGGCACTTATGCCGCTGAGCTATGTCCCCAACCCCTAGAACACATTTTTGAGGGTGGTTTTCGAATGGTGACTGTGTCATCTTCTAGGTCATGGGTTCCTTGAGGAAAGAGGCCAGTTGCATTTGTCTACAAGGTGACAGGACTTTGAACAGTACTCAGTGGCCCACAGTAGGAAAGCAAAACATGTTTACTAGCTTGAAGAATTAATCTGAAAACAGAGATAATAACTACCAGAAAATATAAACAACAGGGGTCCCAAAGACCTGAAAGTTATCAAACACGTGCATTAATTAAAACCAAACAATGTGAGCCTGTTGTCTGATACCGTATCAGTTTCTCATAACTTGGGTACTTGTTCTTCCTGCTTCCTGAAAACTGATGATAGACTTCATCAGTTAGGAAAACTGATGTCTGCTAAGTGGTGTACTTGACTGTTCAGTCTTCTTTATTCCTTGGTGAAGTGGATAAGGCCTCGTGATTCAGAGCAGTGTCTACTTTCAGAGGTCACCTATGTTGAAATTTTGTCACATATTTCTATAATTTATGCATCTTCTCAAATCAAAGTGACTTGTGACATAAAGGGAATATTAGTTGACATGATTGAATAGTTGTTCTATAGTTTCAAGACAATTTGTGCAAGTTTCCAGTCACATTTTTTGTGGGGGAGGAGGACGCTATTTGCTCTATTTCTCTATGTTTATTGGCTTATTATTTAGCTTTACTTCCATTCTGATTAAAAATCCTGCCACAGTTCCAAGTCTTACATTCGCACACTGAAATGTCCAAATGATATTTCAGGTGTGTGCCATTGACTCTTTTTTCCCAGAAATCCAGTAATTTATTTATGTTCTATTTGTTTAGAATCCTTGGTCTACACAGTTACCCAGCAATCACATACTGGAGTGAACACAAAGACTAGGCAAACTTACTCAACTAAAGCTGAAGAGTCTGTCCTGAAAGTTGAGAATGGAATCAAATGCCTTGCAATAACCTGGGTCGGGCAGGAAAATCAGATTGTTGCCTTTCTCTGTTCACCTTCTTATTCATACAGTAGAGAAATAATGCCATTTAGCTTGTAGTTTTGAGTTCCTCTGGAAGTGGTTGATTGCATAGCTTCCATTTCCTATGCTTCCAATAGGCTGGGCTGTAGGGCAGGGAAGAGGAGGAAAGGACATATAGCCCAGTGCCACTGACTGTCTCAATTTTTGCCAAGATTTTCTAGATTAAAAAAAAAAAAACCTAAAAACATACCCATTTTGTATTTGGTATGTTCCATGCAGACAATTTTTGCAGACTTACAATTTAAAAGAAATGATTTTGGCAAAGTGAATCCATACAGCTTTCCATGCTGCCTTTTGCAAATAGAACTCTGTATGATGGTGGGCACATTTGGACTCTTTTATGCCATCATCTGTGTTTATACATGTGTCCGATTCTTATATGCATTTGGGGCTTAAGTCTTTGTTATTTCTTTGTTTCTTATCAAATAATTTTCTCTGTATTTGTTTGGAATTTATATAAGGTAGTTCTTTTATTGGTTATCCTCAAAATTTTACTACATATCTTTATCTTTTGTAGGAAAATAGATACTCTTCCAGACCATGATGTAAAGTGCAATAAATCAAACACACACATACTTAAATATGACATGATCGCTCCTACATAAGAAATCCAAAGTATAAATAAAGAGAAGAATGAAATAAAGTAATAGGAAACAGGGAGTCAGATCGTTTGTAACAAGAAGGTGACCAAGAACTGGAGGGAGGGTGGAGGAAACGACAGGGAGAGGAAGTGAAAAGAATGAAGACCAGTTCCATGGGTGCACCAAGTCCCCTTGATGAATGTAATCGTTATGGATTACAAATATGTACTAAGAATAAACATTAAAAGATGAAAAATTAAAATTCAATGAGTGCTTCTAAACTAGATTTTATCTTGCTCCAGGAGATATTTGGCAGTGCCTGGAAATATTTTCTATGTTGAAGAAGGGGTAAAAGTGTGCATTCACTGGAGTATGGTAACGTTGCTAAATACCCTACAATGGTTGGGGAGCCCCTCACAGCAGAATTGTCCCACTAAAATTGTCAGCAGTGCCGAGGTTAATAAACCTTGTGTTAAACGATAATTTACTCCTCTGTCTGATCAATATGAAGCCCTTAGAGCCATCTGCCCTCTTTACTTGCACTATAGCTCTCGTTTTTTGTTAGAGCTCTTCCTTCCATAATTTTCCCGGTAGTCCCTGCTTATCATTATTATGTATTGAGACTTTCACTGCCTTTTTGTGAGCGCAGTCACATGACATACACAAAAGTTTGATGTCCCGCTTGGAGAGTACACCTATTAAAAAAGAGTCAGTTGTGTTTACCAGACCAGAAGTTCACAAACAAATTATGGAAAGGGCAATACCCTGGGCTGTCATTTTGCAAATTGTATTTTTGCAGGAAAGCTTCAGCCGGCTAATAGTCAACACCGTCAGCCCACTACGGAGGACTGTGAAGAAACAGATGCTGGTGTTTCCCAGTAGAAGTCAAGTTGGAGCATTGGGTCTGTTTTACTGTTTTGCTGGTATGATTTGCTTGCCTTGACAGCCAGATTTTGAATTCCGAGTTTTTAAAATCAAGCTACTTCTAATCCTTGGAGACACTGATGGTTCAACTCTGTGGAACACCAGTGCGTAACAGCAGGAGCAGGTGCTTGATCCTTTCTGATTAGAGGCCCCTCTTGCCGAAGGATGGGGAGTCAGCACTGTCACTAGTGTGCTGCTGGCTGTCAGGTGTAATAGCTTATCTTTGACTTTCTTTGTTTTGGGAACCTATTCCTGTCAGAATTGGAATAAGTAATTTGAACACTTTAGTTACAGCCAGCAGAAATGGAATCAATACATGCCAAGATTAACTTCGGTGATTAATCCCAGAATCAATGGACCAAATGATTATCATTTCTGTCAGCCGAAGATTCTGGGATGCAGCATTGTGATTAAGGAGGCGCGTTAATTTTCATCCGCTGGCTTCTGCAGCAGCTGTGTCTGAAGCCTCCAAGTTTCACTTCCCTTGCCCTGCAGTCGCTCCGGTGATAGCTTCTTGCTGCAGACAATTCCTGTGTCACATGGTACGGAGCTCAGAAGCCAGATTTGACAATAATGAGAAGCAGAGTTGACTTAGTCTGGGCTGCTACATCTCCAAGCCATAATGCCAAGCCAAACTTCTAACTTTTAAATCAGAGTGATTATTTCTGACTGTGTGATGGGTAAGTGGGTATGTTTCATGGCCTTTCAAAGGAAAGCAGACGGTTGGAAGAAAGTCTGGAAATATAATTACCTAACTAAAGGCTCCAGGCATTGGCCTATCTGGGAATAAGAACCATTTTTGTAGAAGTGCTTGTAGAAGTGTCTCCAGGGGAGACAACAGGTAGAGTGAATCCACACAAGCAATGGGACCAAGGGCTCACCATGTGCCAAGCGCAGTGCTCAGCTTTCTATGCATGTTATTTAGAAATCACATGCAATCTCCGTGGTAGGTGCTATTCATGTCTTTGGGTAGCAGATGCAGAAACTGACACAGTGTGATCCCAGTCCTATCTGACTCTGCATTCTTTATTTACAATTGCTCATTTAAGATCTTCTAGATATAGATAAGAAGAGATAGCTCTTGTTATAGGTTAATTTGTGTCTCTTCCAAAAGATATGCTGAATTCCTGATTCCTAGAGCCTCAGAACATGATCTTGTTTGGAAGGAGGGTCATTTCAAGTGAAATTAGGTAAGAGAAGATCACACAAGAGTGACATGCATCCCTAGTCACTGTGAGTGGTGGAGTAACAAGAAGGTAACAATGTAAAGACAGACATAGAGAGTGCCCTGTGAAAATGGAGAATTGCAAAGAAAATCTCAAACCAATAGAACAACATCAATTTTCCCAAATCATTTTAGAGAGGGAGTGGTTTTGTTATCAGTTTATTTTCAGATGCTTCCAGTAGAGTTGTGACAAAATACACTTCTTTTGTTTTAAGCTACCCAGTTGCTTGAACTCTGATGATATCCCAAAGGAAGACTTGAGTTAAATGTATGTGCTTACATGTATACCTGTATATTTATGATACTTATTAAAACAAACAATAAATAATCTGGAAAACTTTCTGTGTGCAAAGTACAATGTCAAGAGTGATATGAAGTCAGAAACTTAACCTATGTGATATGCTGACATAATTCTTATTGTGTGTGTGTGTGTGTGTGTGTGTGTGTGTGCATGCATACTACTTGGTAAACACTGTCTAGTCTGAGAAGACTGAATCCCTAAATGAGCTTCATTCTCAGAGATCAGTGTGTGTTTTACTGCGAAGTCCTCTTTTATTTGAGCTTCCCAACCTCTTGGGAAATACCCAAAGCCGTCTTTTTTCTTAGTGCCCTATGTGTAGAGTGGGGAGAATGATAACAAAGAGGTGAGTGTAAGCAAATTTGTGTAATGTGTTCAGCACCGTGCCGGGCAATAAACACACGTTCCACATATAAGTTATAAGATGGTATCTTGTGGCTTTAGTCATGGCGAGAGACAGACACTGTAGTTTCCCTTTTCTAAATGACAAAATGGAGCCTCAAAGGTCCCAAGGGGTTTTCCTAGCACTGCAGAGACAAGAGATGGTAGGAAGTGTCCGTGAGCTGCGCGTGCACTCTCCAAAGGTCAAGGCTAAGTCCTCTCTGCTGCTGCACCTCCCAAACCAGAGCACATGATCTAGTCCAGTGAACAAGAGGATGGCATCCAACAGGGGCTGCTTGCGAGTTCCAGATCGTGTCTGTGAGTCCTGTGCACAGCTTCCCATCAGCTGGGAATGCGCTCCTCTTGCGGGGACTTTCATGAAGGAAGGTCCCATCTTTATCCATGTCAAGACCATCTACAAATCTGGCTTTTTTGTGCTCCTATAATTTGGGCAATCATTGTACATCAAAACTCAGAAGGGCATGTCAAGGGGAGTTTAAGAGGAAGATGGGTACATTCTCTTTCTTCTCCCATTAGGTTTATGGAATTGCAAGATCTGAGCCTGAATATCAATATTTTTAAAAGCCTTGTTGGCTAGAAATACCAAGACATTTTTTTCCTTGTTGTTCTAAGGATAATTTTTTTTAAAGGTATATGCAGGTTAAATGTAACATTTGAATGGACCCTTGGGTGATACAAAGGCAAAATCCAAGCCAAAATCTTGCTTCACAGCAGAGCAACTCAAGACAACATGGAACTAAGTAATTGCTGTGTAACAATTAAAACATAATTTCTATTATGGACTGCATTTCAAAGTGAAAAGGGGAGATGGACACTTGACCATCAAGCATTATTTCCCAGACACACACACACACACACACACACTGATCACCCATGCATTCTGAACAACAGAGGGAGTGGGTTAAAAACTTTGAGAGGTTCCAGAACCAAAAAGCACTGCCAGTGATGGAGAAACACAAACTCCATTTCAAATAAAAGTCTCCCGAATTCTTATAGCCTCAAACCATTTTCCAGATAAAATTACAGAGTTTGTTTCATTTATATCCATATTAGCTTTTAACCTCTGCACCATTCCAATAGTAGAAAATTAAGCACTGAAGCTAATCGTGTGAATTGGGGGGTGGGGGATCTGAATTACTGACAATGTCAAATACCAGAAGTGTTTATCAAGAACGTGGTTTCATTATTGTCATGTGGCATGTGTGCAATTTCCAACTGTAAAAACTCAACACTCTCATAACATAATGTATTGAAAACACTCCTACTTGTTAAGAAAATTCTGTTATATATAAACATGATATTGAAAACTGTGGTTGAAGGATTCTTCAATTACCTCATCTATTAATTTTAGTCAAGATTTCTCTTGGTTGTGTGAGTTTGAATATACAGAGAGGGAATTACTTTGAAAATTGTACTCTGTAGAACCCTCTAGATTTGAGCTGACATATAAAACTAATAGATTTGTTACATCAATATTTTCTGATGTATCTAAATATTCTTGATGTCTGCATAAGAAAAACTCTATGACATGGGCCTTCGAAAGCATTTGTTGCTGTTAAGAATAGGACCAGGAGGTGGCAATGTGTCCCCAAAGTTTCTTGTTCATGAAAAGCCCCCATGCAGGCTGGAAACAAGTAATGCACAAAGGTTTCTTTGCTCTGTGAAAGGTGGAAAGTGACTGAGTTCCTTTCCCCATACAGCTAAGGAGGTTGAGAAAGTATTTGATCTCAGTTTTTGTTTTGGGGGAGAGAGATGGGTTTTTTCCCTGCTCCTGTGTTCTTGCGAATACCTCAGTACCCCTGTTAGTTTTCAGGGCCAGTTTTAGAAAGTCCTTCCAGAGCCACCTGCAAATGAAGTGTACCTACCCCAGAAAAGTAGTATCTTCCAGCACATTCTCAGGATAATGAAGAGGGTGATCAGGGAACAGGAGGCCTCATATATCTCCATTGCTTCAGATGATAAAGCATTTCTGGGGAGATGCTCAGCAAGAGGAGGCCAGGGACCATAGAGCTGGAAGGAATCCTGGCCGTCACCAGCAACCCCTCCTAACCCCTCCCAACCCCTTTCACAGAGAAAGGGGCTGAAGTGAATTAGTATCAAAGGGTGTAGACTTAACATATTTGCAATAGCCAAATATCCTTAGCTCCATGCCACATGCAGCTGAAGATCCATTTTAGTAATATTTGTAAAATAAGGAGGTAAACTAAAAAGAAGTCAATTGCCAGGAGTTTTTTCCTCTGCTGGTTTCTTCCATCTTTTTCTACACACCTGCTTACTTCCGCTTGAACTGGAGATTTTTGATAATAGAATGACTCAGCAGTTACCAGTTCTAGGTGCACATTTTAAATACCTTGTGTTGGTATAAAATCCTCCTTAGTAGAAAGATACATAATTTCTGATTGATTTGATTTGATCTCTAGGACCCTTTGTCATTCCCACAGGTTGTTTATATGTTAATCTTTTCTTTTCAGTGCAAGATGACATTTGTCTTTGATACCACCTTTGATTCTCCATTTCATTCTTAATCTGTCTCTTCACCAGTGGGATCAGTGCCTGACTTTGGCTGACGTGGACCTCATTTAATGGACAAATGTTTAGAGTGATCTCTTTATTTTTCTGACCAGTGCTAAATAAAAACTACTTGAAGTAAGATACCATGCAATGGAGACACAGGAGATTCAATGAGTCAAGAAGAAAAAAAAAAGAGAGAGGAAAGCAAATTCATGCAGTAAAAGTATAGTGATACAGGCAGCAGTGAGACTGCTGTGGATGGTAGTGTGGGAAGGGAGATTTATTGTGGAGTGACATCACGACCCTGGAGAAAGGAGTACCACAGCAAGTGCAATACTTGATATCCTGAATGAATCAGAGGATCGATTACTATGGGCTACGATACAGTTCTTGGTTACTTCGCTAAGAGGCGGAACATGGTTAAAGCCCTGGGTTCTATTCCCAGGATTGGGAAGGGAAAAGTATAAAGGAGAGAAAAAAAGCATCCTTGGCACCTGGTGAATGGACCTAACTCAGAATTGAGAGACGTATATTGCACTTGGCTGTGTCTGACATTGCTGAAGTCATAGATCATGAATGGGTTGGGAACTAGGAATAGCAAATCCATTTGACTGTCTTAGTATAGAGTTGTTTGCAAGGCACTGTCCTACATCTGGTGCTTTGCTGTATATTCGTTTGTTGTTGTTGTTTTTGTACCAGGAATTGAACTCATGACCTTGTGCTTGCTAGCCAGGCACTGTGTCGCTAAGCTCTATCTTTGGCCCTGTATCCAATATTAAAGACATGGGAATGTGGATTTCACCATATCCCAAGACAAAAGAATGTATCTGGATAGGAAATTTGATATAGGACTAAATATTGGAAGAAGAGGCTAATGAAAGGGAAACTAGGGGACTGTCCTTTGTCAGGCATATGTGCCTTGAAAAGTTAGTTTTCTGTTTCCATTTCTGTTTTGCTACTAAAGTATTTTATTCCAGATGTGACCTTTACATGTTCAATCAGGAGTTAATCCTTACTCTACATGAGGATATTAACCTTCTTAGCCCTAAAATTATCCTCCTTTCAGAGTTGTTTTGCCTGTGAGCAACGTAAGCATCTAATCAGTGGCCTCACACGGCTGCGTGCATGGAGAGGGTCTGTAACAGTGAGTGCACTGTGGAAATCAGCACGCCCCAAACACACATCTCTGATTACTTTAACTACATCACTAGTCCCAGTGTCCTTTTTTTTTTGAGTAGATGCCAACATTTCTCTGCAAAAGAGAATCCCTGGCAGTAGAGATAGAAAAAGTTCAGGGTCTGAAAAGCACTTTATTCTTTGAAATTGAAACCTGAAGGAAGAAATCTCATGCCTTGGCCAAAGACCCAGTGTCTATCAGCATTTGATCTGCACATGAAACTAGAACCTCTGCACTCCCAGGCCGTTTGATTCTATGGCACTTTATCTGCAAATGGCGGCTAATATGCCAAATTCATGATTTAAGGCATGCTTTTCTTGAAGAAAAGTTTAAATTTATTTGAGCAGAGGCATGCACAAAAACTCAATAGCAGCTTATTATATGAAGCAAGAATATTCTGAAGGTATAATACACCTCTCAAGGTCATAGATGGCCATGTTTTTTAATGCAGAAGCTGTTTTGCCTATCTTGCCATGCAACTCACCTGGGATCACAGCCTGTGTTTTGTGTCTGCTATTCAAGAAGTGTCTTCATGTTGTAGACGTAGCTATTGCTAGGAGGAGAGCAGCTGCAGGAGAGCTGGGGGATGTGGTGCTCTGTTGAGAAGGCCCTTGACCTAGCTTTCTCCACAATGGCTATGGCTCACCTTCCCTTTGCCACGGTGTCAGTTTTCATTACCTTGACATTTCTCATGCTTTGATGTGTGCTATGAAATGGTAGCCTTTGGCAATAGATGGGGAAATGAGGCTTCACGGGGACATAGAGCGCTTGCCAAAGGAAAGGTGTGGAAAATGGATGTGACAAGGTTATTCAGATTGCTTTCTTAAGGAGTTTCAGCTCAGCTGTATGTGATGACACTCTGGGCTTTTGCATCGCAGTGTTGGTTGTAGGAATATCTGTGCTTCCCCCTATGAATCTGTCGTAGAACCTTTTGGTATCACTGTCTACATGAGAAGTGTGCTGCCTTGCAGGAAAAACAAATTATCTAGTTACCTTGGAAAGCTGCATCCACATTGTTTACTTCCATTACAGTTGCTGAAACCTCAAAATTACTAGGGTAACCTTTCGTTTTCATAGAACTATTACAAACTCTCTTTTCCCAGGTTTTATTTTGTTATTATTTAGTGAGAGTCTATATACACTAATTGAAGAGTTTATTCATTTCTCCTCTCTCTGAAGTCAAATAACAGTAATAAAAATGCAAAGACAATACTGCCTGCCCTCCCTTAAAATGTTGCAATAGAAAGAAATTGCTGCTGGAGTGTGGCGGTTATAGCCAGAAGAAATTCAGTACAAGCTTCCAGATCCCATTCTTGATCTGGCCCGAGATTGCTATGAAGTGGGGTCCAGTCTTCCACCTGGGTTTTAGTAGTAGGCTGTTTTAGGTAAGTGGGCAATGGCAGCACAAATTCAAATGATGAATCTGTTTGTTCTGAGGACTGTGTTTAACCAGTATTTAGAGGAACAGAGAGAGAGAGAGAGAGAGAGAGAGAGAGTGTGTGTGTGTGTGTGTTTGTGTGTGTGTGTGAAATCTGCTTCTTTCCCTGTATTAGTTTTCTCTTGCTGCATAACCAATAACCAGAAAGCTGTGGACTTAAAATTTTAACTGGGACTTATCTCAGAGCTGGCTTGGGTCTGGTACCCCGGCTGGAGTTAATTGGGCTCTCTGCAGAGAGTTTCCTCAAGTTGAAATCAGGGCGTTGCCTGGCGCTGTCATTCTGTTGGAATTTTTTTTAGCTAGTTCTAACCCACATGCTTGGTGACAGAATTCATTTTCTTAGAGATGGAGGGTTTGGAAACTCAGTTCCTAAGGGCTGGCCCTGTCTTCAGGCATTTGACAATAAAGCAGTTTGTGTTCTTCAAGCCGAAGAGTACCTCTGAGGTTTGAATTTCTTCTAAAGACGTCTCTTAACTGGGGCTGGCTCACCCAGGATCAACTCTTTGCTGATTAACTCAAAGCTCACTGTCTAAAGGCCTTAATTACTATCTGCAAAGCCTCTTGAACTTTGCCATAGTCTACGGACTAGAAGCGAATTGCACTCTAACCCTCACTCAAGAGTGTGTGCCATGGCTGAGGACTGTAAGGGCTGTAACACAGCTCTGCCCGTCACAGCTTTGATTACTCTCCCCAAACTGGGGGCTGTCATCCTTCTGTGTGCCAGCTCTGAGGGGCTCTCACGTTGCCTGAGGCACACAGTTCTGCTAACCATTCTCCTGACACTTCTTAAGCCTACCCTGTGTTGTTCTTTCCCAGGTTTGCTACTAGAGGCACACAGACCAGAGAAAGCCTAGGTATTTGTGGTCAAATAGAACTGAGTCTCAGTCCCAGCCCTGCCTCTACTCATAGCACCCTGCTGCTTCTCCTGTGGTGCTGATTGGGTTTGCAAATTCAAAGGAGCTTGCTCAGTGCCGCATTTCATCATTTCATTCCTCCTCTAGGGTCTTCCATTGGCAGAAGTTTCTGGCAAGTGAGCCTGAGTAACACAGTCTACAGTCCTTAGCCCAGCATCCAGCATAGCAAATAGAAGGTGTGTGCGGAGTGGGGAAGTAATAGATAGTGGACACAGCTATTTGTCCCTCATACACAGCAGCGGCAGCACAGTTGAGCTGCTGCATCTAAGCCCCTTATTAGCGTCATTCTGGGATAAGAAATATTTCCTTTTGGTCCATTTAGTTTCACATCACAAATAAGGATTATTGTTTGCTACAGAGTGTCTCTCTTCAGTCCTTTAAGCTGTTTTAACAGTGACTTGCTACCTCATATCTGCGTTCATTTAACAGTGGTTTTCTGTGGCTCCCCTGGAGAACTTCTCCTTTCAAGTTATCCAGAATCAATTCTACAATTTATATTTTAATTGACACAATAATTGTGCATCTTTATGTGGTACCCGATGTTTCAGTACATCTGCACCTTATGTAATGGTAAAGTCAGAATATTTAAATTATTCATCATCTCAAACAGTTATCATTTCTTTGTGATGAGAGCATTCAAAATCCTGTCTTCTAGACATTTGGAATTGTACAATGCAGGGCTTTTATCTAAAACCATCTTTCTAAGCCTTACGACACCAGAGCTGCTTCCTGCTATCTGGCTGTGAATTTGCCCAGAGTCATTTTAATCACTCTCCGAACTCTGTGGCTACAAGTTCCACCCTTCAGGCTCCACAGGACTGTGCTATCGTCTCACTCCCCACTTGCTGAGCACTTTGAAATGCACAGGTTTGGCATGCGGCACCCGTGGGAGCCCGGAAGGCAGCAGGAGCAGAATCAGTTCTGATACCACCACCGGCTGATGAGACGGCTGTTGAGGCTACTTGCCATGCATGTGGCCAAGTGATACCCTGACCCACTTTAACCACCAGCCCCCAAAGCTGGATGGAAGAGCCCAGGCTCCTAAGGGTTCACTCACTCAGTCATGAATCTGCTCCTTTTCATTGTGTCTTTTATTGCTTTGGGTTATTGTAAAGGTGCAGAGATTAATTAGCAGATTTAAAACCTTGAAGGCTTCATTACATAATTTTAGTCATCAGCAACCTTGGGAAAACTTAAAAAATGCAGGCACTAAATCATTTTAATTGGAAATTTAACTAGGTGTCTTTATAGAATATTTTATTGCTTGTCTTGTGAACAGACATCTGCCTTAATGTGTCCTTAGACACTGGAGTTCATAGCTGGGATACTCCTTGGGAGGTCTTGTTCACATGTTGGTGTGAGGGGGTAGGATTTGCCTTTAGCAATTCGTATCACTAGATACCGGTTTGACATGCTTTAAGAAATCCTAACATCTGAAAGCAAGAAGGAGAAAATAAAGTATATTACAAAAGCATCTACAGTTTAATAAAAAATAATCTGAGATTTTTACATAGGGCTTTTCCTTCTGTTTGCATAGAAGACTTCAATTGTTAAGGAATTATTTTTCTCTTAGTCATTACAGGGCATTGTGCCCCAGCTCCAGAAAATTCTATCACATCTGCAGAGCACAGGTCTAACAAAGATGTAGATGTGGGTAGGTAGGATGATGCAATCCTTTGAGGACTTAATTTTTTTCTTCAAGTTAGGGACACACTGGCTGACCTGCTTGGCTTGCTCTTCATTGTATCAAGGGTAATATGTAGGAAAGGTGCAATCTCAGAGGTTCCAGGCCAGTCCTTTAACAAACAAAAAGGGAAGTAGGGAGAGAAGTAAGACAATTTGTAAACAAAATTAAGAAAGCTAGGGAATAGACTTTATGGTTGCTGTTTTCACTGTGTTCTTTATGCTTTCTCCAAAGGGCATGAAACTGTGGTGGCCAAATCCTTTTGAATTCCTTGACGGTGGGAGACAGGCCTCTTGGACTTGAGTTGTCTGAACCATCCTCTTCACCTCTAGCTGTTATTGCCTAGGCTCTTGCTTTCTTATCTAAATTGCTAACAATTAAGGGGGCAGTTCTAATTTCCACATTTGCTGTACATTTTGTTCTGAACTTCTTTGTCAGAGTATGGTTTTTTCTGCTGATTACTGTCTACACTCAATGGAGGGGCCATGGGGGCAGGGTATACACAACCAGGACAAAAGCCATAAGTTATTTTTAGCTCCCATCTATCTCTCCTCATTTCTCAGTGTTTGTATGAGTGCCCACACAAGTTTTGGCTTTTGTTTGTGCCTATTAATATGTGGTTTAATCATATATAATGATTCACCTGACATTTTTGTTAAAACAAAAGAAACTCAAACACTGACTTAAGAATTACTTTTTAATTATTGAAAAGCACATAGGCTTATTTAAAATATCAACACTCATTTTAAAAAAATCTACTAACCATTATGATTTCCTGTAAGTCTAGTCTTTCTTTCTTACTCTCTTTCCCAATATTACTCTCAAACCTTTTCTCCTTGGCAATGTGCTTGGATCTAGGTGTAGATATGGCAATGCATTTAATCTGCGTGTTTGTCATTATTCCTCACCAGCATCATTGAGATGTCACTATTTCCATCTGATATTAAAGTATCGGTAGCTTTGGTCATTGTTCTCTTTTTTGAAATATAAATCCCACAACGGCTTCTTCTCTGCAACAGTCTGCATCATCAGCACACACAGGAAGTGCCTTATTCTCCTCGTATTATTCTTGGGAAAGATAGAGGTGTCCAGTCTGAGGCCTTCTCACTTTTTGCTGGACACTCAATGCAAACATTTCCTTCAGTACTGTCAACTACAAGAGTGTTTATGGCTCATTTCCACCATCTCTCTTCAGAATCTTTACTTCCAAGTTGGATTGAAGTTTTCTTAAAGGTTATCTTTGATATTTAGAAGAGGATATGTCTTCTTGTATCTCCTTAGGATTAAATAATTTCCCCCATTTTATTTTGAAATATTTCAAACATATTGAAAATTTTTCAAATTTAAATAGTGAATGTATATGTATTCCAATCACTTAGATTGCACAGTTGCTAATATGTTACTATATGTGTTTTACCTTATGTCTATCAATAAATTCATTCATCTATTCATTTATCAACCCATCTTTCTTGGGGTGCATTAAAGGAAGTTTTACTCATCACTACCATTGTGGTAGACAGCCCTGAGATAATCCTCACTTCCTGATATTTTCACTCTTGTGTTGTCCCCTTACAGGAAGCATCAGAGTTCATCAGTATGACTGTTATTATTTAGACCTAAAATACCCCTGATATCATGTGTTCACATATAGTGCTTTTGGAAGTAATCATATATGGGAGCACTAGAGATATTAATAGATTGATCCACTGACAGGTTTACAGATAAGTGTGCTATTAGCAGATGGGACCTGGTTGGAGCAATGTGTTACTGGGTGAGTGCTTTTGGACGGTCTGTCTCACTCCCCAGCTCCTTCTTTCTCTTTCTGTTTCCCAACTATCATGATGCGAGTGGCTTTCCTTGCTATGTGCCTTTACTGTGATGTTTCTGCTATGGAACAAGTCTACCACATAAGGACTAAATTCCCTGAACCATAAGCCAAACTAACCCTTTTTCTTTTACAATTCATATGTCAGGTATTGTTTATCAGCGACAGGAAAGCTGTCTAATACAGCGATGGATACAATATGGCAGAAGTGATGGTGCATGACACGTAAGGCCAGATCATACAGAGTGTTAAGTCGTCTCTCTTGAAATCTTTCATGGATTTCTCATGCTGCGCGAATAGTCATATCATGAACTGCCCTCTGGAAAAATGGACATGACAAGAATCTGAAGCCTCTTGCCAGAAGCCACATGAGTGAATTTAGAAAAAAAAAAGTTCAGCTGCCAGTCAAGTTTTAAAGCAACTGCAGCTGTAGCTATGACATTGATTGCAACTCCCTAAAAGAACCTGAGCCAGAACCATTAGCTAATTTAACACCACTTTTTTCTATTAAAAACTGTAACATAATAAATGTCTATTTGTTTTAAGGAACTGCGTTTTATGACAATTTGTTCCAAGGCAATAAATAATGCTAGAATGAATACAGCATGCACAGAATTAACTGTAATTCAATATCTATTTCTTGTTTTCTTCTGAGGTTACATTTGCGCAAGTAAAATATGCTGATCTTAAATGAGCCATTCAACGAGATTTAACTAATATACATATACTGAATATCTAAGGCTGCTTTCTATTTTTAACTTACAGTGTTCCTACACAACACCTCCTAGTCAATTGCTGCCGAATTCCAGAGATAGCATTTATTCTGATCTTTTAAATTCACAAGTTTGGTTTTGTTTATTCTACACATTCATGTAAGTTGAATTATATAGCATGCACTGTTTTTGTTCTCTTTTCATGCAGTAGACCATTTGTGAGAGCTGTGTAGTCGTGTTTATTCGTAGTGTGTTCATTTTTGTTGCTTAGTAGCTTTTCTACAGACTATGCCATAATTTGGGCCATTATGTAGAAAACTACTATGTATACTCATGTAGATCCTTTTGTAGAAATGTCTTTTTATTATTAAAGATGTCAAGTAGAATTCTCAAGCCATTTGCCTACTATGAGTTTAAATTTACATTGCTAATGTGGCTTTACCATTTTATATTCCTATCCATAATATACGAGTGTTCTGATTATGACACATTTTGAACAAGATGTGAAATTACTGGCCTTTTTAATTTTAGACATCATATTGAGTGGGCATCTCATTATACCGTTCTTCTGTTTCATGTTTCAGATGCTTTTCAGAAGCATTATTTTTCCTTTTAACTACAGGATAACATTTTATTTCTCTAACATGTTGTTTGTAAATTATTCACAGGTAGGTATGGCTGTGTTTTCCTTTATTTTTAAACTATTTGCTCATCTTACATTCAGAAGTTATCTCTTCAGTTCTTTCTTTTGTTTATGTTCTATCTAGGAGAGATCTGTCATGCTGTTTCAAACAAAATGTCATTTCCCAGAAAGGGAGCATATTTACAAATGTGTTCTTTTATATCACCTACTTTTCTCTGGACAAAAAGCCAAATCGCTCAGTTATTGAGGTGAACACATGACAGCACTTAAGTGAGTGTGAAATCTCCTAGAGATCTCTAAATCGAGATAGACATGTATGGCCTTTGACTCTAGCCCCAAAGTTTGGAAGGAATACATTTGGCATGCTTATGCCTCATGGAAAGATAATTGCTTTATTTTTTCTTTTTCCTTCTTTCTTAATAAAATGTGTTTTGTAAATATTCAATTCCTTGTATACATCATGACTACCAGTATATTTTTTTGTATCTCCTGTAGTTTTTTACCCAATAAACATTCCTCAGATGACAGTTTTCTATACTTGCATTTGTTTCTCTTTCTGGACCAATTCTCTGAAGAGATTATTTTCTATGGATTTTACATTTGGAGAACATTTTCCCCAGCTTTTCATTTTTTTAAAATTTTCTAGGTATTATGTTGATGTCTAAAGGATGTGTCTCCATGCCCTTTAATTTCTGTTAGCAGTTATGTTCTGTATTCGTCTTTGAAGTGAAGGCTATATCATACTTTTGTTTTTAGTGCTCACATGTTCTAATGCATATAAGAGAATAAAAATTACATATTATATTTGGTTGGACAGAACTAAAGAACTTATAATTTGTCTGGACCATGAAATACTTTTGGAAAGCAGCGTGTTTTCCCTCATTACTGACTCCACTCTTGCATTCCCACCACATCAGATGTATACATTCAGGAAATTTGTAGCCTTCTTGATCTCAATTTAGAAACCTTCTACAGACTGGTGGTAATGTTTCTTATAATCCCATCTCCACACTATCACTTAGTGGAATTTTCCATTTAAGAATTATTTTCTTCTCGTATTGATCTTCATTTTTCTAAAATATTAAAAATGTAAATCTTCCAAATTAATTTAATTAGATTACCATGAACATGAGCATTGAGACAGTATAGCTGCATTATACTTTGAACTGAGAGTTAAAATCCTGTACATTAAAAAATTGAGTGCAGATGACTCTTATGCTAGGTAAAGATGGAGGAAGAAGGGCCTTGGTTTTCCCTCTGCTTGAGTACAATGAGAATATTTGGCAAAACATATGAAGACTATTTTCAGATGATAGATGAAAGATTGAGCATATTCAACACATGGAGTACACCCAAATTCAACTTATATGGATGAAAATTGAATTAAGAAGAGATTATCATTTTTATGTTTATTTGTACAGGTTTGCTGTACATAGCAGTTACATTCATTTTGGGGAAATTATATATATATAAATTATATATATATATATCACATTATATATATATCACATATATCATATATAATTTTTTAAATTCCCCTTTCCCTCCCTTTCCTCCCCTATCCCTCCAACCTGTAATTCTCCCTACCAGTTGCAGAGAATCTATGCCTTTATTTTATATTATATATCTTTTATTTTGCTGTTTAGATGATTTATATTTTATATATCTCACATAAGAGAAATAATGCAATATATTATCCTTGTGCATCTGATTTATTCTTAACATTTTGATCTCAAGGTGCATCAATTTTCCTATAAATGACTCAAATTTATGCTTATTTACAGTTGAGTAGTACTCCATTATATAACAATACCAGATTGTCTGTAACATCTGTTGATAGATATGTAGTCTCTTTCCAAGATATAGCTATCAAGAGTTGTAGTGCTGGGGCTGAGGTGTTTCACATCCTGAAAGAAACAGCTTCCAACCCAGATTGATGCATCTTGGAAAACTACCTTTCAAAATTGATGGAAAAATAAGATACTTCCATGATAAAGAACAACTGAAGGAATTCATGACCATCAAACTAGCCCTACAGAGAGTGCTGAAGGATATTCTAGAGAGAGATAAAGATGACCATGGTTGTAGGAACAGTAGCAGAGGAGGATTGCCAAATAGGACAGGCAATTGAATGAAAGGGAAAAGTAGAGGGTCAACAGCAGGATGATAGCATGGCAGAGAAGAACCAATATATGCCAGTTGTAATCATTAATGTAGATGGCCTCAAGTCATCCATAAAGAGAAACACAGGGAGAGTGAATCAAGAAACCAGATCTATCAATATACTGTATATAAGAAACACATTTATCTCAAAAGAAAATTCACAGAATGAAAATCAAAGGAGAGAAAACAATTGTTCCACATGACAGGTGACCAGAAAAAGGCATACGTACCTTGCCTATTAACTGCAGAATGGACAAGAAAGAGATGGTATTTTCATATAAAGGAAAGCTACCCAGCTATGGAGCAGGATTATCTCAAGACTCTTGTAGGTAAACATATGCGACTGGAGATGATGTCCATGGGCAAAATGGTTGGAACTCATAAAGATGAACACTGAATTATCTCCCATTATAAAACCTGAAGGAGTTAGTGGGATCCAAAAAGCACAATAGATATTATGAAAGTGATAGGGGAGGAAATGCCTAAGTGGGGAAGGTATTAAGCACTGTTAATTTCTTATTGTCTTGTCTTGAACACTTGTATCATTTTTGTAATTTTGTTAAGTTTATTTTCTGTCTTGTATTGTAGATTTTATGATGTCTGATGGTATGGGCAGCTAATTTCAAGATAATGGTATATATCATGGTAACCATTGTTAGTTTCCTATTATCTTGTTTTGAAGTCCTATAATGCATTCATTTTTTGTTTCAGTTGGCTTTATCTTGTGTGGTTTTGTTTGATTTTAATATGTGTGATGGTATGGACAGCTATTTTGAAGAAAATGAGACATTATGGTAGCTATTGTTGATTTCCTATCTTGTTTTGAAGTTCTATAATGTTTTTATTGTTTTGATTGATTTTTTTCTATTTTGTTTTGTTTTATTTTATTGTGTGTAAAGGTATGGATAGCTATTGTGAAGAAAACAAGAGACATTATGGTAGCCATTGTTGATTTACTGTTGTCTTGTTTTGAAGATGTGTAATACTTTCATTCTTTTGATTGGTTTTGTTCTGTTTTGTTTTGTTTGATTTTATAAGAAAAAAAGGTCAGACATATATTCATCTTCACTGATATGAACTAAAAGGATCTCATGTTACTTAAAACATAAAAAAAAGATTAGACAATACATGTCAATTATAAACATAACGTTAACTGTGTCAAGTCACCATTCAAAAGACACAGATTGGCAGAATTGATTAAGAGGCAAGATCCAATAATATGTTACATACAAGAAACACATTTAACTCCAAAAGGTTCTATTCCAATGCTTTTATTGCTTTCCCATGTTAGGCATTCATGGTTTCTATCTTTTCCTAAGCTCCTTTATTTTTTACCTGTATCTGCTATAGGGTCACTAAACATGTCTTTCACTATTGTCACCATCTTAGTAGTTATCTGAAAGATTATTTATGATTTGATTTTTTTTCTAGAGCCTCATTAACTTGCATTGTTACTTCCATCCTAACCACTTTACAAAGTCCAGGCAGGGGTTTTTTGAAATGTTCCACCAAGTTTCTCCCTGGCTTTGCCTTTGGTGTGCTAGAAGTCTGGTATTACATCTTGTTAAGTATCTTGTCATACTCTATTTTGCTTCTTTATTTTTCGGTTTAATTCCCAAGTTGATCCCTGTGAATTGCTTATGGTGAATACCTTTGTTGCTAGTGTTTAGAATCTATTTCTCAGAGATGTTTTCATGTGTGGCTGGCATTGAGGATTTGAGTTTATTGCACATTCCTACCTCTTCAAACTATTGGGGATGAGAGGTTGCTATCTTGGCCCAGTTTCTGATTGCTTAGTACTGGTCTAAAGTATTTTTATGACCCTTAGGAAATCTGTTGTGGTATACCAGGAAGAACAATTGTTGGAACATTTATGTCACCTTCACTAAAGTAGTACAGTCAGCAATAACAATAACATCAAATAAGGCCTAGAAAATGACAAATTTAGGTTATTTTCCACCTTTGCCTTGTGAACTGCATTGGTGGTTTTACTAAAAAATCTAAAAGAAACCAGTAAATTGTATGCAGTAAATAAGTCCTCAGTATGATTATATTTGGTTACATGTCTCAAAACACCTGATGCCCAAAATTAGGGAAGAAAGGGTTTATTTCTTATAGTTCTTGGAGGTGTCAGTCCAAGCTCACCTGGCTGCAAGGCAGGGTGACATGGCTGGGGGGCACCCATTTATGACCACTGCAAACAAGGCATGAAGTGGCAAGAGGGAGAAGCCACGCCTTTTCCCCACCCTTACACTGTATCCGGGCTTCACCCCTGGACAGTGCACTCACAACACCAGTCTCAATGCCAGACAACATACCAATCACAAATTCCAGACTCAGCCCCATCCATGATTACATGAGGCTTAAGTTGAGGTCATCTGAGTACACTATAACGTTCCACCTCTACCGCCCAGACTCATGTACGTCCTTAATGCAAAAGACATTTAGTCCATCTCCAAGAATTGTCAAAGTCCTAAAAGTTTCAGCATTGCTGAAAAATCCAAGTCCCAAGTCTCCTCCAAGATCTAAGGCAAACACTTAGCTAAAAGTCCCTTTACAAATTAAAACAAAGTTAAGCACTGCCAGCATACAATGGCACGAGGTAAACATTACCATTCCATAAGTTACAAACAGGGGAATATAAAGCATTGGTACCAAAGCAAGTCCAAAATCCAGCAGAGCAAACATTAAGTCCTGGAGTTCCATTTTCAGCATTTGAAGCAATCTGGCTGCAAGCTCCAAAAGGCTTGGGTGATTCCACCCCTACAGCACTTCCAGGGATTTCAGCTCCTGCAACTTCTCTTGTAAGCCTCCTCTACTCGATTTTTGCAACTTTCCTTTGATGGTTCATCTTCCTGGATTTTGCAAACTTCTAGGTTCTCCACTGCACTTTTGGCTTCACTCTTACATCTTTGTGTATTTCCCTCTCAGGGGTGCACTTTCTGGCCTCTCAGGCCTTCTAAAATGGGGGAGGAAGCTGCTTTAACTTCAGAACTTGTGCATTTTCCTTGCATTTAAAACCAATGCCATGTGGATGCTGCCAAAGTCTGCTGCCAGCTGGAGAAGTAGCCAGGTTTTCTTTTTACTTGGCTGTAGGGGTCGAATATGTGGATCTCTGAGATCTCTGAATCTGATTGTGAAGAAAAACTTCTCTATGCTACCACTATTCTGGAATCTGGTGTGGTTAACACCATTTCGGAACCTTCTGTAGCCTCCATTGCCACTCTGGAACCTGGCGCTCTGAAGCTTTCTCCTCTGAGCAAAGTATTTCACTTGCAATTTTGAGGCCCCCTAGCCATCTTTTTCATTTCATTTTTTTCATTTCTCTGTTTTTTCTCGGCAATGGAGATCTCAGCTATATCTTTATAGTCCACAGCTTTCTGGCCAAGCTCACAATGTTTTAAGTCATCCTGCTGGGCTCTTTGCTCTTAATTCACAACATAAACCTGGCTAAAAGTCCCCAACAATAGCCATGCCACCACCTCAACATTAGGCTGCCTTGAAATTTCTTCTGCAGATTAATTAGTCTGTTGCCCTTAATATCAATCTCAAGCAAAGTCTCTGGGCATTAGAAAAATGCAGAAAATCTCCACATCATGTGGAGTCCAAAAACCAGTGCAGTCTTTCTTCCCAGAAGAAACATCCAGAGCTTGGTCTTTACCAGCAAGCTTCCTATCAGCCTTCTGGTCTCCTGAGCTGTGACCATAATCTCTCCTACAGAACAGACTAAGCTGCTCCAGTGCCACTCTTTCAAGTGACATCTCCAGACCTTCCCAAACTCTTCCCAGAAGCCATTTCCAAGGGCTCTTGAACCACATGGCCTGGTATAGTCACAGCAACAACCCCACTCTCCTGGTACCAAATTCTGTTTTGATTACTTGTCTCTCATTGCTGAGACAAAATACCTGACCCCCAAAATTAGGGAAGGAAGGGTTTATTTCTTACAGTTCTTGGAGGCTTTAATCCATGCTCAGCTGGATACAAGGCAGGGTGACATGGCTGGGGGCACCCATTCATGCCACCATCAATAGCAAGGTGCAAACTGGCAAAAGAGAGAAGCCACACTTTCTTCCCACCCTTACACTATATCCCAGCTTCAGCCATGGGTGACTGATAGCAATCCCAGTGCCAGACAACAAACCAATCACAAACATCAAACTCAGTCCCATCCATGATTGCATGGGGCTTAAGTGGGAGACATCTGAGTACATTGTAACAATGAGCTTCAGGGGGAAAAAAACTTACAAGGGGCTTGGGGCAAGACTGGAAGATAAAAGAAGATCACACAAACTTTGGTAAACTGGTGATAAGGACAGGAGGGAAAGAGAGAAGGAAAAATTAAAAACAGGAAGAGAACAGAACAATAACAAACCTAGAAATTGTGTTCACACTCATATATAAATAAGAACAAACAATGAAGAAAAAATATAACCACATAAACAAACAAAAACAAAAACACAAAAAGAGAAAAAAAAGAAAGAAAAAGAAGAAGAAAATAAGAAAAAATCCACTTCAAGATGTGACTCTAATGTCACTGGTAGAAAACATGAACAGATAGAATCTAGATCTGAGTTGATTAATCCCAGCAAGCCAACTTTAGCTTTATGGGGGGGGTAGTAGATAATTTCAATGAGCCTGCACCTTTAGTTCCACTGAATTTTGGGCTGATTTCTGGCTGTGAGGCTGCAACTAGATTTTCTAAGCCCACAGCAGTGCACGTTCCTCCTGCCAGGTTGAACTCAGCTCCCTGATTGTGTCACTAGGATCCACCAGATGGATCTGGGCCACAGCTATTCTCAGTTCTGGAGCTCAACTGACACCTCTCCAAGGTTACTATTGGCCAGTTGCCCTCTCCAAGGGGACATCTAAATCCAAATATTTCATCAGCAATTACAGTCTGCTGCATCTGCTGCTCTGGATAAATTTAGGTATAATGGAAATTCTTTGGTGTATGATTATCTAAAAGCAATTTCTCATTAAATCATTCATGCTTTCAAGATTTCCTAGAGCAGCACTGGGGGCAGGAGGTGAATGCCTGTAATCCTAGCACTTGGGAGGCTGAAGCAGGAGGATCAGATCATTGAGAGTTCAAGGCAAGCCTGGCCTACAAAGTGAGTTCAAGACCAACCTGAACTGCATAGTGAGACTGTTTCAAAGAGACAAAACAATTTTTTCTAGGGTGACCTTTTAAATACTGTATTTTTAATAATACCTTTTAAATATCTTTTTGGATATCTGGTTCATTCAGAATATGTACCTCTTTTAAATCATGTTACTGCTTTGTGTTATTTTATTCTTATAAACATATATATATGGATATGTTTCTATCCATACACATATAAATATTATCTTTTCATTATATTTTTACATTTATTTTGTTTTCCTTGCATATAATATTCCTTCATTTGTTTTAATTTTTATTTATCTTATTTATTTTACAATTATTTTATTATTTATTATTTTAAATTATTTTACATATTTGCTCTTGTGTATCAGTCTATTGGAATTCAAATGCATTACTATGTTATTTTGATTAAAATATAGAAAGATTTCAATAGGGTGCTTTGTATGAGGCACTAATTTACTCCTTACATTGGAGTAAGATGTCAAATTGATGTACTTAATTTTAACCAGCACTATTTTAGTGATATTGAATCTTTCTCTTGGTTGAATTTATCTTGTTGATTGTCTGACAACTCCTTGACACTGAATGAGAGAAAGACACACAAGCCATGATGATCAGTAAAGCTCTCATCTTGTGTGCTTAAGATAACAAGAACTCACAAACACACTTTTTTTCAAATATTACTGATTATAAAATTGATTAGCAATGTCATTCAGTGGTAGAGCCCTTGCATAGCTTGCTCAAGGCTTCAGATTAAATACTCAGTACATGGGAAAAAAGTGGTACAGGTTTAGGGAACAAAATAACAACTAAGTAAGATTCTCTGGCAGTGTTATCCTCACAAACACAAAAACAGAACAGCTATTTAGCATACCAGTTGCCTTCATAAGAAGTAAAAAGTCAAGTGAGAGACCACAGTGCCTACTTTTAGGTTTAACAGTATGCAAAGAAACATGGAAAAAGACACCAGGAAATTAAGAGAGAAAATCCTCCTGCTATGGGAGGGACAGACAATTAGGTCCTGGCCTTAAACATGAAACCCAGTGCTAGACAAAGCTCCGCTATGCCTATGGCCACTCCTCTACCACGGATGGAGACACTGGGGTGTTGTTAGGCCAAATGGCTTCTGCAACCTTGGGCAGAAGAGCAAGACTCCACCTGCTGGGGAGCAGAGCATGCAAACTAGCATAAGGCTTTGCACTGGTAGCTCAGTGGGCTCAGTATGCTGTAGGAACTGAGGGCACTGGACCCTTCAGGGTCAGGTCAGAGTTCGTGAGCAAAGCTTCCAGACCATCGGAGCATCAGCTCAGCTCTGTGCAGCACACTTGTGTTCCAGCCGCATCCTCTCCAATTCCATCGTAGGCCTCAGTGCAGCCTTTCACTGCGCAAGCCCTGCAGCCTGAGACTCAGGTACACCCAAGTCCAGGGTCAGCTTTCACAGCCAGAGACCATCATCACACTAGCTCAGACCCTAGCCACCAAGGTTAGGTCAAGGTTGTAAGCACAAAATTTTGCCTTGGAACTTACTTCTTGGTTGGTAAAATTCAGCACTGAGAAAAATCTTAGTGGTTCCCATCCCCAGGTTTGTCTACAGATGGAGTCTCCAGAGCATCTTCAGGGCCAGGAGATGACATAGGACCCCAGTCATCACAGATTTTTTGAAGGCAGCATCACTCGTACTGGCCACAGCAGTTGGACGATGACACCACTTCAGCAACAGGCAGTCCATGGCAGTGGACCTGAGTTCTGTCCCACTGCTAATGCTGATTTTGTGGCTGTGGTCTCAGGTTGTGACATAGCTTAGTAGCATTGGTGACCACAGCTATGATAAGACCTTAATGCTGCTCTGTACACTGTCCCTCTGTTAAGGGCCACATAAAATTCCACAGGGTGAAACAGAGGCCTGTAACTGTACAAACTGACCTGTAACACCCAGGGCTATCTTGGTACAAGGAAAGTCTTTGAGTAGAATATATTTCCCTCTCATAAAGTTTAGTATTAGCCAATCTGGGATTCTTTCTTTGTCATGTCTCCCTAAAGGACTGTAATAATTGTAAAACATCACTTGAGAAACATATTTTAGATCTGTTGATAATTGTTTTGTGCACTTTCATACACAAAGTCTTGCCCCTATCTCTTTCTCTTTCCTACAGGTCTTTGCACAAATATTCACTATTGCATCTTCAGTTCAAAACTACTTTTCTTTGTAATGAGTATTTCTGCAATGACTCTTTAACAAGTAATGATTTTCTTAGGCCCTCTGTTCAAGAGAAATATTTGGAAGTGTTTCAACAGCAGTAAACAACTGGGAGTACTCTTGCTTGGGACTCACCATCTTTCATGTTTGGGTGACTGAACAGTGAAGAACCACCATCATGAGAGTTTACAGGAAGTCTGTAGGGTAGCTTATAGAGAGATATTGAGAAATTCCACAATTCTGTGTTGGAGTTTGATGTGACTTTATTGGCTTTGGTCAAAGAAATAGCATCAGAAATTGTTGTGATATTTGTGTATTTGAGGTGTGATATTCCTCTCTGAGAGACGGTAGAAGATATACAAAGATGTAGGCCTTTTTCACGTGAGTCTCTAAGTGATAACAAAGAGATTTTCTCTCCAGCTGACTCATAGTGAGCACATAATTTTAATAATAAATACACAGTGTTTTCTATTAAGTCACTGATATTTGAAAATTGATTATTTCTGTAGTATATCCTAACCTATTGTCAATGAGCTATCTGCAGTCATTTGAGTATTTCAAGTTCAGTACATATAAAGAATTTCCTGAGATTTTAGAAGTAAGTAACCAAAGGCTTTTCAATTTTCCTCTGTCTTCAAGTTCTTTCTTATGTATTATGTTCATAGCAAGATGATAAGACTGTCAAATCTTATCTTCAGTGATGAAAAACCATGCATTCCAGAGCCACCCTGCCTATTTTCAAATTGCAGATTTCCTATTCAACAGCTAGGTAAGGCACAATTTCTACATATTCCTTAGTTTTTTAATAAAGTGGAGAGAAGAATTTTACTTTTACCCTCATGGGGTTGGTGTAAAAATTAATGAGTTGAGACATATAAAATATCTCAGCTAGTGGGTGTCACAGAGGCAGTTTGTACCAGATCTTTGGTATTATTTTATCTTTTCATCACCTGCCATCCTTAACTGAATTTCTTGCTCATACTTTATTTAATTTTGTGATTTATCAAATAGGCTCTGCCTCTAATGTAATTTATAGTTAGTAGACAGGGAGAGAAAGAGAGAGAGAGAAACAGTATGATAGAACCTCTTAAGTCTCATATATCTGTCTGTAAATAATCTTTAATTCTGTAATGACTAGGCATGATCTTCTGAAATTTATAGAAAGGCAGCAGGAATGAGGAGAAGGAGCAGAGCAGAGTTTGACAATCTTGCGTAATTCTTTCCTCGGTGTCCCTCACGATGCCCAAGTGTATGCTACACAAGTATTTCCTGGATGGGAGCACTGTTTTAAATGCCAAGCTTTTCTTGGCTCAAATGTTACCACACTTAGCTTGTATACAATGCTTTTGATCTGGATATTCTGCTGCAGATTCATCATTTCCACTTTAATATGTCAAAGGCAACTCAATTCTATGCATTCAAGTTTCTCTGAAATTTTCCTTACCAAACCTATTCTAGTCATATTTTCCCCACTGAATTCAAATTTCATCCAAACTGCATGCCAGAAGCTCTAAATCATCTTCCTGTCTTCCCTTTATCTTTCCTTCTATATTCCCACCTCATCATTTGTTTGGGCTCAGTTATCATCCCCATACTTCTGTAGTCTCTTTTCCGTGATGTCCTCTGCAGGCATGTTGGGTGGAAGTGGCACTCACCTGCCTTGGACCACACTGTGGGCTTCTGCTTACCTGCGCCCGAGACATCACTTCCTCTCTAGTGATTTACACGTTTCACAGGATGATCATATGATCACTGTGGTAAGTTGTTATGATGGTCTTGTCACATCTTCTCTGACAGTCATGCAAGACTTCTCAGATGCTCAAGGTGAAAAATAAAATTTCTCCTCCCTCCCTCCCTCCCTCTTTCCTTTCCTCCCTTCCTTTCTTTTTTCTGGAGTACTAGAGATTGAACCTAGCGTCTTCACACTAACATTCTTAGCCTATTTATATATATATATTTTATATATTTTATTTCTAACCATGAAATTGTCCTGGCTGGGCTTAACCTCACAATCCTCCTACCTCAGCTTTTCCAGAGTACTGAAATTATAGACATGTACCATCATGCTTGGTTCTATTGTATTTTATCTTATCTTACCTTACTTATTTTTTGTCTTTTTGAGACAGGGTTTCACTATGCACTTCAGGCTGGCCTTGAACTCACTTCATAACCTAGCCTTGCCTGGAACTTGCTGCAATTCTGCCTCAGCCTCCTACGTGCTGGGATTACAGGCATGTGCCACCACGCCCGGCTTTACTCTAGATTTTTGAACATAGTCCTTAAGGCACTATGTAGTTTTCTCTCTGACTTACTCTGTAATCTCTTCTCCTAGCTCACAGTATTACTCTTTATTTCCTTAAACTGTCCTCTCTTGACTTCTTTTTTCAAAACAATGCTCCATGTTAATTGTCTCATAAAATCTCAGCTTTCAGGTCACAGATAAAACATCCACTCTCCAAGGGTCTCCTCTGCCTTCTCTGACTGTTCTCTGTTAATTTCTAACATGCATCTACCTTCTGGTCAGACATTTCCCAACATCAGCCATGCACACCTACCTTTAAGTCAACCTTCTGTCATTGGTACACCATAACTGACATCCACAGCTTTTTAAAGGAAGAGAGATCTCAGAGGAATCGCTCCACAGTTGGCGAACTACAAAGTAAATTATCACGAGAGAGAGGTACAGCATAGCAAAGCTGCTCGGTTCGTGGCAGCCAAGAAGCAGAGTGCAAAGACAACACCAGAAAGGGAAGGGCCAGGACCAGATACGGTACCCAAGGTCATGGCTCCTCGTCCCAACCAGACACAACCAAAAGTATATTTTACTCACCCTCTATATGGCTCCCAAGCCAGTCACACTGACACAATGAAGCTTAACCTCCACAGCCTGCAATCTTTGAATCAAAGTCTGGAAAAAACATTTTTTAAAACTCATTACTTCTTATGGAAGCAAGAGGAAGGTGAAAAACACTTAATTTTTCCTTTGTTCTGTATACAGCGGATCATGTATGAGTCCCATGCTAAGATCTGTCCCTTCTCTTCTCTGTATCACCCTCTTGTACTCACCCTGCCCTGCTCTATGCCCTTATCTCCAAGAGGATAATCAGCAGCAAGCCAATGGCTTTGTTTCCAGAAGACAGGCGAGGTTTCCTAGAAGTTTTTTCAGAGGGAATCATTTGTAAGAGAAACAACATTTTCCTTTCAAATATTGTCAGAACTTTATCGCTATGTCCTATTTCTTTTTTCATTAAATATGTCTTTTTCCAAGAAACGTCTGACTGGGCAACAGAGATAAGATGGAATGTGAAAGGAAAGTGTAAGGGAAAAAAGAAATGGATCCTATTTGCTATTCACTTCCTTACTAGAACTGATTTTCATCTGTGTATTTGAAAATAATTTACTATCCCACCAAACTACAGGGAAGGAATTTTTCTCATTTTTGTCACTATTATACATCTAGCATATAGTACACAGTCTGACAATAGAAAGTTTTGTCCAGTTACCTTATAGGTGTGGGAAGACTTCCTCATTCTCTTTTAAAACATCTTTTCTAATATCAAGCAATTAACACTGTGAACAAAGTACATATATTACATTTACATTAATTTTAGTTTGAAGTTTGTAACAGATAACTGAGAACAGGATTATTTGTGTGTTTTCATATTTCAACACTTATTTATTTATAACCATTAGAACATGAATGTTTTATTTTCCTAACTGTAAGTGATTCTGTGCTATATTTGCCAATATACTGACAAATGTGGTCATTTTTATTATGACTATTATATTCAAGTGTGGGGACACATTGCATACTATGATTTAGGTGAATAATAAATTAGGGAATAAAATGTGCAGCTTCGTCCTTTTTGACACCTAGTGTTCAGTGATTGGCAGTTTAATAGAAAATTCTGGCAGAGTTTTCCCTGGATCACGAACCTTGTATTGCCTGCTTGGCTCACGCATCTAATACACTACTTCATTATGTAGATATTGATTTGTGCATCACTAGGCAAAGCTCTGCAATTCCATTTTGTTTTGTTTTATTTTGCTTTTTTCTGTTTTAACCTGGTGCTATCTACTTGCACAGTGGCAAAAATATGTCCAAATGTAGCTGCAGGGTTTTCAATTCTCGCTGGATCCACTAGTCCTGAAAAAGATCTAAATGAGTGTAAGATCATGATTATTATTTTTAGAACAGCTTGATTTTTTATATGTGGCTTGCTTGAGGTATTGTTTGAGTAAAATAAAAACTAGAGATAATAAAGAATGAAAAGCAATATTACTTATGTAAATAATCTTGGTTTGACAAGATTTATTTGTATATTTAATTCCAATTATTTGCTCCTTCTACTGTACCTGATTATCAGTATTAACAAAATTAAAAATACTTTTGTGCTGTGAACAGCCATTCATTTTTATTGAAGGTGAAAAAATTCTGCTGTCTTTCTAATTTCAGTGCTTTCACTGGCATTGTCTTTTAATTAAAACAATGAAAATTTAGATGTTTTTCAGGTCTTTGAGTATGATAGGCAATGTATATATGTTAACATTTCTTTCAAATCTTTTCATTAATTAAATAAAATGTACAGATATGTAGTAACTATATATAATAGTGCACTGATTGTTATGTGTTTGGAAAGGCTAGATATTAAATCAGACTGTAGAAATTGCAGCTCAACTTTTAAAATCTTTAATAAATATCATTAGTAAAGAGAAATATAAAGTTAAATAACTAAACACATTTTATTTTTAAAAGGTTGTAATTCTTACTTATCTTACTACGTAAAAATAACCACCATCATTAAAATCTTTGCATATATCCTGCCAAACCTACATGCACATACAAGTACATGTATACCTTCACGGTCTCACAAACAGGATCTCATTCTGTATAATTTGCAATTCTAGTTATTTGTTGATTGGCATGCTCTAATTTAAATAATTTCTGGTACACAGTGTGAAAAACTCTATTATGTGGGTATATTGTAATTAATTTCACTGATTTCCTATTCGTTGAAGCTTGGAACATCTTTAATGTACTATTATCAATAATAGGTAGTTTGCATGGATTTTCAGGATTTATTTTTAATGAAGGACTATTCACTTCCAATGTTTAGAAAACTGTGGGTATTTTTGATAGTAGAAGGGCATACTTATTGAAAAAGACTGAAATCTCTGGTAAGAAACAATGTTACAAGGTAGAAGAGAATAAAGCAAAACAGGCTGGTCCAACAAAGGATATATGTTTCCGATAAAAGGCAAAAAGAGTCAGTATATGGTAGTTCTCCTTCATGCTTTATCCATGGTGTGATTTTTTTTTTTTACCATTTTTTTGTTCCTTTCAATAGATTTTTAACACCTATATGTCTATTCCTAAACAATTATTACAGGTATATGATTTTGCTTGTTTTAAAGTCTCTTACTATAGATACGATTTTGGAATATGCTTTTCAAAATCGACATTGTTTAAAATCCATTTATGAATAAATTTTAACTCTGGTTGTTGCATGCACTAGGAATCCATTTTTTTCTTTTCCCATTGAACAAATACTTGTTACTTTACTGTTGGTGCATATTGTTATTATTTCAAATTTTTCCTCACTGTTCCAATAGGTGTTTTATACATGTTACCTGATACACACGTATAAAATATTTTTCTAATGTTGTAGTCAGTATTTACAAGAGAAACAGATTCAGTGAAGGACATAGAAACTTCTGAGATTAGCCAACAATATTCTATCACAGTGCCAAATGCAGAAGAGTGCAAGAAACCTGTCCTTGCACTAGGGATCCGAAGAATTCAGTGAAGGGCCTAGAACCAAGGGCAATGCGGAGTACAAGTCCGTATCAGGAGGCCGAGGTTTCTAAGACGGCAAACCCAAAGGTCAGTGCTGGAGGACAGAGAGTCTGCGCCTGCAGGACAGAACACCAGTGCAGGAAGCTGAAGGTTTCCAAGGAGAATCAGGAGACAACGCTCAAAGCAGGGCAAAGACCAGAGCTCCTCCCAGGAGAACAGCAGCCATCCTTGTTGAAGGTGAAAAACCAGAGTTCAGCTAGAGAACAGCTGAAGCTTCTCCAAAGAAAGGCACAAGAACTAAGTTCTTCTAAAGAAGATCAGCATGAAATCCTTCCTTCCTGTTCTGTTTCTATAGGGTTCAGACAACACACCTCCGTAAATGGGTCTTCTTCCCATAACCCTGCTGACTCCTTTCTGTTGGCCTGTTTCACTATTCAAATTGACATTCAGCCAACTACCCAACCTACAGTATATACCCATGAGATATAATGTTTTTTAAGGACTGTATCCATGGGTAGAATTACTAGCTATTGTAAGACATACATATTTAATTTTACCAGTTAATGTCAAAATGTTTTCTAGAATGGTCATTGTAATCTGTACCCTTAGTGATAATATTTCAATTTTCCCATTTCTCCATTTCTTTGTCAACACTATATTATTGATTTTTTAAGTTTTATCAGTCTGGTGGTTTTAGAGTGAATTTTGTTATGATTTTTTTTCCCTATGACTTTTTTTTTATGAAATTGAATTTCTTCCATATGCTCATGAACCATCTGTATTTCCCTTTTCTGTGAAATGTTTCACCCTCATTTTTCCTGTTGACTTACATTTTTCTTAAATATGCACAGGTATTCTATATACATTTAGTTATTTTTATAAATACATTTTCTGAATTTTTATTACTTGTTTATTGATAGAGTTCTTTATTTTATTTTACTTGCATTTCTTAATATTTCCTTTATAATCTGCCCCTTTGTTTTAAGAAATGCCTCCTTATCTGTAGGTCATGCTATATTTTCACTTTTTATTACTTTTTGAACTTTTACCTTTATTTTCTTCCCAGTATTTTCCTTGGCTTTATATTAAAGCACTTACTTACTTGCTTGGATAGTTCTTAAATTTTGAGAATTTTATTTTACAGCACTTACTTGTTTGCTTAGTAAGTTCATACATTTTGAAAATTTTTTTCTTTTATACTTTAAGGCTTTAATAATGTATATTTTTCTAAAGCACTGCTTTAATTGCATACTACTTTTTAAACATATCTGTAATGTGATAATGTGTTAGACCTATGTACTCTTTGCTCAAGGTCACTATCTCTGATACTCTCTTGTCTTTGTGGGCTACCTTCTGATTATTTCTTCTGACCTATTTGCTTACTAATCTCTGTGTTTAATATATTTTATTTTTAGAAAATCCATTTGTTCACTTCCAAACCAACTTTTTTACTTATGATTTTTATTCTGTGCTGATACTTTAGGTTTTGATGTTTTGTTTTTATGATTAATATTGTTATTTAATATCTAAAATTGGCAAGTTCTTCTGTCTAAAGCTATTGAGTTTGCATTCTTTGTATTCTATCCTTTGTTTTGTGTCTCTATTTTGTGCCTCTTTTTGTTGTTGTTTTTTTTTTCTATTTTCACTGTATTAGGAGTCTTGTTTCTTTTGGAATTTTATCTACAGTGCTTTAGTCTTTAATATTTAAATTCAAGTTGGGTTTTACTTAATAAGATTAACTGTTTCTTCTTCCACTGTCCTGAAGCACTACTTACGTTGATTACTTTAAACAAAATTGTGCATTTGAGCTTCTCAGACTATATAAGTAAGATGAATTTGGACAAAACTCATATTAACTTGGTATGCATTATTTTTAAGTCTCAGGAGCGATTGTTTTTACTCTACAGAGTGGCAGGTTGAAGAAAAGCAATTTTCTTTATTAGATTTTTATATTTATGGCTATTATTCCTTATTCCTCTTTACATGGCATTTGCAGCTGGACCTTTTTTTCAAAGATATCCTGTTTTACATTTCTCCATGGGGTAAATCCTTAGCTGTTTCTTTCCCTCACTGCTCCATGTAATTGTCAAGGCATGTTCAATATATTTAGCGTATTAAGTGAATTCACAGAGGCAAATCTGGCTTTAAGAGTAGTTTATCTCTGAAATTCTTATTTAGTTTCTTTAAAGGTCTGTGGATGTGGCTAAGGGTGGTGCATCCCAGTAATTCCAACACTTTGGTTAACTGAGGCAAGTCTGAGCCCCATTTGGTCAACTTAGCCACTTAGCAGAACCCTGTCTCAAACTAAAGAATAAAAACAAATCTGGGGACTGAGGCATAGTGACAAGGTCCTGCATTCAGTTCCCAGTATTGCAAAGAAAAAAATGGATTGCTTTCATCAGAAACTCAGAAAGGCACCTGAAAATATGATTTTTATAATGTATTACTTAATATGATATACCAGTCATTATTGCTAGATAATAATATTGCCACTGCCTTTGTAACTTGCAGCAGCATCAATTTATTGTCACATGACTTCTGTGGGTCCTGGAAAACTTAGATTAACCAAATCTTTTACAGGGCTGAAACCAGGGTGTTACCAGGACCAGTTCTCCTGGGATTCCACATAGGAAGGTCCCCTTCTATGCCTTGACCAAGGGCAGACTGCTAGCCCTTGAATTACATCAAAGCAAGTATTCAGTATCTTGATGGCCATCAGCTGGAGGCAGCCCTGCTTTCTGGGATCCTGGGGCTGATGTGACTTTTGACATGTTCTACTGGTTGGAGGGCAGTGAGAGAGCCTGGCCATAGTACAGCTGAGGGGATTATACAAGTTCATCAAATGAGGGAGCAGGAACATGAGGCCCACCTTGGGTCTGTGTGCCCCAATTGCTGCTTAGTAGTTTCTCTTGCTACAGCTAAGGTCTGGTTCACCTTACCTTAAGCTAGCGTGAAGCACATATAAGAGCATAGGAGTTGTCAATGGAACTAAGGCGGTATAGTGTGATCGTGGAAAAAAACCACTAGGAATTCCTAGTAACATCCACTTCGAAACCTCCACTTTGATTTGCCCTTAAACAAGGTAAATCTTCAGCGAACATGTATTGGTGATACACAATTTAAAATGCGCCGCTCTCTTTAAGGACTTCCTGTGCCAACATCTGTTTTCCTCTTTGAACTTGATCCAGGTATACAATCACGGAAGTCACGATTTTTACAGGACTTCCAAATCGTTCGTTTGTCCCTGTGCAGAGTAAACACTGCAAACCCTGGCTGCTCATTTTTCCTCTGTCACTTTCACTCATGGGCAGAGTACTTTATATAATGCGTCAGACCCCTGCCAGCAATGAAAACTGTATTTGCACCGATAATTCCAGCTAAGACAGAAGCGTGACCAGCATAGTCCTTTGCATCAACTGTGGATGGTTTCTAGCCCAGTAATTTACAGTGGTGAGAATAACCAGAATCACTATTTATCTTTGTGTATATTTACACAGCTTGAAAACAAAACCACCAAACTCAGTAATTCCTTTGTCAATGGTTACACCCCTCGGGGCAAGCTTTCAACCTCGATTTTCCCAGTGAGACATCCTTGACAAATTGATAGAGATGGTGACATTTTCTTTGTCCTTGTATTTCTTTTTCTTGCTTTCTTATACCCCATTTTGTGTTACCTCTGTGGTACTCGTGTGCATTCTACCCTGGAATTCTGAAGCCACAGGTCCTTCTGACTGCAGTTACTGTGAGAGCCTAGTTCCTGATAAAGTGACAGCTGAAAATTATGGGAGTGTTACTGCTTTCAGTAAGTTTGCATTAACCAACAATCAAAAGGGTAAGATCTCCAATGAGAGGATTTTGAGCAATGTGGTTTCCTGGGAAGGAACTGAATTAGATTTCTGAACACCTCAAATTGTACCAATTTTTTTTCTTATGAAAACAGTGCTAAGAACGAACAATAACTAAAACTTTAGGGTGTTCATTACATGCTGGTCATCGAGCCAAACCTTGCAGAATTTATTTCAGAACTTTTACTCTAATTTTATGTCAGGAAACATGAGATTAGAGGAGGTAAGTAATTTTGCCAAGGTCACACCACAAGGGAAAGATCAGCTGGGTACAACACTAAACACTGATTTATTAAAATTTATACTTTTCTATTGGAGGTAAACCATATTTTACTATTGGTAATCATAAAGTAGAAAGTGTTCTTGTATGTTAGGACCTTGAAATCTTGACCCAAATTTGTCTCCAGTTACCTATTTGAATTACACACATGCTTCATGCATTCTCAACCAGGGTTTCTACTGGCTTAAAGGAAAAAATTGAACAGGACGAACTACAAGATGCTTCTTTCACATGTAACTCCAACTTATACAGTTACACATTGCAGTTAGCATGCAGATACCAACTCTAAAATATTGGGCTGCATTTCTAAATTTGTATGCAGAAATGAGAAATTGATTGCAACCTTGCTGAGTTGAGGGCAAGATCAAAATCTTCAATTTAGGAAATTATTTCTTTAACTTCTGTGAAATATGTTGATTGCTATTATAGCCCATACATTTTGAATTGTTTGGTTTCTTAACTGTTAATTGAAATGTAATTTCATTTGCATAATCTAAGACTAGTATGGTAATTAACACTCTTCTTACTAATTACCACCCAATTAACCTGCTTTAGGTGCCTTAGTGTCTGCACAGCATCTAAATATTATCATTGCACCCTAGTTTATTCTCCAGGCTGTGATTACCTTTTATGGTTTATAAAATTTAAAATTAATTGCATTGCAGCTAGAACTGTGACTCAACCTTGTATCTCCAAAAGGATCCAGTAGGTAATTATTTGATAACTAATTAAGTTTTAGCTGTCTCACTAAATCAGCTTAAAATGTTCCTCTTATAAAGTAGATTTAAAGGGTCGCAAGAGACTCCTGAAAGATCAGGCACACTGTCAACCTTCCGATTCAGAATGTCTCCTTATGGAGTTTTGGGAACATTCATTTGTCATAGCTGAATTCCTGTCCTAGGGTTAGCAACCTATTCTTACTCCTCATTTTAGAAGTAGAACTTTGACCAAGAAAAAATATCTTAGTTTGAACTAGAATTGATGACAACTTCGAAATCTTTTCCGATCTTGGGCTTCATTTATGATCTTCTCTGAGATGTTTGTTCCTTCTTTTCTGAACTTTTCTCCTTGATGAACTCAGAGAAGCCAGATATAGAAGCAACGAGATACTAGTCCATATGTTCCACGGATGAGTTTGGTTTTCAATATAACAGATATTTTATAATTTCACTGAGTGAATATCAGCCCTAAGCTTTTGATCCCAGGGAGGTAGCCATTATCTCAAGGACTGTTGATAAATATTATTGGAAACAGAAATGATCCTAAATCCTCTATATCAGACCAAGAAAAAAACCCCATTTAAAATGATGTGCCCATTGTAAAATCAAAGTGTTACGTGTTCGAATTCCAAAAGTTGAGAAGTCTCAGGTACAAACACAGCACATGAAACAGAAGCTGTCAGGAATATGCTAATACGCAATTATACCACCAACCCTGAAGACTATCAAACGGAGCGTTCATTTTCTAAGCAGTAATCATTAGTTATTTGGGATATTACATTTTCTTTTATGTAGAATTCTGTAATTTTCACTACAATGAATAAGCACTGTAGACCTTGAGTCATTCATTGATGTCACTGTTTTTGTAGTGCTGTTAAGTTTTAGATACTGCTTAGCCTTAAGGAAACAGTGTTAAAAAAAAGAGATGTACTACTTGACCTTAGAGTTTTTGAGGAATGATTAGAAAACACAGATATTAAATAAATGACTACCAGGTTGTAGAAATAATTCCACCAATAACTAGGTAACAATGGGCACTATCAAGGCTCACAGTTCCAGAGAATAGAGTGCCCCAATGACCTTGAAGTCGATTCTGGGAGGAAAAATAGTGATATATTGGGTGGAACAGGTGGCATTGCTAGCAGGATCTTTTCGGAAGACCAACAATGTTATGGGCAAGGTAAGCATCATGTAAAAACCCTCGAGCACAGTGGAAAAATAAATGGTCCTAGAACATTGCAGTGTGACCTCCGAGGGGCCATGGGAGAGAACTGAGAGGTGGACATGCAGAGATCCCCCAAGGCCCCAAAGACTAAGGATGCATAACTGTGCTAAGGGTTGTTTGTCAAACACTGAGAAGTTGTTGGAGAATTTTATATGCACAAGAAGTATATTTGGAATTATATTTTAAATGATTAGTGTTAGTTGAAAAATAAAGACAAGATTGAATAGCGAGTGAGGCTGGGGATTTAGCTCAGCAGCATAAGTGTCTGCCTGACAAGCGTGAGGTCGTGAGTTTGGTCCCCAGTACCAAATAAAATAAAATAAAATAAAATGAAATAAAATAAAATAAATTTTTAAAAATTTGTAATTTTTTCCTTTTTTAAAATTTTATTTAAAGAGAAAAAAAGCAAAACAGAGAAAAGGGTAGAAATAATACAGAATTTCAAAAAAACAGTAAGAAATCACGAGTTGATAAATTACATATTGTCTTCTTAGAAATAGTTGTTCATGTTACAAAATTAAGGCATACAAAGTGGACATTCAAACAGTGAGGCTGCAAACAGTTCTGTTCAACAGTCCAACAAATCTTAGTAATACGGTTATCAATTCTACACACTTAAACATACATGCAGTTATATACTTTAGAGCACTTTCTTTCCCTCCTTTTGCTTTTTAAGTCCATTGTTGTTCAGTTATGTCATGTTTCTGCTTGCTCAGTATCTTATTGATCTGTTTTGTTGTTGTTACTTCCTTTTTAATCACTTTATATAATTCTATTGTTTTGTTTTTGAGTTTCTTCTCATCTATGTCACATGGATCCGCTTGGTGGAGTTGGGAGTTTTTGGAGGTATTTTGTTACCTTGTTTTCTCATATTCTATTGTTTTTTTTAACTTAATTTGTTATTAACTTGGAGGTAGTAATATACAACAAAACAGGATGGAATAAAGCCAATTGAGACAGTATAGTGAAATTGTTACAGAACATTACAGCAGGTCACCATTAACAGTAACAGGCACCATTGTATATCTCGTTATCTTTACAATAGTTATTCTTTCAATCAGGTATAGCAAAATCAAAAGAAACACACAATATTATAGAACTTATCAAAACAGAATATTGAATAGAGTAACACCATTAATCAGGACAAAGCAAAACAGCGATAAAATATCTGTCTTCAAAGAGATAGTCGAAGGAAATTCCCCCCACTTGCTGCATTACATATGGTCAAGCTCCCAAGAGATGGCAGGATCCCTGGATCCCACTTGCTAATGGGGTGGTGGTAGTGGTGGTGGTATGTTTGAGTCTAAGCCCGCACCCCAGTAGGCAGAGGGCTGGTTGCTGGTTTGCTTAGTGCCCTAAGTTCCAACATGGCGCAGATCTCAGGAAACGCTGTTGCTTCTTGCTTCTTGCCCTGGGGTGGCTATGGCTTGCCAGACCACAGCCACTTACCAGGACAGCAGGCTGTTTGCTCAAAAATTTGTAATTTTTCCTGGGGATTTAGCTCAGTGGCACAGGGCCTGCCTGGCAAGTGTGAGGTCATGAGTTCAATTCCAGATACAAAAAAAAAAAAAAAAGATTGAATAGTGGTACTTCCTACCAGTCCCAATCTCTGATGATATTATTTTCTCAAAGATGGACTTAGCAAGGGGCCTCCAATACTTCAGAAGGACATGAAGACCATGCCATGACCCTGCCATGACTACACTCGAGGAGCTGTGATCACAGGAAACAGAAGAGATTTCAGTTATTAAAGAAAAAATTAAATTACATCATAAGTTCTTGCTTGGAAAAAGTGAAAAAATCTGTAAAATTGTAGGTGGTTATTACTCTTCAAATTGCTCTTAAATTGGTGCTACAAACACTGATATAATCAGAAATGATGAGAGAGAGAGAGAGAGAGAGAGAGAGAGAGAGAGAGAGAAACTTGCCTAGTTTCTCTTGGAAGAGATTCTCTTTCTTGTAATGTGAACAGGAAAATGAATGAGGGCTCTGTGCACTGTGCCAGCCTATGTACCAGATCATAAACAATATGACTGATGCTGTGAGGGATTCAACATAGGGAAATTGAAAGTGAAGTTGAAATTATAGAAGGCAGCATGATAGAGAAGCTTGATCTGAGTGACACTGCTTGAAAAGCTGATTGCATTTTACCTGGAGGCTGAAGGCTGGTTAACTGAGGACTTGGCAGTTCCCTAAGCCAACAATATTTTTTGACTTGGATTTTCTATCACTTTCTCCTCAAAGGAGCACAAGCAATAGACAGTGACAGGGCTAAATGAGGCAAAAGGTCGAATTCTTTAGAATCAGATCAGGAAACAGAAATGGTAACTAATAATTAAAATGAGTTTATTTTTCCTCTCAAGTGCAAGGATTTTAGAAATATTCCAATGAAATCTGGCCTGGCAGACTGATAGAGAAACTAGAATATTTCTACCTTTTTCTCTATCATACAAATTTCAAGTTCCAAGGTTACCTCATGATTCACATACCCTTACAGTCCCAGCACTCAGGAGGCTGAGGCAGGAGGATTGCCATGAGTTCAAGGCCAACCTGGGCACCATGGTAACTTCAATGTCAATTGTCAATTTAAACTACATAGTGTGACAGTGTCTAAAAAAAAAAAACCACATAAAGGGGTTACCTCCTGGTCCAAAATTTTTCTTGCACCACCAGCTGTTCTAATTGCTTTCCAGTCACCAAAAGTAAGTTAAAAAAAAAAAAAGTAAAATAAAATAAAATAAATGGAAAAAAACCATGACATAGACTTTCTTCATGAGGATACTTTCTGAAATATATATATATATATATATATATATATATATATATATATATATATATATAACTTCTAGTTATATCTAACCAGCAAGAGCTTAGTCTTATAGCCTAATCTGGCTCTCTAAAAAAAGCAAGAAAAGCATAGGTTTTATCCTAAGGTCAACATGATAAACCAAAAGCTGGAGCCCTCGTCCAGTGATCTGTTGGCCTTTGTCTTTCCCAGGTGTTGCAGACATTCAGAGCAGCACGATTCCATGTGTGATGTGGGTTGAGTTTCAACCTGAAACAACAGAACCATGTGGAGGATGCAGTAATGATTATAGGGTGGTAAACCCTTCCATGTTCTTTCAAATTCCCTGAGTTTATAGCATTGTGGTTAAGGTAACAGACCTAGAGACCAAACATGGATTTGGGGTCAGCTCTAACATTAAATAACCTTGGACTTCTGCTGTACTCAACTATAAAATAGGAACAACATTGACCTACCTCAGAAGTCCCATGAAGATTAAATTACCAAAGCCTGAAACACTTTTGACACACATTTTTTATCTAAATAAAGTATATATAGATATGTTTATTTATTGTTCAGTAAACTAACATTGGCCTATTTAGGTGGATATAAATTTGAATATTTTCTCACATCTTATGGTCAACTCTATTAATGTCAGTTTTTTTCAGATCAATTTTTGTCAGCCTTCTCTATTTCTATACTTCACTGCTTTATGCCCACCAACTGTATGATAAATCTTATAATACTGTTGTGCTATCAAAGAATGATTCCTTTTACTTTGAAAATATTTCCGAGGTTGATTATCTTATTTTGAAAGTCCTTAGGAAGACCCACATCTGATGAACAAAGATGGACAAGATTCTGTAATGTCCACTCATTTGATCTTTTGGCAAAGTGGGTCAATTAAGGGTCTCAGTGTCACCCTCCACTGCCCCAGAGCTTCCCTTCAAAATGAGTAAGTTCAAAGTTTCTTATTTAACACATTCGTGCTCTTCGACGGTCTCACTTTAAATCATTTGCAATTATGAAAGAAGATGAGGTGATAGGTGGATATGAAAAAGTCAACCGAAACTGGCACTCTGGGCTTATTTTTGACCCTAAAATACTAATGGGCCAAATAGGATTTCCTCTGTGTGGGTAGCTGACTTACAGAAAGAGATCATATATAAAATAATCATAAATGTATTTTGTCAAGAACCGAGTTGACATTCTCAGGATAGATGAGGGAGAAAACAGTTTAGCAAAATAGAAGAAGAGATGGTTGAAGAAGAAGAAAAGAGAGGTTTTTTTGGTCTCCCTGAGAAGCATCATGCATCATTTGATTCATGCCTGGAACACCATGAAAACTTATCTTGCATTCCTGAACTGGGTATGCTGTTCATGACTTTAGGGTAGGACTTGGGACAGAGAGATGACAAGGAGCTTCAGGATGTGCTCACGTAGGGTGCCTGTGTCTCCCGACTTTGCATCCGAGTAGCCTCAGTCTTGTTCCCATGAATGAGTGAAACACTATATGGAAAAAATACAATTTGATATAAGTGAAAACAGCATTCCCTTACAACTTCATGATACAAATACTTTCATTGATCTAATAGAAAGCAAGGTTATTTCAAAGGATGTGTTAACACTAGATTTCAAAAACAAGACAAAGGGAAATCCCTCCCAGTTTTTACTGTTGTCCTTTATTCCTGTATCAGGTAAGCTGAGCAGTTATTTTGAAGATAACAATACGCAGTACAACAACCATTGTTAGATTCCTATCATCCTGTTTTGAAAACTTATATAGCTATTGTTGGTTTCTTTTTTTGTTTTTGTTGTTTTGCTTCTGTTGTTGCTTTTTAGGTTAGTTTACTGCTTGATTTTTCTGTTTTTTTCTTTTCTTTCTTTAAAATAAAATTTAAAAAATGAAAAAGAAGATGTGTTAGAATAAGCACTTACTCATTACCAATTATTTATTGAGCATCTAGTATGTCAGAAGCACCAGGCCAGGTTCTGGGGACAGAAGAGTGAATGAGACATACAGTGTCTTTTCTCATAGATTTTACAGTCAGGTGCAGAACACACTTTGCATGAGCGTGCACACACACACACACACACACACACACATAGAAATAATGCTATGGATATGTGTGGAAGGTGAGCACCAGGATGACTTTGGAGATGTTTCTGTAGTACCACGAGTTCAGTAGCTGAAAACATAAGTAGTGTCAGCGTAGGGAGCTAAATATGGTCTTGAACTCACAGAGAGTTGGGCTCTAGTGTCTTTTATATTTTCACGGTTGTATCTCTCTGTTTTACTTCAAATACATTTACCTTGGTAATCTAAAGAGGTGGATTAAGAGCTCTTTCAGATCTCTTAAAACCAGTGTTTCAACATTTTAAGAGACCTTAGAATCCCTCAAGCACAGCCCCACACCAATTCCACTTGCACTTCCTCCAGCCCTTTCATTGCCTGGCTGAATTCATAGCTGTTTCAGTTTCTTCCTTCTGTTAGGAAGAAAACAAAGGCACACAGCATAAACACTCAGATTCAAAGTATAACTCAGCCACCCAATAAAGGTAATTTCTGAGAGTGTTTCCACGGTAGTTTTATTGAAGAGATGATGAGAATTTTTAAAAATATGATAAAACCAAATACTCTTCTAGCTGTTAGAGTATTTCAGAAAATTACAGTGACTATTTGATTATGTTTATGTGCATTTTAATTTAACTTTTAATTAGAATTCTCCTGTGCCTAATTGCTTAGGAAATCCACCTTTAATTAATAAATGATGTTTGTAAACATTACTGAAAATAAGCCAAATATTCTATTAGAACAATATTTTATATTATGTAAATTTAAATGCTATGTGTCATTAAATTTTTAAAAGTCTTACTTAAATTGAAATGAATTTTCCTCCTAAAACCGATCAAAAGATAATATTTACTATGATTAGCATCAGGGACATTTATGAATAGCATTTTATTCTTTTTGATATAATATATTGCTCTAGGCATTTATTTCTTCTGCAGAGGTTTGTAAAAGGCTCATGGACTGCTTTTTTCCACTGGCTAGTAAATGAGCCTTAGTTTTTTTCTCCAAAACTCTTCTTTCCCAGTTTTCCTAATTTCTGTTTGTTTCTCTTTCAGTTCTGTTTCTCTTTCAGTTCTCTGTTTACATACCGCTTACTCTGCAGCTATTTTTATTCAGGAAGATAAAACTTGCAAGCATAAATCCCTCTGGAACTAGGTTGAAAGAAAGACCTTAAGGTTGGGCAGCTTTTATATGGAAATAGCTTTGAAATTTTTGAGCCCAGAGACTTTCTTCTGATCCAGTAACCTGAGGGAAAGGTTTACCTGATGTGTTCAGTTCGGTATCCAATGCCAGTTTTGGTTTCCATTCCCCTGACAAGAATCAGTTAAGAGATTTGTAACACAAAGAAAAATAATAAAAGAGTTTAGCCATAATAATATAAGAGATGAATGGGACTTTTTGATAGAGTATACAATTTGAAGACACAGGCAGGCTCCAACGTGGGTATCAGGGAATGAAGAAACACACCCTTCCCTTCCCAAACAGCTTTCTCTCTAATCAGCTGATGTTTGAAATGCTTTTGCAGGGACGGCTCCCCTCCCCATTTCTTGTTGGCAGTGAAAAGTGGGTGTTAGCCGTTGTCTACCTGGAAGAAAGTCAAAGGCTGCAAATCAAGGTGATTTGTCAATAGTAATATTGCATTTTATTTCTAGAGAGTGTATGTGGGATGAGGGATGGAGAATTCTGAAGGGGGGAAAGCAGTCTTCCTCCCTACTGCGTACTCTCCCTGCAACACAATGCTCAGGGCCCTCATGCATAAACCAGCAGCTGCTCCATTTCTCTTTAAACGGAAAGCGTCCCCTAAGGGACCCTATCTTTAGACACATTTTCGGTCTAGTTTTGGTTTTGGTTTTGCTTTCTGTCATACTGGGAATCAAACCCAGGGCCTTGAGAATACCAGGCAAGTGCTGTCCCACCGAGCTACATCCCCAGCCCTTTAACACATTTTCAGAGGGAACTCTTTTGTACTAAGGGTACCTTAACATGTAACACAGCAAGCTTCAAAGAAGGCAGTGAGGGAGAGAAAATCATGAAGGAGTTTGCAGACATGGGCTGAGACACCGTTTAAGGGGATTCTACGGCATGCCTAGAGCTACTGGGAGGTGTCCCTGGAGTTATAACATAAATTACTCAGACTTGTTCCTACTTGCCTCTGTGTGTGGGTCTGTCTTTCCCCTCAATTCCTCATTAGACATATTTGTAATGATTAAGACTCATGACAGAAAGCTACTTCAGTTTAACTTCCATCTGATACACATATTTTTAAGACTCACCTAGTAAGAATATTTCTGCACACACTTACCCTTGTGGAATAAATAACTTTTATCCATTTACCCATCAAATTAATTGTTTATGAAATGGCTTGCTTTACCAGAATGAGGAGCTTTTCTCTTCCATGCAAGGTTCCTTAACGTTCAGATCATTATAGATACGGTAATGATACTTATATAACTCTGGTAATTTTCTTCAACTCTGTGCCCATGAGCCTTGTGAGAACAAGTCACATGATGTCTCAATCCTTATTCAGAGGGAAAATTTCATAGATTTTTATGAAGGTACTTACGCATTATCACAGTGCTTTCTCCAAGTCCGTCCAATTTCTACTACCACTTCAACGCTGCCAAACTTTATTCACAGAGGAAGGCAGATTTACAATCAAAAGAACTATCACCTTGTCTTTTTGGCTTTACAGACCATGATTCTGTATTAGAATTCTTGACATTCTAATTTTGTTCTTGCTTTTCTGCCTTGGTCAGCCTGTTTCTCCTGACTAGTTTGTTACTTGTGCTCTTATAAAGAAAGTACTGGACAGGGCACCCTATTGCATTTGTGAGCCAGATTCTTGCTTCTGGGTCATAGATACTGTTCTGTTGAAACAATTGAATTGTCATTGCCTGCTTGGACATCTGTACCCTGTGGAGTGCAGATGCCTATTGGCTTCCTGTCAGCTGTATTCTCTGAAGTGCACCCTTGATAATTGATCATCAGTGCTTCTAGCTCCGCTGCTGTTGTAGCTAGTTTTGAATCTCAAAGTGGAACTTTGTTTTGTCCCTTTTAACATTTTGTATTGTCCAGTTCTTTGAAGGACATGATTGTGCAAATGAACCAGTGAGATAATATTTCTCACTTTCTCCCATTTTATATTTGGCAAATATTTTCTCCTTCAGAATATTCCAGCTACCATGATACAAATTAGCAGTGCAGGGGTCTATCAATCCACTAAACATTGCTCAGCTGGTGTGGATTGAATTATTTATACTTTAAAGTTTGCTTCTTCATGTTTCCTCAACGTAGGCACAAGGCTAAAATAAGATACTTTTTCTGACGTCAGGTTAAAATCTAAGTATTTTATGTTTATAAAAATGCCTCATCAATCTTATTCTGTTTCAGACTGAAATACTATATACCTTTGGGACACATAAAGATATATTTTTAAAACTTTTAAGATCGGCCCATAGCAGTGAGGTCTGGTTGAATTTGGGATGATTTATACTGAGTTTCATGAGACATAACTTGCAGTCTTTCTAAATCAAGATCATTATCATTTTTTGAGGTAGGATCTCACTAAGTAGTTTAGGCTGGATTTGATCTCACTGTGTAGCCCAGGCTGGCCTCAAGCTCTTGATGACCCTCCAGAGTACTGGTATCACATATATATACCACCACACTTGGCTATGCTCCATATAATTTTATATCCAATGAACATTCTTTCTGGATACTTGCACTGTACTATATGACTTAATTTTTGTGCTATTTTGGTAGTTTTTTCATCTTTTTAACTTGCTTTGTTAGATGATATAGTGATAAGTTGGCAAAGGAACATCATTTTAACCCAGGAGAACAAGTCTCTATTTTTCCTGGTATAGAAGTTTGCTACATAAGGATGTGGGCAATACAGGAGTCAGAGAATCGTGGGGTCAAATACCATCTCTAACACTCACTGGTGGTGTAATATTGGGCAAGTCTCATATTTTGGCCTAGCCTCAAGTTCCTCCAATGGAGCTAATATTTTGTTTCAACCCTACAGAATCATTGCTGTGTTAAAGTTTAGATAAATGGACGGATAGACAAACAGATAGATGGAAAGATAGAGAGATAAATAGATGGCAGAAAAAGATAAAGGTTGAAAGGAGTTCTAAATTTGCTACTGTAATATCAAATCCTAATGTATCTATCAGGGTTTCCCCTACTTTCCTCCCCTCCTACCCTGCCACCTTCTCTCTCTCCCTCCCTCCTTTTTTTCTCCCCTCTCACTTTCTTCTTTCTTTTTGGTCTGTCTGTCTCTCTGTCCTTTAGTTTTTCAAGATAGGGACCTTCATTATACTGTCTAGGTTGGCCTTTATCTGCTGGACTCATGTGAGCCTCCTGCCACAGCCTCCTAAGTAGCTGGGATCACAGGTGTATACTGCCACACCAGGGAGAGTTAGCCTTTGGATTCAGAAAACTAATCATCAGAGCATTGCACATAAACCCTTCCCAAAATGCACAAGTGCACTGTAGAATATGTGAGTTCAGCAGGCAGAGTCCTTCTGAATATCCTTGGGCCTGCTGGAGTTGGAAGCACCCCAGTTGCATTATCGTGCCGTGTGCCGTGACGCAGTAGAATGTGCTGACTGTTCTGACTGTGCTGTCAGACCTCATTCTCCACCATAGATCAACTGCCTTGAAGAACACATAGATCCTCGTGGTTGAGTAGCCTCTGGATATTACTGCACTTTGTCTTCAATAGCGGTGTCATTTCCCAAGCCCAGTCTGCAATCATTCATGCGATAATGGCACCTTATAGTTGTAGACCATGTCTGCACATTTTTTCCACAATGTTTTCCCATTTATTATCTTATTTGATTCTTACAACATTGCTTAAGAAGTTATTATTTATTCACTACTGATGAAAAATTAAGGCTCCGACAAGTTAAATAATATGAGCTAGCTTACATCATCTAATTTTTATAAGAGATGGAATATTAATTCAAAGCTGCTTGTAAACATCGTAGCATCTTCCCTCTTACTCTTTTTAGGTCAGTTTTAAATGCTTTTAAATGCAGTGGCAAATGCTTTATTTTTTATTCTTCCCTACTATCTGCTTCCACTTCATGCCATGTTCTGAATATTGTGAACACTTTTCAATGCCTAGAGAATATTTTCTCTCTTTCTTTTTTTTAATGGTTCCAAATCTGACACCATTTACTCTGGGATGTTTGCCTTCTACTCATACTCTGCTAATTCTTAGTTCACCCTTCTCCCATGGACTTGCAAAACATCCACAGTATCTCATTTCATAAAACTTACTGCAATATATTCAGTCATTTTCATCTTCTGTTTCAGAAGGCTATGAGGGCAAAGGCCCGTGTCATGTCTATCACTTAGAGCTTTGCACGTACTATGCACTGTGCTCAGTGCACATTCGTTGAATGGGTGCATGTTGTACTTGTAACTACCTCACTTGCTTTTCTTTGCTTTTGTTGCTTTCCTTATGTGGAATAGTAACCCCAAAGTAATTAAGCCTTGATGAAGAGTGTGACTTATTTGTGGGGCCAAATAGATGGAAGATATTATTATGACATGGGGGAACAGATGCCAAGATGCATAAATGTTTCTTTAGAAATCTTTTTATCTTCTTTCATTCCAAATTTGTAAAACCATAGACTCATCTGATGAAGGTATGATAACACATTTTCTATGTTTGTGTGTCTCAAGCAGGGATGGTATTCAGGTTTTGTGGGCCATGTTTATGCAATTTTTATGTCCTTTTTATGAAAAAGGATACAAAAGTTTGAAAGTCGCTGTAGGCACTTTCAGGGCAATCAGATGCCCTGAAACTTCAACTTCATGTACTTCACAGCCTAGTTGCTACTAGTATTTCTTGCTCTAAGTCTATTGTCTGTATTATACACCGAGCATACCTAACCCAAACATCTGCAGTTTGAAACACTCCAAAAGTTGCAAACTTAGAAGAATGAACATAGCCACAAAGACTCCACAACATGAAACTTCATTTCATGCACAAAATTATAAAAACATATATGATTTTACCTTCAGCTATTTCTGCAAGGTACATATGAACTGTTTCCTGGAGGAGCTTTGTGTAGAGGGTGCTGGTAATAACTCTGAATCTTCTTGTAATTGTTAAAGATTAATTTCCCAGAAAGATGATGGAGGAATTTTGTCTATCATTCTCTTTCACAATTATCAACTCCTTTTCAGTGATCAATTTCTGGTCTCCCCCAGTGCCTCCCATCATATTTCCAAATCTTTTCTGAGTTCAGGATAAGTGTTCTTTTGGTGGGAATTTTTTTAAGATGATAGGGTGCTGCTACACCTTTACTTTATGGTCCTCCAGCGGTACTTAACATCTGGAAATGTCTGTACCAGGTAGCAGAAATGTAGTCACTCATTGTCCCTAAAAGACCTAGATACTTTTTCTTTTAGAAATCTTCACAAAACAAAGGAAAATGTGAAGCAGAAATGAAAGTTCAAATTTAAGCAAACAAACTAGATGACATCATCATTATGAATGTGAACATATGAGGAAGGTTAGAAAAGTTCAGAAAATGCTGAAGAGATCAATTATGGAGGTGCCAGTGTCAAATGTACTAGATGCCAGGGTGTGCTGCTGCAGGAGTCTCCTGCTAGGAACACAGGGCCCATTTGCCTAAGCTGTTAGTCTTTCCTGACTGCTTCACCCAAGATCACATCCTTCTCTGGGGCAACTGACACCCAGTTACCAGCGATGGTACAGTAGCAACTGGAAGGGGCCCTGCTACCAACTGGAATGGGTGGGCCCTCCTAGAGTCTCCTTGTGAATTTCAGCGTCCCCTTCCAGATTGATCGAATCCTAGTTAGGCCTTCATCAGAGCTGAACATTTTCCTGTACCCTCCCTGCATAGAAAAACTCTGAATTCAAACTTCCTGCCCAATAATCTCTACCTCATGTGCTTTCTCATTGGGTACAGTCTGTGAACCAAGTCAGGAAAACTGACTGATCAGTGGAGGGAGCACCACCTTACTTTCACGCCTCTTGACTTTGGAATTGCTCTTTGCAAGATCAGTAAGGATCTGATATCCCGAGAACCATAAAAAACAGTTCGTATCTTTGATCGTATCTGATCAGTTCATATCTTTGTTTTCTTTGGAGCATATTTGGCAGGTACAAATATGCCCTGTTTTTAGAGAAATAAATTTTTATTTAAAGCAGTGTACTTTGGAAGAATTCTTGTGATGACAACACAAAATCCTGTAAAACATTACATCCACTTTCCCTTGTTTTTAACGTCTTATATTAGCATGCCATTTTATCATGATTAATGCTCTAATACTACTTCATTGTGGTTAACTAAAGTCCATGCTTCACTGAGATTTTTTGTTTTTCAACATCTCTTTTCTGTTCCAAGAACCCATTGAGGACACAAACTTGCATTTAGTAATCATGTCTCCTTATCTTCCTCTTGAAATTTTTTGGATGACATTGACTCTTCTGAGAATTATAGTTTAGATATTTTGTACAATGTCAATCAGTTGGGATTTGTTGTGATTAAATTTGGATTATTGGTCTTAGGGAGGAAAATCACAGAGGCATTTTATCACATCATATCAAGTGTGCATACTGTCAATATGATTTATCACTGTTCATGTTGACTTTGATAACATGACACTGTAAATTCAATATTTTCTATCTTCCCATATTTCAATCATTTTCAGGAAGTCTTCTGTTGTTCAACACACACCAGAAGAGGGGAAAATTATGCTTTGCCAACTTGAATATGAAATATCTATATAAATTATTTGAAATCATTCTCAGGGTGATTTTTTAAAATTTCTACCACTTATTTTTTAGTAAATAACTTATTTATGTAGGTATGGATACAAGGATCTTTGTTTTATATTCTGGGTTATAATACACTATATTGATTTTGTTGCTCAAATATTTCTATCTTTGGTTATTGGGATCCCTTCCAATTATCTCCTATCTCAGTTTGACTTGCTCCCAATAATGCATTATTTTTTTAAATCACTTTTTTATTGGCTGGTGCAATAAAGTAGCCCAAAATTGTTTTGTGTATTTCCTGTTCGTATCATATAGTGAACAATTTCCTTAAGAAACTTGATTCATTTTGTTGGAGAAAATATTATATAGAAAACAAGATCTGAGTTATAGGTTCTATGTTCTATGGTCTCATTTTTTTTTCTCCCACTGAGAATTGAACCCAGGGCCTCACATTGAGCTAAGCCCCAGGTTTTTTTTTTCTTTATATTTTGTTTTGTTTTTGCTTTTAAGTCAGGATTTCTGTAATTGCCTAGGATGGGCTTGAATTTGTTACCCTCCTCATATAAGTAGCTGAGATTATAGAAATGTATCACTGTGCCTACATCTGCCATTTTATAAAACATGGGCTTTAAAGTTTCTTTGTGAATATACTTTTTTGCTTTTCTCCCATCTCTCTTAACTTCTCCTTTCTAAACCCCTTTTGAATAGTCAACTTTCTCCTTCATTCTCTGATGACTGACTTTATTACTGATGGTTCTGCCTAAGATATGCTCTGTTGCCAATCTCTTCCTAACTCATTTCTCTTAAACTTCTACCAGATGTTCCTTGCTCCTGTTTAATGAATCTTATGTATTATAGCAAGAACTGGGCTTCACATGTCATATAGGATAAAGATCAAGAGATCACAAAGTGTTTCAAAGCAAAAAGAATTTTCATAACTTAGACACAAAGATCTGACCAAGAAAGTTGGTCCTCTGCCACTTCCCTCCTCATACTTCATACTCCAACTTCTTTAAATTCCCTGAACAAAGTTACTGGCTCTCCCTTTTATCAGTACTTTGTACTGCTGACATCTCTTTTGAACAAGTCCTTTCTCATCTTCTTTCTTTTTAAGGGTAAAATCTGAAGCATCACCAGAAAGCCTTCCTTACACTAAATTAGATGATCTCAAATGTGTCCTCTGGTCATCCTCTTCCTATCATGGGGAACAGCCTTTTTATGAGCTGGTCGAAGGTACTGTTATTGTTTGAATATGGTTTGAGTGTGTACCCAAAGGTTCTTGTGCTAAAAGACCTGTCTCAATCTTGAGAAGTGGTGTAATTTTTAAGAGGTAGGGTGCAGTGGGAGACAATGAGGTTTTTGTGACGGCAGCCCTTTGAGGAGATTAATGTAGCTGCTTAGGAACCCCAGTCATTTCCCATGAGGAGGAGAAGCACATACCTGGCCATTGACTTACCCTTGCTCCCTGTCTTGCCCAGTCACTGTTCTGTCCCTCTCACATTCCCTCTCACCATGATGCCATCCACCGGGTTGTGATGCAGCCAAATGAATCTTACCACAAGCTGAAACAGTGAAGTTGTCCAATTTTGGATTTTCAGTTTTCAAAACTGTGAAATAAATGAATCTCTTTGTATCAAGTAATCTCAGGAATTTTAATACAGAAACTGAAAGTGGACTAATGCAATCGTTGCTCAAGTTACAACTTCAATTCCATAAAAAGACTGATATGCACAACTATATCTTATTGCTACTACTTCAATTCCGTTTGCTGACATTTTCGTGATGTATAAGTTCTAACATGTTGACCAACTGATAATAATTGAAGTTAAATGAAAATAGATAACAAAGGAGATATAACTATGGATATAATTAAAGGCTTTCAGACACAGTTTATTAGATAATGTGGAAATTCAGAAAAATATCAGCAGAATGCTTGCTTTCAAACAGCCCACAATGGAATTGGGGTTGTGCTGTCTACACAAAGGATCTGTCTATCTCCACACACAGGTAGACAGGGTTTGTAAGGGTTACTAAAGGGCAGAAATGACTTTGGGTTGGTGCAGTAGGGAGTGGTTCCAGCAAAGGAATGTCTTAATCTACATCGAAAGATGCTTGAGGTTTGAGAAGGAAGAGCAGGGTGAGTGAAAGAAAAGTGGAAGAAGTTTTAGGGACAATGGTGGCCCTAGAATTCAATAAGAGTATGACTATATTAGTAGGAGAGAGTCTGAGCCTGGTAACTATCTCTTTTTAACTATGTCTCTTAATCTCACACACGTCCTGAGGTCCCTAAGAAATGCTGTAACATATCAGCTTGAATGTTATTTCCACATTTATAAATATGTCTTTAATGAATGTTATTTTCCTTTATTTTCTTTACTAGTGGTATAAGTCAGAATCTATATCCTTTAAGAATAGTACTTTATCTTTAATATAAAAAGACTGATATGCACAATCTAGATCTTACTGTTAATGCTCCTTATTAAAATGTCACATGAGACTACTTGTGCATTGCTTTTTACAGGTTGCTTAATCGTTATTGTAATTAGATAATATTTTATGACAACAGTATTCAGGTTTGTCTCTCAAAATAATAAGGAGGGAAGGTATTTTCTTTGGCTGTTTGTCTTCAGCCTATTTTGACTTACTTTTGAGAATTTTATTTTTCTTAGATGTATTGATTGTTTACCTTAATTGCCTCTCCTAAGAGGGGCAATCATTCAGTTTAGTCCATTTAAAATTATAAATTGCAATGTCCTGGCCTAAACTCAAGGGTAGCCTGGAACTCAGAGTTTTGTTGTGATGCATCAATCAGCAATACTGACACCACTCCAAAAACTTTTCTGTTAAGACTCTTCATTTATAGTGCTATCTTTGCTTTAAATGACTGAAGCATTACTAATTCAAATGTGTCTATTTTGACATGGTCTATAATATGTATAAAAGAATTTTTATATATCCATATTGTAACAGAGGAGAAATACAAGTCAATTTATTCTTCATTTTGGGAGATAGGAAAAAGGAATGTTCAGTAAGAAATTCTCATAGTAGAGAATAGATGTGCTCATTTTATTTCTGGAATGAAAAAGAAAATTTTATATCAAGTTTTTATATTAACCTATTTCAAGACATTTTAAAATGCACATCTTTTTGCCTAATATTTATTATATAAAATGATTCAATAATTTTAATATCTATATATTTAATTTAAGTTGTAAAAATAGTACATAATTATAAGAAACAATTAAAATCCAAAGAGCAGTAATTTTTCAAAAAAATTGATATCTTACCACAAACATAGTAGCAAAGTAATACCTAAGTGTTACTTTCACGTCTTTTTCTGTGCTATCCAATTTTTTAACCCATTTTTAGCTTAAAAATCAATGGGAATTGGATTAGAGATCACTTCTGTCATAATCTGGCAAAGAAATTTTCTTCATTTTGTTTGTGGTCTGGACATTATGGGGGACTGAGTTTAAAAGTGATGGACTAATTAATCTGGCAGAGGAAATTTCAAGGCAATACAGCATTCACCCTGTGGCATGGACATTGCCAGCTGTTTTTTAACTAGATTTACAATGAGAAACAGGAGTAAAGAGTAGAGGATAGAGATTTGAAAAACTTGCAGATTTTTCCAGAGCAGGAGAAGTTTAAAGCTACATTCTAGGACGGTATAATCAATGACATTATAAAGAAGTCAAGGACCAGGAGTGTAACTCTGTGGTGCATACATATAATGGCAAATATTTCTCACCAAGACATTAAAAAAGGTTTCTGAAGGCATCTCAGTGATTGGAAAACTGGATCACAGATCTCAGAGGTGTAAAGGTGTAAATTCAGTTCAAAGACTCTTTTGAGAAAAGAGCTTCCCAAGGGAGGCCTGCTGAATAATAAAGAATTGTTTCTCCTGGATTCCACTCCCCTGGTTCATCCATCTGGGTCATCAGAGACTGCTGTGGCCATGGTAAAATCACAAATAATCAGCAGACCCTTGCATTGTTGACTTGAAACTGGCTTTGCAGACATGCAGAATACAAGAGTTGTTGGGTCATGCAGGCTTCTTCTGAAGTTTTAAAGCACAGCCTTGCCCTGAGACCCTGCTGAGGCTGGGCCCAGGCATCCCCTAGAGAGCCTGACACAAGAGGCCTGGAATACAGGAAGCTACACCCTCTGATGCGCTTGATGCTGCAGGCCCAGGGGAGAAGCCATGCCTCAGGGCCTCACTGCCACTGGCAACCAGGTGCCTCCAGGTGAGCCTGCCATCAAGGGCTCAGAGATGAAGAGGCCATGTCCTGAGGCCCTGCCACCATCAGAGGACCATTAGTGAGCCATCATCCTGCACCTATCTTCCACCCACAAACCTTGGACCAGAGAAACCCGGTACTATGGCATGGGCAGTCTGAGCAGAAAGCACCAAAGACTCTGACACCAGCTGATCAGGAGGAACACAGGAAAATGCCAAGGTGAAGGAACAAGGTACAATCTCAGAGCTCCAGCCCACCCAGAACAAGCCCAGGAGACACCGACATGGAAGGCATTGGGAACCACAGAGCTGAAATTTCTGAAGTGATAGCAACTGAAGGAAAGAAACAATGCTTGTATTGGTTCATTGACTTTGCATGTGTGTACTTGGTAGCCTGGGCAACTGGTTGGGGGATAACAATGTGCAGTATAGTGACTATTGTTCATTTCCTACTGTCTTGTTTTTGAAATCAAATATCACTCTCATTGTTTTGTTTCGCTTTATTGTTTTGTTTTCTTTTATTCTCTTTAAAATAAAAAATAAAATAAAATAATAAAATAAAGCAAAGCTTGAGAAGCCATGCATTATGAGGCAAAGTCCAGGTACCTTGCTTGAAATGGCCCCTGAGAGTGTGAGTTGTAAAGCTGTGAAAGTGAAGTTGAAGATGCAGTGGGGACACCAGAAAGTTAAAGATGCCTTCTTAGAAAAACTCTAGGCAGTAAGCAGAACTACTCCCAAATAATGAACACAGTGGGTGTATCCAGAATGCAGGGTTAGGGCTGCCCCAGAATTTTGGAGGCCATATTCTACTTCAATGAGGCCTGAATTCCAGACATGGAAACAAGTCATAACGTATACCCTGTCAAGTTTCAGTTTTGCTTTGGTCTGACTCATCTTTCCTGTGAGCCAATTTCTTCTTTTTGGATTGGGAATGTTTACCTATGTCATTATATCTCAGAAATACATATATAGCTTCTTTTCTAAATTTTATAGAAGTTCCCAGATGAGAATGTGCCTTGAAGCTCAGATGAGATTTTGAATGCGAATTTTTAAACAATGTTTAGACCGTGAAGATTTTGGAGACTCTTAGGTTTGCACTAAATGCATTTTACATTGTAAGATGGAAATAAGCCTTTGGACTTCAGAAACAGAATGCTAAGTTTGGATCTTGAAAGTTCAACTGAAAAAGTAATAAGATCAAAAATGTATAATAGATATTTTGATAATGAAATGGAAAGAAAGTGCTCTAAAGTATATAACCATATGTATGTTTAAATGTGTAAGATAGATGACCATACTGCTAAATTTTTGTCAGTTCATCAAACAGAATGGTTTATACTGTCATTGTTTGATTGTCCACTTTTTATGCTTTGATTTTGTGACTTGAGCAACTACTTCTATGATAACAATATATAATTTATCAACTAGTGATTACTTAACTGTTTTTTTAAAATTCTGCATTATTTCTACCTTTGTTTCTGTTTTGCTTTTTTTCTCTAAAATATAAAAGTTACTCAAAGACCCATATGCTGAAATTTTGGTTATTAGCCAACAGCAATGGTACGAGATGTTGGAATCTTTAAAAGAGGCCTAGCAGGAAGAAGTTAGGGCACTGAGGGAACAAAAGAGATATTAGGATTGCCACCCTTTCTTGTTGCTCTCTTTCACTTCCAGGCCAAAATAAAGTGACCAGACTCCTTTGCCACTCAATTCTGACAGGATGTACTATGTCGGCACAGGCCCAAAGCAGTAGGGCCAAGTCATCATGGACTAAAGCATCTAAAGTCATGAGCCAAAATATTCTTTTTCACATTATAAATTGATTTCTCTGGTATATTTTAGCAGCAACAGAAAGCTAACACAGCCTATCACTGCATAAAATATGTGAGTATAGGTGTAAGATGAGCTTGGGGATAATGAGATATATTACAGTTGGTTTAAAGAAGGGGACAAATACCCTAATAGGCCATCTTTTCTTACAGGTTTCGAGAACTGGACTATAACAAATGGCAGGGTGATCACCACAGATATGTTTTTCTAAATCAGTACATAAAATGAAGAAATTATTGCAGGTGAGGGGATATAGCTCAGTGGCACAGTGCCTGTCTGATAAGTGCAAAGACCTGAGTTTGATTTTTGGTACCAAAAATTAAATAAGTAAATAAATAAACAATCTAAAATTTCCAGACTACTATTGAAGATGAGGAAGGCAAGTTGAAATTTGGTAGCAGTTACAATATGAGAACTTCAAAACCATAAATTCCCTTTCTGTGCTATCTGTGAGAGGCTTTCTTACCAGGCTAACTTTTGCATAAGAATAAGAGTATACTTACGTAAAAATAGAGACCTTTGTGCATGCAGGTCAGCTATCACTATGGAGAGACAAGTGAATAAGGTCAGATTTACTGTTTCCTTTGTTTCACTTAATTTGTTTTATGGAATATATTTTGTATGTCGTCCTACATTTTAACAAATTGTACATTTTAAACTAAAATTTAATTTAGATATTAAATAAAAATATTTAAACTATTTTTTAAAATGAGGCACTATAAAAATGTAATAATATCTTTTGCATTGTACCTACTTCCAATGAAGACTTTGGCAATGCCTTATTTTTATAACTTTTCTTTTGTTCCAGATGTATGATAAACTAAGAATTTAAAATTACATCTGTGTTAGTTTTTTGCTTTGCACACATTTATTTTTGTGAATATTCTTTGACATTTATTTTACATTCACTTTTGAAATAAAAAAAATTTTTTTTGATTCTTAACATAACCATCTCCAGACCTCTGGTGCATTGTAGGGCTGGGAACAGCCCTACAGGATAGCCAATTAGTACTCCGTACAATATTCTGTGAAAAGATGCTCTTTCAAGGGACCAGAAGACACATCTCTGTAGGCAGTCTGCTAGATTTTCCCTAACAATTCATGCTTCTAACTGGAGAGAAGTGACTATTGTAGATGCTTTTATTTCAGTATTTCAGCTCCCCTAATTGTGGTGTCAGAAAGAATCTTAGAAACCCATAGATAAATGGGAGACTAATGCAAAGGGAAGCTGATTAATTCTGGAACATTCAGTGAGTTGTATTTGCAACTAGTTTTTTATTTGCTACAAAAGTGCAAACTGGCAGGCTGATTGCCATGAGCAAATCCTTTTATCTAAACTCAAAGTGTGTTCGGTACCATAAAGGATATGGTGACAACGTTACTGTGTAGAATTTCATGATAGTGTTTTCTATATGAGGCAAATTACTCCGGGTAGAGTTGGGTGACCTATGCCTTTCTATTAGAGCACATTATTATAGGTGATTGAATCTGAAGAAACTTCAGGGACCAGCTATCAAGCAACAGTTGAACAAAGAGAACTTCATTCAAAAGAAATGTCCTTTCTGTGACATTTTAATGGATTGCTAATGTTTTCTATCATGCCATTTATTTTTTTCTTTGTCAGGGAAATTTTAATCATCCTGTTTTTACATATCAGTGGGAAGGGTTCAGTTTCAGAAATGCTTTGACTTTGATTTTTTTTCATGTCTAACCACTAACAAATAGTTTTCCGAGGAAGAAGTATTGATTTAGTTGATTGCTGCAACTAACAAAGAGAACCGGATGTGAGGAAATCAAATATAATGTTTCTAGATTTTCCTTTTGTAACTGTTGTCTGAAGAGAGTGTGCATTCTACTCTAGTCTACTTTCCTTGTTCTCTGCTATAAACAAGCATTTTGATCCATGAATTTCTCAGTGAATTTAAAACCCAAGGTGGAAGGTATTCAATTTAATTGTTCTTTCATACTTTACTGTTTGTGTTTTCAAAACATCCCACTGTACCCTGTAAGAGTTATGACTTGTCAATTAAAATAATATTAATTTAAAATGAGAATAAAAAGAAGCTCAGATCTGGATATATATTTGTAATGTCTAGGAAGATATCACTAGTGCATTATTTTGTTATCTCTGTTTTGAAAAGAATAGTCACTTACTGTACTTACTTTAATAAAGAAAAACAGAAGAGGGGCTTGGAATGTCATTAAAGATGGAGAAGGCTCTAACAATCAGTATCTACCCAACTCCCTACCTCCTGACTATCCTTGTTCAGTTTTAGCTTCTGTTATGGCTTGTGGCTAGATGTCCCCCAAAACCTTGTGTGATCATAGATGAGGCTTTTCCAGAGGTGGCTGGGCTAGAGTGTGTAATTGATTCATGGTGTAATGCTGGGATTAAGGGTATGTGATTACTAAATCAGTCCCCAGATTGGTTTGGTACCACTTTAATCCCAGTAGCCGGGATACAATGTAAGGGAAAGAAGGAGCGTTTTCTTGCTCCTTGGTTTCTTGCTTTTGCTGTGTTCTGCTTGCCATGGAAACTAGTTTTACTCTTCAGTGTTCCTATGCCAAGCCACCCTTCCTTGGAGCCAGCAGATTATGGGCTCAAACTTCTACAAAGTGTGAGCTAGATAAACCTTTCCCCCTTTACAACTTTGAGAGTCAGGTATTTAGTCTTAGCAACAAGAGTAAAGTAAGACAGCTTCCATCTCCTCTGCTCTACTTCCCACTTAACTGCTTCTTGTGTGTATTTAGTTTCTGTTCAACTATGATTTAAAATTGCACATAGCGAGGGTTAACTTAAACTGGTCTCATCCATCCCTTGCTTCTTTCCAAGCTCTTGATCCTTGACAAACATTATGGAATGTTTTTGCTAAAATATATGATGTTTTGTGATCATGCATCCATGACCAGAATGTGCCAGGCTGTCAGCATTGTTTAGTAATAATAATTGGACTTATGACTTCAGTTAGGAGGATGTCAACAGTTAAGGCTCGTCTGATAGTTTATTCTCACACACTTTTACTAGAGCTGACTTTAGGCTTCCTGATGTCTGTTGCTTTGTAGGCAGAGCAGTGATAGTTTGAGACCTGGAAATGCAATTGTTCTGTGTCACCCCAACCAGACATAGGAGGACAAAATAAAATCTGTCAAGGCCCTGTGGATTCCTCTCAATGCCTAGCTTTCCCCCGCTGTTGCTGAACTATATTCTTCACTTATAATAAAGTCTTTAAAGCCTGTGAGTCCTTTCAGCAATGAAACACTTCAGGTGATTAATGTGTAATTAACACAGCTTGCTAAGGTCCAAAACTCTCCTTCACAGCATCCTCCACTTTACCTCCTATCACTAATGGATTCAAGCATTACTGGTTCAGATTTACAAGGGAAACTGATTGGCCCAAATCATCTCTTTTTATTATATGGTGTAGATCTTTTTTTTTTCTTAATCAGATTGTATATTGTCTGCCCTTGTGCCAGACCCCATTTATGAGAAAGCATCTGTGGCTGACAATCCAAAGTCATACTATGCAAATTGTAAGTAGGTGAACCAGACTTGCACTTTACATAGATACATAGCTTGGGAAGTATTCTGAGGCTGTGTTATACAATTAAAATGCTTTGATATATATATATTTTTTTCAACTTTCTTAGCTAGTACCTGAAGTCTTATACTTTTCTGATTTCTCAGAATCTAGTCTGCTTCACGTCTTAACCCTCGAGTGTCAAATAAAAATTTGAGCTTGAATCAGGTAGTGAATAATGAGAACTTAGCCTAATAGGCTGATGAAAAGTATATAGTCGAAAATAAGAAACAAAGGTGGTTAACCTTGCATGTATAACATTAGCTTGGACCATCAGCTGATTCTATCCTGCGAATTTGACACTAAATTTGACATGGTCAAGGGGTTGGCCAAATAATAATGTTGTCATCTGGATATGGTGATACACATCTGTAATGCTGATACTCTAGGAGGCTGAGGTTGGAGGCTTGCAAGTTAAAGTCCTGCTTGAGCAGCACAGTAACTTAACCGACTCTGTCTCAAGATAAATAAACAGCTCAGTATGAAGGACTTGGATTCAATCCCCAGAACCACAAGCCAAAATCAAAATCAAAACCAAAACTAAAACAAATAAAACACCAGGACTTTGTCTATGTTGAGGTGAAGAACTGCTTATCTGGTAATCACCGAAGGCTTTGGAAGAAGATCTGCATTATTTACTATATTTAAAAGAGTGAGTGGAGGTCACTGTGGTTACGTAGTAAACCTTGGATGCAGGATAAGTGTTGATAAACGAGGCCAAGGAATGAAACAAAACCCAAAGAGCAAAAATAACTAAATTTTACCTCCTTCATATTCAAAACAGCCACTTGAGATTATTTCTTTTTTTGTTTTGTTTGTCGGTATCAGGAATCGAACTCAGGACCTCTCGCTTGCCAGGCAGAGGCAGTGTCACTGAGCTATGCCCTGGAAAGGTTATTCATTCTTAAAATATGCTTTGATATACAGTTGATAAAACTGAGACAGAGGACATAGGAAATCTGCCGAAGGTCATGTGCCTGGTAAGTGGCAGAGTGAAGAATGAATCTAGGCAACTTTGGTGTTAGAAGTTCTGCTAATAACTTTTGTGCTTCTTCTGAAATAAATTCAACTAATGCACATGAAGTTGTTATCAAAATTACACTGAACGTTTACACTCAAAGAAATCATAATAAAAGACACATTGCTATTAATCCTACTAAAAATAATTTCCTTACTTTGAACACAACTATTCCATTGTTCTGGCCATTTTTTGCAGCAATTCTGCAAACCTTCCCTCTTGAGTATCTTTAATTGTGGTGTTGCGGCTGTCTCGATTTTCTAAATTGTTTCAAAACATTTACCTTTCATGCTCATTTTGACTTTGGGGAGGAGCAAGAAGTCTCATGGGCTAGATCTGGTGATTAAAGGAATGCTTTTATCAATCTGCCCTTCTTTTGGACAAGGCAAAGCAGCAGCATTTACTCTTATTTCTGATCAGATCTTGTAAGGATACAAAAGAGAATTTCCAAAGACTTCTTCAGAAAGGGATAATGATGATGGGGTAAGTATGTTTAAAGTGTAATGGAATATTTTCAAGAGGATTATGACAGTATGTGTTTTCCTATGAAAATATTTTTTAGATTTAAATATTCATCATGTATTTCCATATTCTCCTGTATACAGATGAAAGACTAGCTGGATTCTTTGTGATCTGAAAGATAGGAGACCCAGTCTTTTGCGCTAATGGTGTGGTAATAGAAACTTTTTAAACTATTGCATACTTGGCTTCCTGAGTCCCCTTGTCTGATTATACTGTTCTACTGAGTCATCCATCATATTCTCGATCAGTCTTCTAATACTCCATTCTAGTCAGATTATCATGGTAGAAAAAATATTTATTAATTCAATACAATAAACTGCAAAAAAATTTTTTTCTTTTGTAATTCATATGTTTGCTATTGCTGGGTTTTGCCAAGAAACCTAAGTTGTAAAGCATCACATCATATTGACATGACTGCATTTTCTCAGGTTCAGTCATGTGTTTCCAAGTAGTAGCAGATTAGACTGACTGACTCTAATTTCCTTAAAATCAGGATCATGTCAGGAGAAGCTTGAACTCTTGAGCTTATCATACATCATCTAACAGACGTGAACTTTAAATAACTTTCTTGTGAAGTTTAGTATTTTACTGAAGAGATAATGACTTTTCTTATTTCCCCGTCCTGTGTTTCTTTAATGACAATCTTAGATCAACTTTACAGGATCAACATCATACATAATAAAAGTTGCCAATTATATAATAATGTAATATGTGCCATACATTGCCAGACATTGTTAAACTTCTCCCCTTCCCCAAATAATACTTTAAGGTAGGTTTTAATAGGAGTACTTTATGGGTGATAAAGCAACTGTAGAGAATAACCTACCTAGGGTCACACAAGGACAAAGTGATGAAGTAAGATGTGACCTCAGGCCCTTAGTACTCTCAAACTTATGCTCTTTATTTTTAGATGAAACTACTTTGTCTTCTACCTATTTCTTGATGCTGCAGTAATTTGTAAAACAGACATTAAAAAAGCTACAAAAGATTATTTTTATTTAGTCTTTAAAAGAGTTTCAGCAATGGAGGGATTCATTACAGAACACAAACATTCTTGTTGGTTACCCTTGGTATTGAGGGTAGTGCACTGTCATTACATGGGGAAGTTTGCCAAGTCCATTTTATGAAACCACAGTGATACTATCAGTGTGAAACACCCAAATATTTATAATACATCTTCCCTCTTTCTGTTGGACAAAACATCATAAAGCATCAACTGCCTATTTCAAGACAGAAAGCAACTCCAAAGAGGGATAATTGGATCTATTATAGCCCAGAACAAATCAAGCCTAATCCACAAGATGAGTGATAAATGACATTGTCCTATCCTTTGAGGTCTGAAAGAGTTAATTGCTTTTCAAATGGAATTGTTTACTCCTATAGAGCAGAGCTATTAGATGACTGTTGATTTCAAAAGGTTTTCTGCTTGAAATACTTGAACACAATGGAATTTTATCTTTCTTTACAAAATGTACATTTTTTTTTCTTTCTCTGTATCTCTCTCCTTAAATATGAATGATAGGCTATTAAAAGTATTCTTTGGGGGGAAATATTTTTGACTTGCCTTGCTGTAGAAACTTGATTTAATCAACAAAATGCCATGCTGATAACCATGCTCATTTCCTTGTCATAGAAAATAAGAGAAATAAATTCCAAAGAGTTGAGTACACTAGCAAAATGCTTCTAGACCCCGTGTGACTAATGTAGACACCTTTAGTAATGTGTAATATCATTTCCTTTCACTGAGATGGTGCAGTGTTTTGTGGGCAGGATTTTTAGCAACCAATCTCTCAAGTATTCCCACTCGCTTGGGTGATTTAATTATCTAATTGCATTTTAATTTTCTTAGATTGAGAATTTATCACTTTAAAAAAAGCAACATTTATAAGAAATACTGGAGTATCCTAATCCTAAAACATGTACCTTTTTATGCTAACCTATTAGGTTTTGTGGGAAATATCCAATGTTTATCATAGCACCTAGCATAAAATAAGTGCTCAAGAAATACTTGCTGAAGAAGTAAATGGAAAAGGGGTGAATGATCAGACACTCTGAGAAAACAACAACAACAACAATAACAATAACCCCCCAAAAAAGGACAGAGTGTTCAGGCTGGTTAATATATATATTTCTTTTTTTTAGAAGAACCTTGACTTAATACAAATTTTGCAGCCAAGAGTGACTCTAGAGAAAAAGTTTTTCTAATTAATTATGTTTATTGGTACATTTTAAGTATACACAATGATCACATTCATCATAGGGAGTTTGTAACTATACATGATAGAACTTCATTCTATTTTTACCCATTCTCTCCCTTGCCTTCAACCCCTCTTCCTTTCCTGATTTACGAAAGCTTAGTGTCTTGTCTGGGATAATTCTGTTTCTTGTAATCATTCTAAAGATGCCGCTTTCTTAATGTTTAAGAGAAATTACAATAAGTTCCTGCAGTTTTAGGTAAGAATAGACCTACTATAGTCATCTTAGGACAGAGCCAATGTTATGGAAGGTGTAACCCAGACTTCCAAATTGTAAATTGAAATCCGTCCTTTACAAAAGAAAAATTGCATCAGTTAAACAGTCAGAGAAGGCTTTATTTAAGACTAATACAATGGGGGTCAACACCATTAGGGGAGAAAGATTTAACTCCATTGCTAAAACATAGACAGAATTCTTAAATGCTGAAGCAAGCTAATGGGAAAGTTGTTAAGACCAATTAGTAGGGTGAGGTAGGTTGATGTGATTAGGTCGTCTGTGTTTGCTAGCTGTCCAGCCAGGCCAGGCTCAAAACTCAGATGCTCCTTCCAGCAAGCCCAGCTTGCACTAACTTTCTTTATGATTATATTTCAAAGTGTTGGTTCCCAATTCCTAGGAAAAGGCCACTCTCCCAGGCTGTAGAAGATTTGTATCTCAAAAAGAAAAAATTTGTAGTTATATATGTTTTCTAAGGTAAAACACCAAGAAAATGAAAGTTGTGACCGTGAAGACCATCTAACTTGAGTAAAGCCAAGAGGAGTGTTAAACTCATTTTTGGCCTCCCTTTGTGTCTTCTTTTCTTCCTTCCTTTCTCTTTACTGCCTTCTTTTTCTTTCCTTCCCTACTTCTTTTACCTTTTTTCCTCTCTTCTTCTACTCCTCCCTCTTTTTAATTAAAAATGACTTTTAAGAACCCATGATGTAGGAAAGGAAATTTTTACAAATAAACAAGACAGAAATGGGCAGGGTTTGGCATTTGCATAGAACATCGGTGCTTGAATTTTCATTTTCATTCATAACCTTGATATCTCTTTGCTTATGTCTACATGACCACTGTGTTTTATGTTGTATTTCTGTTAGATTGTGACTAAGGGTGTGACCTCATCACTAATAACATAACAAATTTAATTTGCATGTGGAACATTATTAACTGAGCTTTTCCTATCCTTCTTTTCTCCCTATCACAAGCCAGTTTTTTTATAACACATTACTCATTGCCATTTTCTCTCTCTCTATCTTTCTCTCTCTCTCTCTCTCTCTCTCTCTCCCTCCCTCTCTCTCTCTCTCTCTCTCTCTCTCTAGGTTGAAGGGTATCAGATGTTTTTGACTAAATTTGGGCAAATCCTGCCCCTTGGTATTAGCAATCTCTCCCCATCCTACCCCTAAAACACAGAGCAGAACAGTTTTCTTTCCTGGTAATCAGTCCATACCATTTCTTCTTAAAATTGTAAATAAACATGAATAGCCAAAAGCCAGAAGCTCAAAGTGTGTATGTATGTGTGTGTGTGTTGCTGTGTGTGTGTGGGTAGAAACAGCTGGAGCTATTTGTGTATGGTATGCAAATGGAGAAAGGAGAATATTTATTATTAATTGTGTTTTATTTAGGATAAATTGTCTTTGGAAGTAAAAACCGAGACACGTGAATATAACAAGCTATGTTTTCCTGGCTCCTTATCCCATATTGCGTTTTCCCTCAGTCCTCTCTAATAGTGAACTTGTCTTGTTTGCCTTTCTTGTATTATTTTGGATTCATCTGTCACTGGAACAGCATGTTCTGTGTCTCCCAGGGCAGCCTCTACTCTTCCAAGATGTTTATCATCTCTCCTCCTGGAAGCTAGTTCCATCCTTGCTGCAGTTGGGGTGTTTCAGTCATAGTGTGGCAAAGCTCAGAGTTCCACAGCTTTCTGCTGAAGTCTGAATTCCCAGACAGCCTCAATACCCCGGGTTATATTAGTGCTTTCTCATGTTTACTTCCTTCGAAGACACTTGCCATTTCTTTGTTTTTGGAATTATAGTTTTTCCCTCTCCTGAACAAGATACTCACCCGTGAGGCTGAACCAGAGCACAAATCTGAATGAAGATCCATGCTATCATTAGGATTACTGGCCTCATCTTGCCACTCTGAGAGAGCACTTCCCTGAGGATGACTGGTTTATTAGCAGTCTTCTCCATCCTTCATGAAAATTCATTCCTAGTGGGGATTTCAGTAACAATCCTTCAGGTATTCACAGCAGAGTACATGGTTAACACTCAAGATGAGATTCCATGTACCCACATAGCCTGAAATTTTTTTCTATAGCCAAGTTTTCAGAGGTGGGATTAAATCACTCTCTGCTCTCATGTTGATGCAAAAAATACAATATAATAGCTATGATAATGATGAGATTCACAATAGGAGCAGGAAGGGATCTAGCTCTCTGCTTAAAATTTACTGTTTCTGATGTGTCTAGTATACCTCAGGGTAGGGAGCAGGAGAAAGATTGAGAATACCTGTTCTAATGAGTCTGTTTCTAAAACTTCAGAATCTCCCATAGCAACCTCCTCACTCGACATCACAACTTGTTCGAAAACTATAGTACACGCAATAAATTCTTCAGGATGGAAAAGAGATGGTGTATTAAGTGAAGTTATAATCAAATACTAATGGTAAAACAAATAAAAATAGCTGCCTTCTTGCAAGCTTATTTTCATAGAAACACACAGAAAATATGAAACAGATTTCTATTCATGCTGCTGACAAAAATCTGTCTACATTTTTCCCTTTATATTGAAATAAATTGCACTTTTCCCTATATCCTGATAGAAATCTGCAGTTAGGACTCTTCCTGCAAGAGGTGTTATATTAGTTCGTTAATGCTGCTAAAAGAAATCACCACAAATTTAGTGGCTCGGAAGATTATACATTTGTAACTTAGAGCTCAGCAGTCTGAAGTCTGAAATGGGTACCAGAGAATTCCCTGAATACTCTGTGGTAAAATCCATTTTACTGTCTTTTCCAGCTCCCACAGACTGTTCCTATTGTTTCCACTCATTACCCTGGCTCATGCTCACTTTTGTTCGGGTCGTCATGTCTTTTCTAATTCTATCTCCTCAATCTTATTCCCTGTAATAAGGGACCTTGTGATTGCAGTCAGCCCACTTAGATATCCAGCACAATATCCTAATATCAAGATTCTTAGCTTCATCACACCTGCAAAGTCTTTTTCCCTACATAAGATAACATAGCTATGTGTTCTGGGAAGCTGAATCTGGACATCTCTGTGGTGTGTGGGGCTAAAGGGACCATTTTCCTGCCTGAAACAGACCTAGGACTCAATTTAAGATGCAAACAACTACAGAAGAATTTATGGGATAGTATACTTTGTGAAATTAAGGAAGTATATTTTGACCAAAAATGCAAAATATGTTATAGATCCAGTTTGGTTCTGGTTCCTACTTTAATGCTTTTAGACTTAGCCTCTTGTGGGAGAATCGTGGTAGAAGCAGCTTCAGATCTCGGAACCTCAATATTCACATCCAATAAGGAATGTGCATCTTCTTCTCAGGATTCCCAGGGGCAGCTCATGATAGTTCATTGGCTCCAATTGTGCCATGAACCCCTCCTTGATGCAGACCCTGTGTCCACATAAATGCTTCACAGTCTTTGCCCAATTTGCCTCATCTTTAAAACAGGGCTTCCTATGTATGAGGAAGCAAAACATATAGCAAGTTAAAAACTTCCATGATTAGCTAAGAAACCACTGAAGAAAGAATAAAGCATTCTTATACCCATTTTGGCTCTCCATTCTCATCTTGCACTGACCTGAAATATGCAGCTCATCTTAATAGTACTTAGTTGTGCAAGGACTGAATGAATTGATAGAAATAAAACATTGAGAATAGTGTTTGTCACGTAATACATGAGTTAGTATAGAAGAAATAAAGAAAGGTAGAAAGAAAACTGTAGCTCTATGTTTAGCGTCTCTGCTGTCAAACTTTTGTCTTGTTTATTATCTTAACTTTGAGTCAGATTGCTGCTCAGACCTTCAGTAGCCATGTTAATAACTTGAGAAGTATTTGTATTACAAGGTTTATTATTCTTAAATGTACTCAGTCTATCTCTTTTCCTTTCAAATCTGAGAACTCCAAGTAATTTTCAGAATCTATAGAGACACATGATTCTCAACATTTACCACATGCAGGCCTCCTTCCCCTTGGAGCAATGCCCAGAATTCTCCAGTCACCTTTCTAAAGCTGGGATCAGCTAATTTACAAAAGCTGGTGTTCTTCTTTTGTGATTGAATCTCATCATCAGGGTGCCCTCCCAGTTACAGTGAACCTTTACCCTTCTAGTCCTGTCTTTACTCTCTCTTACTTTCTAACTCTGCTCCTAAACTGCCCATGCCTTTCTTTGCTGCTCCCTGAAATTGTTTTCTATGGTCAGACCTACCTTGTGGACCACGTTGAGGTTTCTCTCTCCTTTTTGGGTGGTCTCCTCAAACCCTGTCTGGTTACAGCAAGCACCAAGAAAATTCTTGATTGAATTTTTCTCAGAATCTAATTGTCAGTGTTAATTAGACTGGTTTGTTTTCCTTGGGTCACTTTAAATAAAGAAACTCGCTATAAATCTGAAAAAGAGATTTTGATTGCAAAAGAAATTTTATTTTTTCCATTAATATCCAGCAGTTAAACCAGCTGTTTTAGTTCAGGGTACCAATGGGAAGCTTCCTAATGAAGTTGCTTATGGTTTAAAAATTTGTGTGGCATAAATTATTTGTCTTAATGTCATTCCTGGGGCATTTTCCAATTGTTTCAGAGACTAAGCAGTAAAAAAAAAAATTACAGTATATTTCCATATTCCCAAAACACCTGGTGAGAAATAATCTGCTTCTTCAATTGTAGTTCCATCGTTTATTTTATTTCGAATCCGTTCACAGCAAGACTCTCCAGCGCTTATTTACTTATTGCATACATGTTAAAGATCCCAATAATTGCACACATAGCACACAATTGATTTTACTCAGAATACTCATTATGCCTCTCAAAGTTCTAGTAATGAAAAAGTTAGAATGAGCTTTAATAAGCATTAGGGAGTCAAGATTTCCAGGGGAAATAATTTAACTATTTATGGAAACACGTTAAAGTAAATGGTTCACAAATACAGTGTGATTATCTAAAGAGTTGGAGGTTAGGGTAGAGGACTACATTTTCAGGAAGGTAAAGAAAGCAATTAACTTCCATAAACATGACAGACAAAATTGATTTACTTTTTAAGAGTTAACCATTTATTTTCTTTATGATATCTAGTGAGTTTCAGAGTTTGTTGTGCTTGAACTAAAACATGAAATGGTCAGTTTCTTCTTCATTTATTTTGTGGCAGGTTATTGACTTAGTAAGCAGTAGAATATTGTTTTTGTGGTATTTCAGATTATACTAGTAATTACACTGTGATTCTTTTAAAGGGATATTTTTGCAATGAATATACAGATAAACATACATGTCCCCATTTATTATTTCACACATATTGCTGAATAAAATTGCTCAAGTTTTCCTCAAGTATGTTTTTGTTTTCTTTTGTTTCGCTTTGTTTTGAGACAGTCTTGTTATATAGTGCTGACTAGCTTTGAACTCACTTACGTAGCCCAAGCTGGCCTTGAACTCACGTCAATTCTCCTGCCTCAGCCTCATGAGTGCTGGAGAAGATGTGCCCCACCACTTCTGACTTTCAAGTATCTTTTACTCTTTATGATAATACGAATTTTTACACACCAAACAAGTGTCCTTTTCTTCAGCTCTCCATTGGAAAAAGATAACACAAGATTGAAGGCCAAATCTGCCTAATTGTAAGCATAAGCCTTTTTACAACATGGACTAGGCATTATTACTCCTAAATGGAACAGAATGATCATTGTAGGAATATGTCTGGCATAGCCCATTGAATTAGAATTCATTACTTTCCTCAATGCTTGTAATTTTTTGAACAATAATTGCTTTAATAATATTTGGTAGGTAATGAATTCTACCTACCAAAAATGAAATGAAATGAAATGAAATGAAAGCTTTAAAAATCCTCAACTTTAGGAAATAAATCACTAAATATCATTAACATGACTACTTTAAAAAGAAGCCTAAAAGCTTCTCAGAGAAAAAAAGTCTTTCTTTATATGAAACTCACTTACATAACTGAAGTTCCCGGATTTTGAAGCTGAGGTTTCTTTTGGTTCTTCTTTCATATGACATTATAGTAGATTAATTACAGACACAATTTTTGCTATTGAAAACTTCAGGTTCTGATTCCATTCTGTGCAGAAGGGTTTCAAGTTATTTAACCTAAGTGTCTTGCTTTACAAAGTGCAAATTGTATATATTTGAGATTCATAATTACATTTGTTTGAGGGAATTGGTATTTATACATACTGCAATCTTAATTATTTTCACTCCCCTCTTCTGCCTCTCCCCTTTAACTGATCTTCCATCTCCAAAACATCTACCTCCTTATTTCATACCATTTGTCCTTGACTTGCTCTAAAATAGTTATATTTTGTTTCTCAGATAAGGGACATCATGCATATTTAACCCAACACTGGTTTCAAGGAAAGAGTTCGGCAGTGTTCTTTACCTTTCAATTTCATGGAAGACTTTGAGGAATATTAGCTCTTCTTTGAAGTTATGGTAAGGTTCAACTGTGACTCCACTCCCCCATGGACTTTTCTAAACTTCAATTTTGCTCTTTCTTCTTGGTCGATTCAAGGGTTTTTATATCTTTCAAGCCCAATGTTGGTAATTCATATTTGTTTAGGAATTTATCCATTTCTTCCACATTCTCCACTTTATCAGAATGTAGGGTGTTCTTTTAAATTTTTTAAGATGGGGTCTCACTATGTAGTCTAGGATGGTCTTGAACTCACCATATAGCCCAGGCTGGCACTGAACTTGTGGCAGTCCTCCAGCCTCAGACTCCAGAATGCTGGGATTATAGGCATGTACCACCACACCCAACTCAGAATGTAAATTTTAAAATGCTTTTTTCTAGTGCAAATTGTCTCTGAATTGTTGGTGTCTGTGGTGATTTCATCTTTTTAAGTGCTCATTGCATTGATAATAGTCTTTTGTTTCTTCTAGCTAATGTTGTATCATTATGTAATCCTGCAAAGAATCAACTTTTGATTCATTGATTCTTTGTATTATTTTCATCTCAATTTCATTAATTTCTACAGCTTTTGGTTTTGGATTGCTACTGTTTATCCGATGGACCTGTGATGCATCCTTAACCTGATATTTGGGATTGTTCTACTTTTATAACCTAGATATTCACAGCTCTAAACTCTTTTATAACTGTTTTCACTGGGTCTCAAATATTTTGGTATGTTGGGCTGCCACTGTCATTTGATTGTAGCAAGTTTTTAATTAATTGATTATTCAAGCATGTATTATTTAATCCTCATATATTTGATAATTTCAGTGGTTTCTTTTGCTATGGATTTCTAGTTTTGTTCTTCTATGGTCTGATAGAATGCAAGAAATTGTTTTGGTTCTTTTATATTTATTTAAGCATGCTTTATGACCTGACCTATGGTTTGTCTTAGAGAAAGTTCTAAATGCTGCTGAGAAAAACCTGTAAATACTGTTGTTGCTGAGTGAAACACCATGCACATATTATAAGTTCATTTGTTCGATGATGTGGTTCAACTTTGATTTTTGTTGTTGTTGATATCTTGCCTGATAGCTCCTGCCTATTTGTGAAGAGGCTACTAAGTCACCCAGTATTATTGCATCATTGTCTATCTGCCATTTGACAGTGATTCAGGAGAATGGTAAAAGGTTACAATTAATGTACCAGTAGATAGCTTTTGCTCAAATCTTCTACACACAACCTTAGTGTTATCCTGACATTTCATGATAAAGCACTGTATATAATAAAGATGAAACAATAATTAATTCTTATTCACCATTTCACATATACCAACTCACCATATGTATTGTGAGAAAGTGAAAAATAAAATAAGCAAATAAAAAAAGCATTGTGCTGCAGTGAAGAAAAGACACTGGAGCAATGTCAGAGTATAAATCTCCCACGGCATGTCCCATGCCTCAGTTCTGTGCCTGTACAAACTCCTGTCCACTGCTTCCCTTTGAAACACACTGAGCTGGGTGTCCATGTGGGACCCCTGCCATCATTCACCAAGAACTGCTAAGTTCTGTGCCCATGTAAGCTCCCTCCCAGAGTCTCCCAAATGTTACGGAGCTGCAAGCAGAATGGCCCTTTTCCATGAAGCCCTAAATGTCACTGTATTCACAGGCTCAAAAGAAGTTCTCTGTTGGTATGGGCAGGAAGATAAATACAGGCAGAAATCCATGGAGGAGTGGCATGGTCAGAAGTTTGGCATGGCACATTCTTTCAGCATAGGAAAGAATGGAAGGAAGAGGAGATGCAAGCAATTGCAGGGATTATTTTTACAGAAAGGGGGTATAGATTCAGGAATCCTCTCCAGAGTTCAGCAGAAGATTGGGTGCTGAACCAGACCTCTGTTGCCCCAGTCCAATAAAACAACCCATCCAAAGGGAGTTGTGCAATCATAAGACACAAGCAAAAATCTTTAGCTGGTCACATCCACAGAAACACAGCTGAAACCTAGCAGAGATCTGTCTGCAGAGGGAATGAGAAGCAAAAGCAGTCTTGGGGGCCCAATTGGACCTCCCCACCTGGACCAGCTCGAGAACTGATTCATATGCCCAACCTCCCACTCACAGCCACAGAGGCCTAGAACTCCACCCCAGAGATCCTACATGGTGAGTTTTCTCAATTTTTGAACTGAGTGCGGAAAGCACATTACACTAATTCTGACTACCATATGAATAGTTCTGAGAAAACCATTTAGTGTTTTTGTATATATGTGGTTCTTTTCTCATTTTTCCTTTCATCTGGGATTCCTTTTAGTAAGAGATAGGGGACTGGTAGTGTGATAATTAGATTGTAGGATTGAGTTAATGCTTTTTTGCCTGTAGCTCCTTGCTTACCTTAGATTTTTCTGATGCCAAGTGTTGTTTCATAGGGCCACTTAAATAATTTTCTTGGTTGGTCACAAATTGGACACAACTTCCTTGTACATTCTACTATGCTCCATTTAAATCTATCCTCCTCCTTTGTCATACTTTCCCTGTTATGTTTCCCAGTCCCTGTTCCCTCTCCTCTGCTTTTGCATGGCATTAGTACCAGCAACAAGCCTCCGTGACTCTCACTGTCCTGTGGAAATCTCAGTGTCCAGTTTGGACCCCTAACCATGACTATGATCATGACCTTTGTTTCTCTCTACTCCTAGGATTGACCAGTTGTTACTCAATCATTCCTCTCTGAGTGACTTTCTGAGTTGTGCTTTTCTTAGTTCCATGACCCTGAGAAGGGCTCTCTTGCTAATATCTCAGTTATTGATCTCTGCCTCCCAGTGGGAGGAGCATGAGGACAGATGAGTACTGGGCAGTGGTTGCAAGGTTGCACATTGATTGCAGCTTGGCTGCTGCTGCCATACTTGTTTTCTCCCCTGAAGGGATTTGATCTTTTCCTAAGACAGTACCTTTACCATTCCTGGGGTGTAAGGAGCACTGGGATTGAGAATCAACCCACTTCTCTTTCTAAACACCCCTGTTATGGACATTCATCTGATTGGACTCTCTTTCAAGTTGTCTTCCCCTGGTTCAAATTATTTTTCCCTTTCACATACCAAGTACCTGCATACCTTAGTGGTCATCTTCCAAGCATCTTCTGAGGACTGCTGCCTCTAGTGTGTCATAGTGCTTCTCCTCCATAATACGCTCTCGTGTGTGTGTGTGTGTGTGTGTGTGTGTGTGTGTGTATTAGTGAGACAATAAAAAAGAGCACATACAAGACAGCCCTGCCCTGATTAAGTAACAAATGCTCATATACTCATCACTGGTTCTGCTGAATCATAAGTAAGTGAAGATTGAATTTACAACTTTACTTTCTGAGACAAGAAATATGAAAATATGACAAAATTTGAGTCATGATTTTATAAGAGCTAAAAAATTAAGTGAGTAGAAAATCACAAGTAATATCTTAGGTTCTTTCATTTAAAAAAATCAAGATGTGTGGGAAAAAATCTCAGATTTAAGCATGTAACTTCCTTGGGTGTGTGCGGATCTTATTTATCTTTAGTTTAAAAAAATAACAGTATAAAAGGTGTGTATGTGTGTGTTTCCAAGGCTGAAAGGCAGAAGCTAAAAACCGAGGAAGGGCTTTTTTCTTTCTTAATCACTGGCCTTCATTCTCAGGCTCCCTCTTATTTTTTCTTATCCAGATTTCTATGAATGGAAGGAAATGCCTACTTAACCATTATGCCTCCCACGTATCCAAAAAAGAAAAAAAGATTTCGATCTGAATATTTCATCGCTAACATAAGGGACTTTCAGGTCAGATGCTTCTTACCAACTAGCCGGCCATTTACCTAGTGGCTTTCTGTGCTTAAATAGTCGGTGGATTAGCAACTACTCTCTTTTCCCACCTGAGAAGCTATCAGCCTAGGATTGACCAGTTGTAACCTGGGCTTGGCTATCAAAGTGTTCCCAGGATTGAAGAGTTTGGGGGGAATCTGTGGCCTAAAGCTGGGGCAGTCTGCGCTCGACATGGAGTTTGTTTCATATCCTTCAGTTCATTGGTGTGGATTTGTACCCATTTTTTTTTTCCTTCAGGTAGCGGCCAGTGTTTCACTTCCTTGCCAACTTCTGAGAATTCAGTGTAAGATTTCTTCTGAATGGTAAAGCATTTGGTAATGCTGATGGAACCTGACTACCACCCCCACTCAAATATGTAGAGTGCAAGTTATTCTCAATTATGTATTATTTATCTTGTATGCCATTCGTCAAGTTTATAGCTATTCTCTTCAGAATACAGGTGTGAAAAATAATGTATTTCTCTTCCAAGCTCAGATTGTTTGTATCAATCATGCTCTTACTAAAATGATTTCTGAGAAAAAAAGATTTATGACAGTCTTTTATGTTACTTTCATTTAGCTTCTTGCTGTACCTATTGATGAAGGCAACTGTATTTCCATGAATCTTTCTCAAACTTCCTATGATTTCTGAGAATTTTGTTTTCATTTATTTCTCTTTTCTACCTTATTACTGCCTTTGACCTAAAGTATGACTTCTAATCTTTGATTTTTCTCACAGAATCTTTTTAACTTATTTATTATTTAGATTATCATTTTCTGCTTCTTTAAGCTATTATTATTATTCTTATCTCTTTCTCTTATTTTGATGCCATTTAATTGTTCTTCTTTTTATTTTTACTTTTATTTTGTTTTCAGCATTGCCCCAGAATTCTAAAATTTCTCAATGACAAACAAGAACAGAGACTGAAGTTAGATGAGCTTAGATGGTTAGATTTTCCTTCCTTTTCACTTGTGGAAAGTATTTTGCTTACTTTAAATAATAAAATAAAGAAGACCACTGTGAAAATTTTAGACATGCATAAAAGTAAATGAAGAAAATAAATGTCATGTAATATTCCATCTCTCAGATATAATAATAATCTGTTTAATTAGAGGACGTCTATATAACTCTGAGATTGGAAAACAGTAAGTGTTTGTTGTTTGAATCTGGAATGTCCACCCAACACCTCATTCCCTCATTTGGGACAGTGATTGAAACATAGCTCGATATAGAGTTGACTCAGTATTAGGTGGAGTTTGACAGGAAGAGTCCCATGTGGGACACCGTATGGCCGGAAGGATAAGTCTCTTTTCCTGCTCCTTCCTTCTCTCTCTGGCTGCTGGCTGCCATGACCTGAGCATCTTTCCTCCATCAGACTCTCCTATCATGCTCTTCTGCCCTAAAGCCACCCAACTCTGAATTAAAGGTTAAGCCAAATAAACCACACCTCTGTCAAGTTGTGGCTTTTGTTGGGTATTTGGTGTCAGTGACAAGAAAGTACCTAAGCAGTATTCAATAAATATTTTTGTTAATACTGTTTCTATCAAATAATTAATAATGATGCCTCTTTGGTTAATTATGCTTATATTGTCTAATAAAAAAGCTCATGGTTTTGCATAAATGTATGTTACTATTTTACATACATAATACATTTGAGTGTTTTAGTAAATGTAATGATATTTTGCTAAATTTTTCAGAGTAACTATTTTTATGATAGCAACTAAATTTGTAAAAACTCAAGTCAGATAAATTTTATTGTTTCTAAACTTATTTTTTTAATTTGAACAATAATAATTGATCATTTATGTAACAATGTCCCTTCTGTATGCAAAATTCTGACATCAAAGGTTGATAATTTTAGAATCTGGCTGACAAAGTCTTTTCCTTATAACATAGAAATAAACTTTTTTTCTACATTAAGGGGGTGACTAGAAGTTGTTTCCAGCTTTGTGGGCTGTATGGTCTCTGTCCACAACTATTCAACTCTATTGTTATGATGTGAAAATACCCTTAGATAATACAAAAATAAATGTGCTTGATTGTGTCATAACAAAAACACATAATTACATAAGCATGTGGTTGGCTAGACTTTATATACAAATGTAGCTTAGCAGCCTAAAGAATCTCCAGGCTTGCAGGAAGATTGCAGAACAGTAAGAGCAGAGAAACCATCCAGATGTTGGAGTATAGCGTTGTGAGGAATACAAAAAGGAAGGAAGTGGGTCCTCTGGACACAGGAAGAATGAGAACTGAGGTCCACAGAGAGAGTAAAAAAGAAAAACTTAAAGAAGGCAGTGCGAGAGGAGCTGTTGGAACCTAGGAACACATGGTCATGGTGACAGTGTTGGCTGGTGACCCCAGAGGCCTCTGCAGAGAGACATGGCAGTGGAGGGGAATGGCAGATGCAGAGGGCTGCACTGGCTGGTGGTGAGTACAGAGGACTTGGTCCTCCTGTGGGAGACAGCAATTGGCTGGGAGCCATTTTGGAGCTGGGCCAGATAAGCCCAGAACCAGAACTGTGGACAGCTCCTTCCAGCAGCTCCTAGCTGGAAGCAGACTGGTGGAAATTGCTTAGACTAAGCCCCACCCCTGTGTGATTTCCAGCAGGCATCTTTGAAGTTCCCTGCCAGTAGCCAGCTCAACCTAAAGGCCAGCCCCTAACCAATGCACACTCCACCAGACATCAGTAAGACAGTGCAGGCTGGGAAAAACAGCAGATAGCTCTGCACCAGCATACCCAATGGCCATCATCAGATATCCATAGTATCTCAAATCCTGAAAGAAAACAACTTCCAACCCAGATTGACATACCCTGCAAAACTATCTTTCAAAAGTAATGGAGAAACAAGATACTTTCATGACAAAGAACAATTGAAGAAATTCATGCCCACCAAACCAATGCTACAGAGAATACTGAAGAACATTCTAGAGAAAGATAAAAAAAGACCATGGTTCCAGAAATAGCAGCAGAGGTGTATCACTGAGCAGGGCAGACAATGGAATGTAGGGGAAAAGTAGGCAACTAATGGCGGAAAAATAGTGTGGAAGAGATGAGGCAGAGCATGTTGACCATAACCATTATTATAAATAGCCTCCATTCAGCAATAAAAAGAAACACAGGCAGAGTGGTTTAATAGACAGGATCCATCAATATGCTTTATACAAGAAATGCATTTAACCTGAAAGGGGTTCATAGACTGAAAATTAGAGGGAACATTGCACGATGTGACTGGGATACAAAAAAAGTGGGGGTAGCTTGCCCATGAGCTATGGAGCGGATATGAAAGTCATGGCACTTTTATACAATGGCAAGGTACTCAGATATAAAGAAAGATAACCTGGAGGCTCTTGTAGATAAATGGATACAATCTGAGATCATGCTCACGGGTGAAATGGTTCATAGTCACATGGGTGAATATTGTGTTGTCTTACTAATATAAAAAACTAAAGGGTTTAGTGAGATCCAAAACGCACAATACATACTGTAAAAGTGAAATTGGAGGAAATGTCTAAAAAAAGAAGGCAGTGGCCATTGTTAGTCTGTTATCATGATTTGAAACCCATATTGTTTTCATTGTTCAGTTTGATTTTATTCTGTTTCTGTCTGTCTAATTTTGTTATGTTCTATGGCATGTACAGCTACTTCAACAATAACACAATGTATTATGGTAGCCATTATTGATTTTCTGTTATCTTGTTTTGAGGCCCTGTATTGCTTTCATTGTTTTGTTTTGATTGAGTTTATTCTATTTTGTTTTCTTTGATTGTATCATGTCTGAAGGTATAGGTAATTACTTTGAAGATAATAACCACTATTATTTTCTTGTTTTGAAGTACTGTATCACTACCATTATTTTGTTTTTATTGGTTTAATTCTGTATTATGTTTGATTTTATTGTGCCTGATGGTATGGGTAGTTCTTTTGAAGATAACAAGAGGCATTATGATAGCCATTATTGATTTCCTCGTATTTTGTTTAAAGTCATGTTCCATGTTCATTGTGTTTTTTTTTACTCTGTTCTGCTTGATTTCATTTGCTTTTATTCTCTTCAAATAAAAAAAGAGAAAAAAAAGAATCTCCAGTACCATCATGATTTTGTTCAATTATAGGTACTATTATTTAGCATGTCTCATATTCCAAGTATTGTATTAGTGTATTCCATAGCAAGTTTATACTACATGATGAAGTCTTCATGACAACTCTACTGAGAAGTTAACATTATTCTCCTTTTTCATGAACAAAAACAAAGTAATGGAACTAAAGAAATTAACTTACACAAAGTTACCTGGTGAGTGGTTGAGCTAGCCTGCTGTCCAGTTTTCTAATGTTAGTGTGTTTCATACAAAGACTAGATCATGCTCTTTGTTCCTAAAAAATGCTTCATTCCTTCATAACAACATGACAGTTCTCTGAGTCTGTATGATACCTCAGACTTAGAAAAGAAGTCTATTTCTTCCCTTTGTATTTATAAACTATATCAGAAAGAGAAAAATAATGAGACTTTCTTTTTACTTCTTTATTATTTCCCAGCTTTTCCAAACATGAAACATAACATGTTCTCAAAAAAAAAAAAAAAAAAAACAAACAAACAAACAAAAAAACCCACAATGAAATAGCATTTGGAGCAAGTGGATACAATTTTAGGAAAGGTGTTCACAAAAGAAAGTTTAACTAAACTTGATTATATGGGTTAGTTTTAGGAAACTATCAACCTGGAAACAATGGAAGTTAGTGGCGAGAATGATAACAACAAGAATAAGGGTGATTTTGTTAAGTGCTCTAAGTTTCAGCATCCTTTTGCATAACATAGAGGGATTATAGTCACCTGAGAAGATCTGGGTAAGGAAGAAAAGTGAAAAGTTCTGGGTTAACAGAGATGCTATGCAAATGGTTATGTAACAAAAACGTATCTAAATCTATCATCTGTCTGGCAAAATTGAAATAAGGTGCCTTACTAATTTTGAAATAAGGTGACACTAATTTTATTAATGTCAGAATATATTTGTTCCTTTTTTAAGAAAGCTAAGTTGCTCTTGTTGCTTCTTGTATTATTATTTTCCAGTTGTGCATTTGTAATATTTTGATATTGCCATCATAGCTCATGTTGCTGTTTTTTTTTTCTTCTATGATCCAGAAGAAGCACAGTCTGAGTTGTGTATATTAAGCTTTACTGATGAGACAGGGACCTGAGAGATATCTCTCAAACTGCCAGCATTCAATTTTCTCCAGTTTTCTTCCAGGTATTTCTTCTAGTTGGGTCAATTTAGCCCACTCTCTTTGTCTCCTCCCACACCATGCCTCATGTTAGTTTCACTTCCCATGTTCGAAGCAGCTAATTTCTTTTGAACTGTGAGATACTTTTTCTAGAGCAAAATTTCTATTGGTCTATCATGTAACAGTAACTGTAGTTACAAACTGACTTTCCTCTTCTCTAATTTTATAATGTAGCATAAGATTATTTGTTTTCTTCCTTTGCATCTTGACAATAATTAGATTTAAATGGGGCTGTGTTTGAATTTCTGTGAAGTAGAACTTTATTAACTCATCCTTTTCAATACATTTGTTATTGACATGTAACACCCATAACAAATAGTAAACAAACCAAAAAAAAAAAAAACTAGAGTTCATTGAGTAAGGCTAAAGTAAGCACTGCTGTAAAGTAAGCACATCACCCAGGTCAACAACTGGACGTATGTATGAACCTCAGATTTCTACCCATAGACTCCACCAATCAGAGCACACTGCAGATATTCTTAATTAAAATTATTGTCCAAACTTTCAACTCTATGGAGTTGTCTGATTTGAAAATTTTTTAAATGGAACTATATGGAATAGATTATCTTGTGTCTGATTTAATGTTATCTTTGAGTCACTCATATTGCTGAATATAGCTCTAATTCATGAATTTTAATGCTACATGTAATTTAGTTTTATTGCATGAATCTACTACTATTTCTCCCCTCTAGGATGGATGCATATTTCAGTGGTTTTCAGTGTTTGGGTAATTATAAATAATGGTACTCTGAGAAAACTTGAGTTTGTAAATAAATTAGACACTGGATATTTTCAGTCTAAGATTATACTTATATAACTGTAATAAATACTCACACACTTTTTCTCTGATTATTACTCCAAGTTTTCTCTTCTTTACAGCCATAATCTTTATCTTTTGCCTTTGTGATTCTGTCTTTATAACTCTCAGGTTCAATTGGCAACGTTCAATTACATCTTCTTCTAGTAAGAATCACCAGCTTTCAATGACACAGCTCACTTTGGGCAACATTCCATTAAACTATGATATCTGAAGCAACTTGACTTTGCTAAATGAGTACACTTAGCTTGTTTGAAAGACTCTGTCATTATACTTTCTAAAGCTTACTTCTTAGGAAATGGGAAATCATTTTCTTGTGTGAATTCAAAGCTTTCATGTTATTGTAGATCCTCAATTAAAGAAAATGTGCAAAATGGCACTCACTTCTTGTACTACATCTCAAACTCCTGCAGCTGGTAGGCAAACTAAGTCCCTTGCATGGTGTATGCAATTGTAAAGAAAGTAGTTAGAGATGAGGCAACAAACTGCTGTAGTCATAAGCAAAGCCTGTGATTTACAGAGTCTATATTAAAGGGAACCACAGGGAGTCAATTGCCATCTATCTGCCTCATACACATTTTAATTATGCCACTAATTTTGGCACTGAGATGTCATCTAACCCTCTGCTAAGACACATTCTTTATAAAATTAAAATTGTTCTCTTAGGAGGAGGTATATGCATACTGAGATGCAGACTCAAACACAAGGTCTATTTATTTGAAAGTACTGAAATAAAATGAGGCAGAAAGACTATATATATATATATATATCACTTTATTTGTAGAATAGTCAAAAAATCACCATGGAATTTATCAAGAAAATTAAAAGAAACCCAGGCTATTTAAGGAAATCAAAGAAAAGAGACCAAATCTTTAGCAAACTTCTACATGAAAATCAATTTCCTGATTTCTGTTTGACTTTGTTGACTTAGTTTCTTGAAACATATATAAAATAGCAATTTATGGAAGCAATTTTTCAAATATTATAACTATGATTTCTCTAAAATTGAAATTACACAATTGCATAAAACATAAAAAATTAATTTTTGTAGGTCCATGGAAACATGTCTAATGGCATAGAAAGAGTTCTTTCTTTTTCTTTCTTTCTTTCTTTCTTTCTTTCTTTCTTTCTTTCTTTCTTTCTTTCTTTCTTTCTTCTTTCTCTTTCTTTCTTTCTTTCTTTCTTTCTTTCTTTCTTTCTTTCTTTTTTCTTTCTTCTTTCTTTCCTTCTTTCCTTCTTTCCTTCTTTTTGGCACCAGGAATCAAACTCTTGACTTCACACTTACGAGGCAGGTACTGTGCTGCTAAACTATATCTCCAGCAAAAAAATTTTTTTAAAAACTTCTTTCATTTCCAAATACTCATATATTTGAATAGTTGTGTGACTGTCAGAATCAAATATGACCTTTCCAAAAAATCTTGAATTTTGCACATTTACTTCTTCCACAATACTTCCACTTGCCTACCCACTCTCATTTCAGCAAATGGCATCTCCATTCACCTATGCAGTAGGCTCCACCTTAGACTGTACCCTTATTAATCTTTCCCATCTTGAGAACACAATACACAACAGCCATAATTTAAAGAGAGAGGAGTTTAACTAAGTTCACAGTCTAGGTGAATTCAGTCTAGGTTTCTCCAAGGGAGAAATATGATGACAGAAAGGCAAAGGGGAACAAATCTGCTTAGTTTATGACAGCTGGGAATAAGAAAGAGGAGGGAACAGGACCAGATAAGAAAGGATAGAGATCAGATACAGACCCCAAAGACACACTTCCACCACTCACCTGTACATAATCCAAATGTGTACTTTACTAACTTCCTGGGTGTTTCCCAATCCAATCAAATTGAAAGTCCATGTTAACTGTCACACCCCCAACTTAGTTGAAGCCACTATCCATTCCCTTTTGGCTTGTCTATCAAAATCAACCTTGCTTCCCACCCAACTCCTCCTATTTCCTATTCCTTTAAATCCATTCTTCACCCAAAGATGGGGGCATTTTTTCTCAACAAATTAGGTCTTCCGGTCCTCTGCTCAAAATCTTAGTGATTCCAGAGCATTATTTTAAGTCAGACTTGATATTATGCCATAGCCTGCCCTATTCATCTTGGCTCTTGTGTCCCAGGTGTGTTGACCTGCTTTCTCTTCTGTAATATACTACACACAATCGTCCTTAAGGTTTTTCCCATTTGCTGTTCTCTTTGCTGGCAGCTAGTTCCCACACATAACCTCCAGGCTATTATGTCTGCTTCCTTCACATTTTTGCTTACATATAACTTTTACAGAGAGATTTTTAAACAAATATATATAGTGTTCTGAATGAATCATTCAGTCACTCAGTCACCCTCTGATTGAATCATTCTTCAATTTTTAAAATATTCTATTCTTATGTATTTATTTTCTGACTCTTCCCACTGGATTATATTCTTCCTAAGACCAGGTTTGATTAGTGTTGTAAAGTGACTAGCATTTGTCAGGTACTCAATGAATACTTTTTGAATTAAAAAAAAAAATCTAGGTCAAGTCGGCTCACACACGCCTTGGAATACCAGGACTCAAGAGCCTGAGGCCAGTGAATGGTTTCAAATCTGAGATGAGCATGGGCTACTTACTGATTTCAAGTTGGGCCTGAATTGTATAGTGAGAGCTGTCCCCCCAAAAAAATATAAACCAGACAGGAAAACTCCTGAGGATATCAGGTATTCAAAGATTGTGTTATAGTTTACTGAGACTAGTTTGATGACCACTTGAACAGTTCCATGATCCTAAAGTTCTTGAAGAGGCTATGGGAGACAGTGTATGACTTGACTCAGGGTGATAGCTCTGAAAATACAGCAAGCGCAAGACAGATGCAACTCTAATATTTTGCAATACATCATGTAGAGCTTTATGCATAAATTTCACTAGAGAAGGCTGCAGTAACATGACCTTTGCATAATTAGTGGGCAATCTATATATGTATGATAAGATTAAAAATTTACCTAGTGTGCCAGGTTCTCTTATGAGTACTTTGTAGAGATTCAACTAGTTGCTATTCATTTTCACCCACCTCTTAAAGATGAGAAAACTAAACCACAGATGAATAATAATTTGCTCATCATACCACACCTGGTTAGTGGTAGAGACAATTATCAATCCTTGGCAGTCAGTTCAGAATCCCTGCTCTTCTAAGACAAATAGTATAAGACATTAAAGGACCATAAGATGAGTTAGTCTCTTCTATTTTCTTTCAATAGTGTAAATAAAAAAGCATTAAAAAGTCTATGTCCTGGGGCTGGGGATTTAGATCAGCGGCATAAGTACCTGCCTTGCAAGTGTGCAGTCATGAGTTAGATACCTGGTACAAAAAAAAAAGTCTATGTCCTAACTTAAGCACAGAGAAAAGAGTGAAAATTCCATAGCTAAGTGATATGAATCTTACATCAATTCCACTCAGTGCAGTGAGATAGCTGAAATACAAACTCAAAATTAGGATCTGTTTATAGCTATCAAAAGTTGAATTCAAAGCATTTCAATGTCTCTTACAGGAAAGATAATGGAATTTGGGGGGGGGGGTTGGTATCTCAGGAATTAGAATTAGGCCATAAGTACCTGCTTTTACTTCAATGCTGTGTTACCCCCAACACTCATGATTAGTTACCCAGTTTGGAGTTATTTCCCACATATCTCAGTAATTCACATAAAAGAAATTCTGCAAAAGCCCAACCTCAGTCAGAATATAAGTAGAAAGGACACATTAGTAACAAAAAACTGAAGGGAAATAGGCCATTGCAGTCGAGAGCATACATACCCTGCATAAAGGGAGCAGTAGCCTGAAGTACAGATGTAAACTGATTAACCAATAATTGTTTATGATTTCCTGTAAGATTCAAATATTTGGATTAAATAGGGTGACAGAATTAGTTGACAGGGAAATTTAGGTAAGGGTTATGTGGCTCAATCGCCTGGAATGATCCCAGAGTGTGAGGATACACATGAAGAGCAGAGAATATTTTCATGGTGAGAGAATGCTAAATGTTATATGGAGAAGTGTTTTGAATCTCTAAATAGCAGTTACCCTATTTCCCCAGCTATCCCCAGTGCTTGACCAGTAGCGTTTACCAAGGAACCCTACAATATGTGTTATGGCCCAATTGCTATACTCCAAGATTAGTAGACCTAGCATTACATTTCAAGGAATCATAGCTGTAGATACTCATCCCTTTGTAATAAATTTTTTACAAACGCAAAAGTAAAACACCTACTTATAATACCACAGTGTGAGCCTTAGTACATATTTTAATTTTTCCATGATAACATACTTGTGTTTGTTAGAGAACATGGCAAATATTTCTCATATACAGAAAAGTTAAACTCTAACGACCTACCATACTGAAATGTGTTATTCAGTGGAACAACCCTGGGAAATCAGGGCTTTCCTTTGCTGGCAATGATATGAGATCTGCCAGACAGTTCTCTTATGCTGATCATATGCATGTTCTGTCTTGCAGAAATTCTTCAGTATTCCCATCATTCTTGACATTTTACTGATCTGAGACACAGTTTTTTTCCCATTTATTCCAGAAAATTCACTTAGTACCTACAGTGTGTCAGATAATTTTCTTGACCCAAGAATATGGAAACAAACAAATCTATTTTTGTTCTTAGGGAGTTTAAATTCCAATGGAGGACTCAGAATATAAACACAGGGAAATAATCTCTTCCAAGAATTGAAAAACGCTGAGATGTGACATGGCAAAGTGTGGAAATGGTGTGCTAGGAAGAAAGGCATAGTAAATGAAAAGGTGATTAAGAACTGGATTTGTCTGTCCCAAAAATGGTAGAGATGGATGGTACTGAATCAGAGAGAGTAACAAAGTATATGGTAGACTGTGACATCAGAGATTTGGTGGGAGTTAGACTTTTTGGGTTTTTTTTCTGAAGATATTGGAAGATTTTGAATGGGAGAATGTGTGACTTAAATTATCTTTTCAAATGACCACTCTTGCTGTGTATGACCTATAGATTCAACAAGGATAGAGTAAAGAATAAGAGAGGGTAATGGTCATAGGAGATCTTCACAGCAGTCCAAACAAGAGGAGATGGCGGCTTTTACTAGACTTATAACATCTAAGGTAGAGTCCACTAAAAGAATGAGTGGAAGAATAGAAATTGTATTTGGAGATAGAAATGACCAGCCCCTGTGATTAATAGATATAGCTTGAAGGACACATTTTATGGTGCACATAACATAAAATGAAAGTAGGAGTGTTTCCTCTCATTAGTTTATTAAATAACTTACTTAAAATGTTTGATTTCTCATTCTTATAACTTAGTTTTGCTGGCTTGGTTATCTGGATATCTAAGCCAATAAGGGTTTCATTATAGAAATGATTCAATTTAGCTAAAAGATTGAGGTTGCCACTTGAATCATTTTTCTTATTTTACCTGTTGAATAAGGACCAAAAAAAAAAAAAGAATGTTGATATCATATGTGGGCAAGCCTGATTTCTCAATGGCAAGGCACAAAGAGAGACCAATGGAGGCCAGAAGTATCTGCTCTGAGCCTAGGGACTCTCGTAGAGAAATTTTCTAATTCACTTTTATCTACTAGTCAAATATTGGAATGGAAAACTATTGAAATCTTAGTAATAACCAAAAAAGGATCATACCATTTTGGAATAAAGTTTTAAATCACTACACTGGTGGACTCAGTAATCTCTCCAAAGCCATTTTCTCCTGTGTCCTGCATACATGATTGTTCTAAGATATTATTACCAGGTCACTACTGTTGTCAAGATAATTTCTTGAAGGCCACACTCCATTTATTGAGGTATCAAGGACATGAAAATCTACATATATAAAATGCATAAAAATGAATGGGTTTTCAAACAGGAGCCTAAAGAGAATTCTCTCTATGGTCTGTTGGCCATTTCAGAACTTTGGAAATGGAATGGTCAATTCATCAGAAAGAAATAGCAGGTGCGTATGGCAGACTTTAGGGGGCCTGCAGGGGAGAGACCCTGGCATGTCGCGACCTGCACTGTGCTGTTGACTCGGGGTGTTGGGAGAACAAGGAACTCCTTCCCTCTGCGGGGCAGCTGTGAGTGTGACAGACTTTTGGCAGCCTGAAGGAGAGAGACCTGCAGAGTGTGGTTGACTCAGCGTGCCGGGAGAACAAGGAGCTCCTCCCCTCTCTGGGGGGTGGCTGTGATCCTGCCTGTGTGCGGGCTGAGAATCAGATATCTCATGTTGTCCTGTCCCCCATCCCGTGTCCCCCCTCCCACTCCCCCCTGCCTAGCAAGTGGGAGCCAGTGAACTACACATTTTGTGAAAAGATTGACTATGTTATTTAGTATGAGCTCTCCATATGCAAAGATAAGGATAACCACTTGGAAGAAAACAAGAGACAATATGACAGATAGTGAAGATCTCTGGTTGTCTAGCTTTGAAATTTATGCTTTCTTATGTCCCATTCTGTTCTGTTTTGTTGTATTTAATTTTACTCCCTTTTAAAATAAAAAAAAATTAAAAAAAAATGAATGGGTTTGAAGATAATCATGTATCTCTGATACCATCACTATGCATCAAGCCACAAACATTCATCATGTCCCAAAGTTTCCTCTTAATTCATTTATTTTAATTTTTTATTATTTTATTTTTGTCATAAGATGTTTTTGTTGGCATATTTTAATTGTAAAATATAGTAGTACTTTTAGTTATAGGAACAATACCATATAATAAATGAATTTGAATTTATTATCTTAGGTATCTGAAATTTTGCACCCTGTAATTGATCACCTCCCCATTTCCTTCAAACCTTGTAAACCACAATGCTACCATATGCTCCTATGAACTTGACTATTTTAGGTCATATATATGCATTTGTACACTAATCTTATGTGCCGGCTTATTTCTCTCAGCTCAATGACCTCTAGCTCCATCTATATTGTTGCAAATAGCAGAATCTCCTACATTTTCAAGGCTGAATAGTATTCTGTTGCATATCTGTACTGTATTACATTTTCTTTCTTAAAGACTCTCCTCACTTATTGTGTATTATCAATCCAAAGCTATTATGTCGCAAACTATGCCAAATCCCAACTAATCTTATTTCTAAAAGAACTGCATTAAAATCAATCATTCAGGCTAAATGCCCCATTCAAACCCCTACCTCTTCCTCCAGAGATACTTATGAAGATTTTTCTAATTTGTTTCCTCCCTTCCTGCTATGGGTTTAGTGAATTTAGCTTTTATTGTCAATAATTCCTTGGTTCCATGGTCCTTTTGGGAGGTGACATTTGAAAAAGAGATGTGTAGTTTTAAGCTTTGTTTTCTAGCCCTTTCTGTAATTATGCCAAATTACCAAACTTCCCAACTCCTTTTATGTTTAGTCAGCTTCTGTTAGCTTGCAACTAAGATTTCTGCCTCATACACTCATATAATAATGGCTCTTATACCTCATTAAATTATATGCAAAGGCATGGGTTGGGGCAGAAGAGAAGTAACACACATTTTGTAAAATAAAGCCTTTGTAAAGGTAGCAGACTCTAAGGTATGGATAGGGCCTACTAGAGAACTGATGTAGATAATGTTAGGTTGCATAAACAGCCAAACAAAACAACATAAACGAGCAAATTAAACTGAAAAGACAGTAATGCATTTTCGTTTCTTATTCCTAAGGTCCTCTTCTATATCTCCCCATCTTCTCCTTTAAGTTTGAACCTAAATCTGACATACTACTTCAGTCTTAATTTTGAACACAACTTGGGGTCTCTGGTAGGAGGCTGTCAGCAGGAAACAAATTAAATCCCCTGATGAGCTTTGGTATAAGTAATGGCCATATGATGAGTATTTGGCTGTAATATCTATGTTCAGTTGTCATTTGGTCTATTATTAGAAGAGATTATTTTAATAGGTTTAAAAGAGAGCATTTGAAATATTTACTAGGAAAGAGAATATAGTTTAGTAGCTAAGAACTTGTTGCTCTCTTACCATATGCACCAAAAAATGGGTTTAGTATCATGAGACTGGTATTCTTACAAGTCAAAGTATTAGAGAGAAACCTTCCAGATTCTCTACTTAAAGTACATCAGGGTAATCAAAGAGAAAAGCTATAGAAATGGAAATAAATTCTTTTGTTTGAAAGACAGAAATAAGCTGGGAAGTTAAAGCAACTGAACATACTTTTTTTTAATTCATTTTACCTTGTACGTTTAGAAATCTTTACTTCTGCACAGTGAACAATGCCCTTAGCTTACAATACTTTTTAATTTTATTTTTGTGAGTTACTTTTCTGATCTTTTTTTCAGGATCACATATCATTTACTAGGTGGATTTTTGAGTCTGTGACCTTAATATTTATGATTTTCTCATTTGATAGTTTTGATTCTGTTTTCTGGCAAGACTTCCTTAGTGGATCCTCCATATCATCAGATCTCCTCTAGGGAATCAGTTATGCTTTGTACTGATCAAAATGCTGTTTTTAACTTTTTAATTGTTCTTTAATTTTCACTGAGATATTTATCTCATTTATCATTTTCTTATTTCGTCTTTATTGTTTTTCTTGTGGCTTACTATATTATGCCTGAGATTAGTAAGTTTTTAGGGGAGCACAGCCATTAGAGATCTCAACATATATGATAGTGTCTTCACTGATTTCTCTAACTTCTAAGAAGTTATGAATGATCTCTATTATTCCATGTCCTTTGTGAAATAATCTAAGATAGGACTAGATGGATAAGAAATTGATTAGGTTATATATCTTTGAAGAAGAAATAGGAAAATATTCCAGAAAATGAGGAGCAACTTCAGATTTCAATTTCAGTGTGGATGTGACCCCACAGAAAAAAAGCAGAAAAACAGTTTTTGGATGAGGAGTCACAGACTCTCAAATAGTTCTAATTAAATTTTGTCCAGACCAATAAGGAATCCTCAGACAAGTGTGGCCTGGCCTGTATCTCTCAAAAATGAGTCTTTAATTATCTCCCTGAAACACTGGCATTCACTGGGACAGTTCATGAGTGTGAATACAATGGTGGAATAAGAAAGAAATTCTGAGGTCTTCAGTCACAGAAGACCTGACTGATATATTTCTACAGCTTAGAAACTTTATCTAAGTCCCTTTGTTCTGCACAAAGAACAAGAATCACTGTCTTCCCCAGAGGAGAAACAAGAAGCCAATTTGCCCTTCCCATGAGCTGGCGGAAGCTATGCGAGTCCTAGGAATAGAAATAAGAAGACAGTTTACCCTTCCTATGAGCCAACTGGCATGCAGGGTGGGAGACAAGAACATCCCTTACTCCCAGTAAGCAACTGATTGATTTAGAGGAACATAGGCTGAGTTATTAAGAACTGAGATACATAAACAACTTAATGGTTGTATTTTTGATTAACTTTACAGGCTTAAAGCTGGGAGTTTTATCATCTGTTAAGAGGATAGCAATATGCAATATAGCAAATATAAGGGATTTTCTTCTGTCTTGTTTTTGAAATGCAATATTGTTCTCACTGTTTTGTTTTGTTCCATTTTATTGTTTTGTTTTATTCAGTGTCCTATTTTAATTGCTTTTATTCTGTTCTGTTTTGTTTGATTTTACTATGTCTGTTGGCATAGGCAGCAATTTTGAAGATAACAAGGCATTATGGTAGCCATTATTGCTTTCCTATTATCCTGTTTTGAAGTCCTGTATTGCTTTCACTGTTTTGTTTTGATTGGTTTTATTTTATTTGGTTTTATTCTCTTTAAAATAAAATTTTAAAAAATAATCATTCTCTTGGTTTTGGTCTTGCATAGTTTTCAAGTCAATACAGACAATACTACTCCTGTCAGGTGCTGTTTATTCTTCCCAGCAAAGTGGAGTTATAAGATCTTTGTATTTTGACATTGTTTTTTGATCACATCACCTTACTACCATAACTTTCACAATTTTCTTTGAGAAAGATTGCAGCCTATTGGCCAAGAAATTTTAACTTCCAGGAAAGAAAGACCTGGGTTGAAGCCTAGCAATTGTGATCTTGACCAGATGATCACATGTTCTAGCCTTCATGATGTCCCCATATCTAAAATGGGTCATAGGAATTCTGAAGAGTTGCTGTGATGGTTAAATTAAGTAATATATGCATTGCTGCCTAGCACGAATTGCACATTCAATAAATGTTACTCATTATTATTTCAGAATTTTGATGATTTCTCAGAATGAAAGGCTCCAAATTTGTCTTCCATCCTCTTTCCATATTTTCACTTGTATCTTGCTTATTAGAAGTACTCACCTCTAGAAGTTGGCTAATGTCATTCATATTAGGGAACAGAACAGGCACCTGGACCTGAGAGTGTATGATATCTGTCTTGGTTACCTTTTTCTCATTGTTGAAACAAAATACCTAACACCCAAAATGAAGAAAAAAAAAGCTTTATTTAGCTTACGGTTTTTGGAGGTTTCAGTCCATACTCAGCTGGCTCCCAAACAGAGTGATGTGCTGAGGGGCAGCCATTGATGGAGGGTGCAATCACCAAGAGCAAAAGGACAAATGGAGAAAAGCATGGATCCTTCCCTCACTTATATTGTACGCCAGCTCCCCATGTTTGGGTGGGTGAAACACTCACCACCAATCCCAGCACTAGACAACAAACCAATCACAAACACTAAATTCAGCCATCTCTGTGACTGCATGAGGCTTGGGAGGGGGGTGTCATCCAAACATAAACCATAACAATATCGAAGTTCATACTCTTTTAGGATATTATTTTTATCTGTTATGGTTTAAATCTAGACACCTTCCTCCCAAAGCCTCATGCCTTCATAAATGGTGCTTTTGGGGGATAATTGGGTCATGAGTATGTTATATTCATCAGAGAATTAGTACATCAATTAGTTTTTAGCTCAATATGGTGTTGGAAGATGAAGCATTGTTGTAGGAAGTGGGCCATGAGGGGTGGTGGCCTGGAGAAGTACATATCCCTCCCTCGCTCCCTCCTACTTTATTTTCTGCTTCCTATTTATCCTCTACCATGTAAGCTCTACCAGGTCATTCCACTTTGGAACCATCAAACTATGGACTGAAACTTCTACAAAACATGAGCCAAATAAATATTTCCTTTTTTAAGTTGTGGGCACTGGGTATTGTGTCTCAACAATGAAAAATATGATAATCTCTATAGCAATTTTTATGCTCACAATATTGTTTATTATTTTTCCAGGTACAATGAGGCTCATACATCTTGTCTTATATCCCTCTTGACCTGACATATTTATGATCCAGTCTATGGAGACCCAATATTGAGCTTGTATTTATGTACTTGATTTTATTCTACCTATGAATACCTAAATTGCTTTGTAAACAGAATATTTAAATCTCAAATTTAAATTTCTAGGTTCCATACTGCTTTGGAGTGGGACATAGCATCTCCTTGAGCTCTAGTTAGGGTCTGGATTCATATGGCCCTTTTCTATTATGGATTGTACAATATGTTATCACAGTTGCATATTTCCAATCAAACATCTAAGACTGAACAGATCTGACATGAATAAAAACCTCATGACCAATTTATTGAAGTAAGAGAATATAACACATTATTATTTCTCAAAGCAGTGCTACTGATATTTTGGATAATATAGTTCATTTCATGTGAGCCCAGAAGTTTGCAAAAGAAACATCACCCTGGACTTCTAACCACTGAAAGTAACCCATGTCCTTCCCTTTTCCCTCTGCAAGTTACTATGCCTATACAGTTCTGGCTGCTCCTTGATAAGTAAGCTCTGGCTCCTGACTATTGCCTCTGGATAAGTAAAGCACTGAAAGGTCTAGAGGAGTGGTAACTGTCTCAGAATAGTCTCGTATCACTGATAACAGAAGACGGTCTGAAACCATTTCTAGGATCAGACCTAGAGATATGCCTGGAGTACCAGAGATTTTCTGAAGTAAACTGTGTGACTGAAGAGGATGTAAAAAAAATCCCAGAATTTTCAAATATTCAGATCTGGTTTATTGATCAGGTTCAACTGTGCATATTTTCCAGATACACATTAGGTGATCCCTAGAAATAAATGGTGCTTTGTATTCTTTGATGAGACATAGTATGTTACACAGGGCCAGTATACTAGGATGGGTAGGAAGCCAGTCAGGAGTGAGCAGTTGGGTTGTGTCACTGCTGTTTTGTGGATTTCTATGAGAAAGGAAAGGCAGGGCAGAGTAAATAGTTGAGGACTGGCTATGTGAATAACCTTTATGGGCTTTGGGCTAAAGAGTGGTCCCTCATGTTCTGGATTAGTCAGCTTTTTCATTGTGGGGACACAATACCTGAAGAGTTTAAAAGAAGAGAGATTTTATTTAGTGCATGATTTGAAGGGATTCAGTTCATTATTGACTGGCAGTAATACCATGACAGAAGGACATGGTGGAAAAAGCTGCTTAGTTCATGGTAGCTGGGAAGCAGGGCAAAAGCCCAGAAGACAACGGAGTGAGAGACAAGATACAGCACCAGGGATTGTGCCTCCATGCCCACCCAGACACATACACAAATGTGCCCCACCAAGTCCAGGAATGGGATGGGGAAGAGGTATATCTTAGGATGATTAAGGCAGAAGACAATAGAAAACTGTTGCCTTTTGGGTGTAGAAGTTGGATAAAGGAGACAGAACTCTGGATTGATTAGTTTTTGTTTCAAAGCCTGGTATTTACTGGTTCTTTGATTTCTCTCAGATGGCCTACAAAGGGAGAGGCAGTATCTCACCAACCAGAGAGGTTTTATAAAATGTCAAAAATTGTGCTATGCAGAAAATTAAAAAAATGTTTGCAATACAAAAGAGAAAATTTTACAGCTGGTTTGTTAGCAAAAATATGATTTTCTATGATTTTAGTAGAGTATGCACTATATTCTAAGCCTATTTTCCATAATCACATTCAGTTTTTCTCTAGTTGAGATGTGAATAAGTTTGGAGTGGTGAAAATAGAATAGCTATTTCTTTTCAGAAGATTAGTGGTTTGTCTGAAGTTCTTAAATTCCATGAATTTTAGATGCTGTTTAAGAGAAGAAAATCCATAATAAAAGTTTGAAGTTTAATTAGGGTTTTCCTGAATTTTAAATTTCCCATTGTTCACTTTGTCTGAATGCCTTTTTGTGGGAATTGTCTTTGGAAAAAGGAAAGAAAAAAATTCTTTATAAAAATTGGAATACATTTATGTTTTTCATTCATATTTACTTGGAGACCAACTGTGAAAAGTTTTAATGTTGAACTTTCTACCAAGTTTTTATGAGCAAGTGAAACAAGGATATGAAATTGAGTTGTAACCTCAACTATAAAGTTGACGGTAGCAAGCGCTATTATACTGGGATTCTGCTATATCAGTGATTTTATTTCTACATTCTGTGCTGTATATTAAAACCTACCTTTCTCATTGTGCTTATCTCTTAATGGTAAATAGTTTCAGAATATCCTAGCTGTTAATAGCAAAAGTTTATAGAAAATCTTCCTTTCCTAGAGTGGTGTGATAAAATTAGTTTCATTATCATTAGTTTGCTCATTTAAAAAAATGCTAGGATGCTTAATGGCAGTGGCACTGGCTAGATATCAGCTTCAAATCTTTCTTTCTTAGTTGTGTTGGCAGAATTTCAATTATATAGGCCTCTTATTTGAGAAATGTTTCACTACCTGGCAAATTTAAGTAATTTGCTGCTATCCCACAGGTTAAGATCACCTGGAAATCATGTCTGTTTCTTTCTTGGTTGAATGGTTGCATTACTGATGTTGCAGTGGCTATTTTAGACTAGAAGGGAAGATCCTATCAAACAACTCTTAAGAGTCTTGGCTAAGGATGCCAGTATTATTTGCTCATTTCCTTCATTTTCCTGTTCCCTTTGATTTTATTCAAATGTATATGCCTTTGAATAAAACATTATTCAACATTATGGGAGTTGTGTAAGTTTCAAAAATTTGAGTTTAACTAAATGATATAAGCAGCATGTAGAACATTTGTCTGAAATGTCAGTGATTATGGTATTGTTTCCTCTTAAGGCAAAATGTTTCCTAGTTAGCAAAGAGGCACTTTGAAAAAGGATAATAATGTTTCCCACAGGTATGTTTAATTTAAATAATTGGATTACAAAAATTTCCTCTTTTACAATATACTATAATTGTAAATTTATGTTACCTGTAAACTCATATAATATTAGAATGGCAAAATTTTACTGTACTGAAATGATCAAAAAATTTAAATATGTATTTAAAAAGTAATTTATTCTTTTGTGGTCTAATTATACTTAAATATGCTGAATGGTAACAAAGAAAGTTGTCTTTTGTTAATGTTTCAGGAAATAGCCACTTCAGTGAATGTAATTTTGCCAAACTATAAGTATTGTAATTTACAAAAATCCTTCTACCTGCAACAGGTTGAGTGAGCCATAAAAAGTGCTATATTTTTTAAAAAACTAGTGATGTAGTGAGTGAAAAGCTTCTATTAAAATTTGGGAAATTCATCATAAAATCCTGAATCTCCTATGGAATAAACAAGCAGATAATTTAGTATTCAGGTTTGCTTGGTGAGAAATAAAGATGCACAGAGAAGCACACATAAATATTTATGTTTCATATTTAAATTCAAATTATTCTTTTTCCCAATATTCATTTGATATTATAATTTTGCACATAGTGTGTATCTTTCAGTCTGTGTTCAAGTTAGTAATGTGACCACAAAGATTTCTTCTCTTTAAAAATTCCATTTAAAGCACATAAATTAATTAGTACAGGATAGCAGTGGCCAACATCCATTGTCTATTATGTGCCAGAAATGTGTTGAACATTCTGTGACAGAAGGATCACCACTCTTCCTCTTTTAAAAGATGAGGAAACTGAGGCAAGGGAAAATACAGTATTTTTTTAAGACAACATCATAGTAAGTATTTACAGCATAGTAAATAGCAGTGTGTGGGATAAAATTTAACCACCATGTCACACTGTGTTTCTAGGAAAAGGAAATGAATCCATAACCATGCTGAAAATATATTGAAAAATTATCAAATCAGATTATTTGATGGGAAGATAAAAAGTATATGTTTTTGCCATATAGAAAATAAAGTGAAGGAAACTGAGACTCAGAAAGTCTGCAAGGGACAACAGAAGCAGGGATGGTAACTGTGTCTTCAAAGGTTCCTGGCAACCAGTTGGTGGAAATTTGACTAGAGAACCTGTATTAATGAGGTCCTGTTCCTCTTTCCCTCAGTCATTTTTATACAGGATCAATATCTTTTTCATCATTTTTAAAATTTACTATAGTCTTTACAGATTACACCAGTCTTAGTTGCTCAAAAAAAATTGAAAGGAAGACATAGAGATTTGATATATTCCCCTCACAACTACATATTCTCCTCTTAACAACACTGCCCACAAGAGCAGCATATTTATTATGACTGACAATAATGGTATTGATAAATTGATGCCTCAGTTGGCACATTATGATGACCTAAGTTCATAATCTATATGAAGGGTAAATTATGTAATTGGCAACTCTTGGTGTTGTACACTCTATGAGCTTGGACACATGTATAATTTCACGTATCCATCATTATACTACACAGACAAGTTTCACTGGGCTAAAATTCCTGTGAGTTACCTATGGACCTTTCTATCTTCCCAAATCCTTTACATCCACTAATCTCTTTACTTTTTCTGTAGTTTTTCCTTTTCTAAATTATCATGCAGTTGGTCTAATACTGCATACTGTATATAAGTTTTCTAGATTGGCTTCTTTTACTTACTAATATACATTTAATCTATTCCATGTCACTTCTTAGTTTGATAGTTATTTCTTCATTAGCACTGGATAATATTCTATTTTCTGAAGCATACCTTGGTTGCTTCTAAGTTTTGGCCTCATTAATAAAGCTGCTAAACACACACAATTAATACGTGATTATCAAATATATATATACACATATTTTTATGTATTTACATAGAAAACAATTTTGTAAAGCTATATGCCGAGTGTCAAGCAACAGATTTTAGTCAAAATTCAATTTAATTCCTGTCTTTATAAAAAAAGCTTTATTGGAAGTTTCACTGGAATGCAGCTATATTTATTATATATTATATATTATTTTAGTTGATTTTTTGCTACAAAGGCAGAGAGTTAACCTGCTGAGATAGATTGCATAATGTAATAGATCCATTATCTGAACCTTTAATTAAAATGTATGCCACCTTTGTGTTATAAATCCAAATATTGTGACTATCAATGGAGATGAGATTTTATACAATTAACACATTTTTCTTTCTGCTCATTTATGTAATAATTCTATGGTTGCTGATTTCTTGTGCAATAATATTTAAAATGGAGAATTGTGTTTCATATATTTACCATAGAAAAGACTATAATATTATTTGTATAAGACAAAACCCTTTGACTTGGCTTTTTGCATATATTAGTATACAGGGGAAAGCTGCTCTGGAGTTGTACAACTAAATGTGTCATAGAAACAGCTACAACAAAAATGTTTTGTAGTTTTCCTTATGTTAGCTTAATAGAAGAACCATTGGCAAGCAAATCATGGGAATGTTGACTATCTGAGGAGCCATGTTACGTTTTCTCTGGTCCCATTTAGAATATTTCTGTTTCCAGGGTAACCTGGTAGCATGTCCCTACTACTCATGGTAGGCAGTTCCTCTGAGGTCAAGATATGTCTGAGGCTCCTATCTAAATGAGATCCATTTTTGAAAGGATTAGTGTGTTATTCAGATAATAAAAGGTTTGGTATGTTTTCCTTTATACAATTCAAAATAAATTATTTTTTGTTCTCCATTATTCATTTTTTCCTATTTTAGCATGCATATGTATTTCTGATTATAGCCAAAGATAGTTGATGCATTAGTGGTTTCTACTGGCTGCTCAAAAGTTCCACTCATTAGGTGTTGACCTAGTTAACTTAATTTTGCATTTTGGAGTGATAATGCAGCTGTCCTTTCTCTTCTTGGACTTCATCTTTTTCTTTTTATTTTTTTTTTGTATCAGGGATTGAACTCATGACCTTGTGCTTGCCAGGCAGCACTTATGCCATCGTAATGATCAGAAGTTTTAGGGTATTGAAATTTACTTCAGGACCTGGTCCTTCCCACTTCAATTTTAGAAACTCAATATTCTGAGAGAAATGAATTCGCTTCCTCAAAACTCTCAAGAGATTGTCGCAATCTGACTACCATAAGAAAGTTAATAAAAAATGTGAACATTACACCGTCCAGCTTCTTTCCACTGATGAGCACCCCTTAGGAATCTGAGGAATGACTGTCAGACACTTAGAAAAGATTTGCAGCAAGAGCAATTGATGCAACTAATAATCCTAATGTAGCCCAAATCAACCAGATGCTGTCCTTGGCTGCTGTCTTTATCTGCTCTCTCTTGGCAGGCAGTGCTGAAATATTAAAGTGCCTTAAGTTGTCATCTTGCATCTTTTGATGTCTGAGGAAAATACTAATTATCGTAGGTATTTACATGGCACATTTAGCTGTACCAACTCCAAAACAGGTTTCTTTTATATATTACCATATGCATACAACCAAATTGATGTCTTTCTTTAATAAATTTATAGAAATCTTATCTGTTTTACATTTATGGAATTCAGTTATTATTCTCTAATTTAAAGTTATTATTCAAGTAATTCATCACATATATAATTGTCTGATAAATAACAAGGAAGAAAGTCACCCCAGAATGTTTATTTTCTGCTCTTCGTGCTCAGAGAACTGCAACAACTTTCAACAGTTCTCTTCAATCTCAACTTGGTTAGGTGGAGAGGGTTTTTAGTTTTCTACTTTGCATTCCACTGTTCAAGCCCTCACTGGACTAAAGGCCTGTGTACTGCTTCCATGAGGCACTAGAAGACTCTCGACTAGTCCTTCAACTAGGAACCACTTTTCACTGCTCCTTCCTTTTCCTTCCTTTTCCCCAGCCTGACTCTTGTTCAGTTCCTGATCAATGAAGACCTTCTGCAAGCTTCTAGTGGGAATTTTTAATACTCTGACCAGTGGGTTTTCTTAAGTCTTGTAGTCTTTGTTTCCACTTAGGACATAGATAGATTCCACTTATCAGTATGGAATAAAGGCCATTGACATACAAGAACTTGGGCAAGCCCAGAAGGGTAAGGAAAATTATATTTTAAACATATTTAGAAATATAACCCTCCTGTGCCAGGAGTTCCCATCATAGGCGCTGAGTCACCACAGGTGCCAAAATAAAGTTGAGTATTACCACAGAGTATCTTAACATTTCAACCTCCGGGCATGGTGGAACAAACTTGTAATACCATCACTTGGGAGGCTGAAATAGGACGACTACCACAACTTTCAGGACAGCCTGAGTGAGTTCAGGTACATAGTGAGTTCCAGGACAGTCTAAACTATGCTGTGAGAACCTGTCTCAGAAAACAGAAAAAAAAAAAATACAACTGAAACATAAAACTTACCATATGTCAAACTCCACACAGACTATTAGACTGAAGTAACTGTGAGTTTCAACATTAGATTTTCTACATTTTTGTCAATATTTAATGGTACCATGCATTTGTGAAGCTGTTTTTGTCTGTTTGGTTTTTGTTCTTTCCATGCTGAGCACAACACATCCAGTGTAAAAATCAACGTAGAATGGGAACCGAGAATGGTGGTGCCTACTTTGGCTCCAGGATTTGAGAAACTGTACTATCCTCAATAGGCACACACTTAGTGATGTTTTAGGATTGAAATAATAACATTATATTTCTTTCAAATTATGTGAGCTTTTTCATAAAGTTCAATCTGTGTGTATATTTTTTCCAACAGCTCTTCATTTACTAGGATATAAATTCTTATTATTTGTTTGTAATTTTGTCCTAGATAGAACTGTCAGGTATTTTTTTTGTCTGTGAAACAATTACTGAGAAAATAACATACCATGAATAGCAATAATCAAAGAAGAAAGACTTGGCATTTATGTGTATCTGCATTATGTTAAAAACTTCATTTACATTTCTTTTTGGTATGAATTTGTCATTTTTTTCTTCACAAAGCTCAGTCTCTGAGACATGGTAATTTTGGTAGCATGATTTTGGGTGTCCCTCATCCCTACCAGCTGGCCCTGAAATTCCTAGCCTGGTTGCAGGTCCTATTTCAGAAGAACCCTACCAGGATCTATATGAGCCCAGCACACTCGTCATAATTTTCCTTTGGTAGATATTTATTGGTTTTTAATTCTAAATGCAGGCTATCTAAGAACAGAAGGGCCAGGACATATTCAGAAAGTACATTTTTTTTCTTTGTAGTAATGCCTTTATTCTGTCACAAAATTTTCCCTATTTTTATTCTACTGAACTGGAAGGAAAAAGAGACATTATTCCCTCATTATCATTATTTCTACCTTTATTTTGTTTTCTTGTGATAAAGATGAACCTATCTCTGTCAGTTAGGGTTAGTTTAGGAGCCAGAAAATTATATTCACCCTGATGAAGTCACAGTTGAATAGAGATTGACTGAGCTCCTCTCTAGATTTGGCAAAAACCTCACAGATGAGTAGTTTGCTCTTGGCCACTTGGATTCATCCCTTCAGAGCTGGAACTTACGCGTAGTTCTGATTTTCAATCCGATGTTGAATTACACTGTTATTGGGAAGCTAAGTGAAATTTAAACTCATTTTATTCTTTTAAAAAATTCCTGCAGTTGATCAGCCATCTTTTCCCCCCTTCATCTGAGGTAGCTTACTGCTTCCTGTTTGAGAGGAAGTCATTATTTTATCCTGAAGATAGTTCTTTTATAATGGCAGGCTAACGAACTTTTCCCTTTTGGTTTAGGAAGTACTTGGGAAAGAAAGATAGTGTGTGCCATAAATACAAATGGTTATACTCTACTGAAACAAGCTTTAGCATATAACATCTGATATTTTTCGTGACTTTGCATATAGATGGTATGAATTAGGAAATGCACTTTTTTTGAACTCTACAGCTGTTCATAAAATTGGCACAAAATTTGCATTTAAAATACAGATATAGGAAATTTTTACACATTTATAGAGCTCCCTGGAAACCTTGAAGGACAGAATTTACACCTACTGGCAAATATTTCTTCGTTACATATTAGGAAAAGGATGGATAACGGATACATGTGAGCCTTGGTAATTTGTACCTCCTCGTGAGCTTTGATAATGGGTTGGACAGGCCTTGAATTTGCTAAGATATTTCTATAAAAAATGGATAAAGCTATTCATTTTGCTGAAAAAAAGCAGGGGTACTAAAATGCAATTGGATCAGAGCTGTTTGTACGATGCCAACCTATAAAAAATCAATTTTTTAATAATTGGCCAGCAAATTTTAATAGAGTTGTTTATGTGAAAAGAGTTATTTAAATGGAATATTTACATTAAAATTAGCTTTTGTAGGGCATGGAATTTTGTACATGCAAAACTTCTTCCAATAGCTTCATTATCAAAGGTGAATTAGATTGTAAATTAAGTTTTTGAGAAACTTATTTATGAGAAACATATTTACTATGAATAATTTAGAAATTACAAAAATACTAACTAATGAATGAATGCTGTCACCAATCTACATCCAAAGGTAGTTGGCATTAACATTTTATTGTCTCTTCTCAACAGAAGTTTTAATATACACTTAAATTTCCATTATTTCATTATTAAAGGTTGCAGTGCATTATGTCAAATCAGGAAGCCACAATTACTGAATGTTCTTTTCTTTTAGGGATTTAGCAAACTGCCAATTGTTTGTGAGTGTTAATAATAGTCTGAAGCCAGGGGTAGTGGCACGTGCCTAAATGGCAGCACTGTGGGAGGGGAAGGCTGGTGAGGAGAATAAATTCCAGGCCAGCCTGGGAAGTTCAGTGACATTGAGAGACACTGTTTCAAAACTTAAAATTGCAGAAAACAAACCAAAAACAACTTTCTAAAAAAGGTTGGGAATGGAGATCACGGCAAAGACCCTGTATTCAAGTCCTAAGTTTCACACACACACATACACACAGACATGCGCAAGATTTTGATAAAGACTTGTGTACTTGTTCATTTACTGACTTTTTCTTTATTTGCATTAAAATTAATTCTGAGGGTTTTTTTTTGTTTGTTTGTTTTTGTTTTTTGTTCCAGGAATTGAACTCACAACCTCGTACTTGCCCAGGAAGGCACTTATGCCACTGAGTTAAATCCCTGATGAATTCTGAGAATTTGAGTTTTTAGATTAAAAGACTTGCAGATTACTAATGCTCATTGACCTCTGAAAAACCTGTATCAAGTATACCAGGGATGCTTTTTCTCCTTTAGAAGACTTAAAAGTCTGTATTGTGACTTATGTCTTTACATAAGGCATAAGAAAAAAGTTAACCATCATGTTTAGCTTTGGTTTTAAAATACATATGAGCATCTACAATTTTCCTTTGTTATTGAAATTTTAAAAAATAATACACACAAAATTTAAAAATTATATTTGAAAATTTCTAATGAATGAGTTAGCAGAAACTATGTAAAAGAAATTCTTTAATCCAATAGCAAGATGCAAACCTTGCTTCAACATAGTGAAACCCTATTTCAAAAAGAAAAAAGGAAAGAAGAAAGAAAGAAAGAAAGAAAGAAAGAAAGAAAAGAAAGAAAGAAGGAAAGAAAGAAAGAAAGAAAGAAAGAAAGAAAGAAAGAAAGAAAGGTTTACCAATAAAACCTCCAAAGGACTAACAAGTGTCTGAGAAAACACTCAGTATCCATACTCCTTGGGGAAATGTAAATTAAAAACACAGTTTAGTATCACCTCACCCCTGTTAGATGGCTATCTACAAAAGGATAATTAATAACAAGTATTTGTAAAGATGTAGAGAAAAAGTAACTCTTGTGTACTGTTGATGTGAATGCAAATTAGTACAGTCACTATGGAAGAAAGTATAGAAGTTCCTTAAAAATTATGAATGGAATTACTAAATGATCCACCTATCTAATTTATGAATGTATCCAAAGGAAATGAAATCAGTGTCTCTAAGAGACATCTTCATCATCACACTCATTTTGGCATGATTCACATGGAAGTAACCTAAATGCCTATCAATAGATAAATGGATAATGAACATGTGATATACAGATATAATAGCAAAGTATTCAGCTTCTAAAATGAAAGAATTCCTGTTAGGAATGGTAGGACATACCTATAACCCTAACACTCAAGAGGTGAAGCTTGAGGGGTTACTGTAAGTTTGAGCCCAGCCTGGGCTACACAGTGAGTTTAAGGCAAACTTGAACAACGTGGTGAGACCCTGTTTCAAAAATAAAAAGAAAAAAGGAAAAAAGGAAGGAAGGAAGGAAGGAAGGAAAGAAGGAAGGAAGGAAGGAAGAAAAGAAAGAGAGAGAGAGAAAGAAAGAAAGAGAGAGAGAGAGAGAGAGAGAGAGAAAGAAAGAAAGAAAGAAAGAAAGAAAGAAAGAAAGAAAGAAATCTTCTCATTTGCCACCAAGTGGATGAACCTTGAGGATGTTATACTAAGTGAAATAAGCCACACACAGAAAGAAAAAATATAAATGATTCATTTTTGATATATCAAAATATGGTCAAACTCAAAGAAGAGAATAAAATGATGATCACCAAGGATCAGGGGAAGGGGAAATAGGGACATTTACAAATTTTGGTTGTAAACAAAGAATCAGTCCTAGAGATCTGTGTAGCACGTTGCCATTAACTAACATACCATACTTTATGCTTAAATTTGCTAAGATGATAGGTTTCATGTTAACTATATCATTAACTGTAGTGATACTAATACTAAATGAGATAGCAGATAGAGGTGATGGATAGCTTTTGGCATAGTTTGATGGTTGAGTGAGTACTTACTGAGAAATTTTCCAATTTATATAGGTGGAATATATACATTTTTGTATGTCAGTCATTCCTCCATAAAGTTATTTTTTAAATGCATGAAAATTACTTTGGCAATATTCATGAAATGAAAATATACAGACATCAGTGTTTGTTTAATCTTGGAATTAGTTGTACAGTTTTAGTTCTGTGTATTTGTAAAATAATATCTTACATATAAATCTGAAGGTCCTCTCGTGCTATTACTAGATCACATTTCTCTACTTTTTTCTTAGAAAGCAACTCTGTATCATAAGTTTGCTATTTCACATTATTCCAGTCTATATTTTTATTCCATGATTTTCTCTGCACATTAAATTTAAAATCATTCACATCTATTTAGGTGTAAGTTTAAGTTTTACTAGTTTTTTTACGTTTTGATTTTTTTGTTGTTTTTAATGCTTCTCCTATCTGATACCCTTATTTTTCATTAGAGGGGAGCCCATTCTTACATAATTCTTTTAGAATGAAAGAGCAAGGTTAGAAAATGGTAAGAAGGACCCCAATGAGACAGATGATTTGCACAGTCCAGGGTTGTTTCAACCTTGTTTTACTCCAAGGCTGCGAACAAGGAGAGCAAAGAATACAAATGAGAATCTAAGTGGACGGGTGGCACCTTGTCATCTCCTTCAAGTCCCTTTCCTAAATTCAGTGGTCCTGACAGCCCACTAGAGTAGAAGGTGTGCAAGCAGCTTGGACATTCCTGTTGTCTTACTGTCAACCTGGAGCTTGGTGGGTGCTTTCGTACCTTCTCACCTCTCTCCCTCTATCTTCAATTAAGAAACCTCATGAGTGAGTCTTCTTCCTGTGTCATATCCTTCTAATTTGTCCTTCTCCCAACAGATGGGCAATGTCTTGGCTTTTTAACGTCTGATGTGATCATACTTAATCCAGGATAATCTCAGTATTTTCAGGTCAATCATCCTATGTGATATTATACAATTATGAAGAGCCCTTTCTGGTCCAGTGCAGGAAGTTTATATCTATAATCATATGGAAAAGTTACTGGAATTCCAATGAGCGAATTCCAGTCTACTATTTTTCAGTGGAACCCACGATACAAATAAAGACATTAAGACATATTTATAGTTTTGGGGAACCCAGGGGTCCTAAATTTTGCCAGAATGAAGGTTCATTGCAACAAAGGCCTTGACCCAGGGCCAAGCCCGGGTTTCATTCCCTTGTGAGGAAAGGAGTAACTCCAGGACGAATCATTGTGAGGATGACAGGAAGTAGTGAGCGCTGGGCTAGATAGGTGGTCTGAGATCACCTCTGCTATATGCAGAGGGAAGGCTATGCAGAAAGAGTAATCTGCATGGCACAACTGGGGTAGCATTGTGCTTTGGGATGATGCTTCAGTTCGGATGTGTAAAATTTTCTGCCCTAGGAGCCATGGATTCTTATCTCAAAACTCCATCCCAGTTGACAGCATGGAGAAATGGCTCTTCATCTCATCCAAGTCAATCATGTTTTTTTGGAGTCAAGGGGCAGGGACACAGTGACTATGCCTAGTTTCAAATATCATCAGCACTTCAGCCAGCCCGATTCTCATTGCTTAAAGCCAATTAAAGAGACCATAAAATGGCCTAGCCAACTCTATATGTATCAGTACATGGAGACAAGGCAGGTTTAGCTAAAATGGACATAACTGCTCTTTTTTCAAGGACAGTCATCCAATGGGTCCTCCATATACAATCACACGAATCACATGGTACATGCTTTGATTACTAGGGTCTAGAATATTGGTGGACCATGTTTTAGAGTTTGTAGTATGATGATGCCTTAATTGTCTTTCTCAAGCAGCCAGATTTCTTATTGCCACATGAGGCATGTGCCTCTGCGCATGCATCCAGGAACAGGGAAGCAGGAGAATGAGAGGAGAATCCTAAACCAATTATATGAATATGATGCTTAAAGATATGGTCATATTTTGGATTTCCCTCAGGGGCACTGTGATTTTCATTACTTCTCAGTTTTAAGAATTTCAGAGGACTCTCTCAATTTTTATAATCATCCTTTTCTACACAGGGTTTGAATTTCATTTTTTTGTTTGTTTTTTCTCTTAAAATTTAATCCCCATATATCTTCTCTCTTTAAGGAATTCTTCATGATGTTTGGTTTATACAAGGTTTTAGGGTTTACATCTACTATATCTAAGTGCTTCCTAACGCCCCTGTACATTAACAGGAGGAGCTTTTGGAAGGGGGTGGTATTATGGGAGTTTATAGATGGCTTGCTGTTCCTAGGGAGGGTCTGGTTAGAAAAAGCAGGTCACTACGGGGCTGGGCTGGAAGGGTTTATTTCCATCTGTGTGTCTTCCCTTTGCACTCTGCTTCTGGATTGCCATGACAGGAGCTGTTTTTCCTCTGTTGTGCCTCTCTGCCTTGTCATACTGTCTTGGAGCCAGCTAACCATGGACTAAAACCATGGGTCAATAGCCCTTTGAAAATTCCTTTTAATATGCCTTTTAAAATTGTGAGCGTCTCAGTGATGAGAAAAGTATTTTGAGTAAGACACAAGGTATTCTCATTTCCAGCATTCATCTGTAACATTTTTTTCTGGATTATCAAGAATTTAAGCACAACAAGTGAATACTCTATCACAAGTTTACGTGTCTTTCCAGAAGTATTCTGTAAAATCAACCATCTCCCTTCCTTGGAATACTCTTGCTTTTCAGCTTTCCTTTCACAATTCTGGGCATTTTTGTCAACCCCTTTTGCAGTCTCTAACTATTTAAACTTGAAATATTGGAGCATACATCTTGGCTTCCATTCTGGATTATCTGCTTGTATTACTTTTATTTCTTCCTTAGTGATTAGTTCCATGTCTGTGAATATCACAGATATGGAACTGTTGACTGTTGACTTAAACATTTGTATCTCCATTTCACAATTTTGCCCTGTATTTAAAGCCTATATCTGAGTTCTCTAGTTTTTAAGCTTTATTTTAGTTCAAATGGGATTCTGTAACAAAATAACTTAGACTTTGTGAATGATAAACAACAGAAATACATTCTAGGAGTGGGAGATCAAAGCACCAGCGTATCCTGTCTGGAAAATACTATTTTGTACTTTATAGATAACAACATCTTGTTGCAGATTCACAAGGCTACATCAGAGTTTGCAAGGGAAACAGTTTAATACAGGATGCAAAATTTATAAAATTACTTAATAATAGTCACCCAAAGAGTCAAACACAAAAAGTGCATGAAATCTGTCCATATACAAAGACCCCAAAGAATTTAGCTAAGGGCCTAGATCTCATGGCAGTGTTCTCCATGAGTCCATCTGAAGACCTAGAGCCCAAGACAGTGTCTCATACAAGTCTGTTTCATGGATATGTGTTGGGAAGGCCCAAAGGTCAGCAGTGGAAGCCAGGAAGTCTGTGCCAGGGGTGTGAAGGATCTGTGCCAGTAGGTTGAGGGTTCTACACTGTAGCCAGTAAGCAATGCTCAAAGTGAGGACCAGGATTTCCTCAAAAAGTACCACAGGCAACCTCAGCGACACAAGGACCCAAGATCCTCTGACAATGAAAACAACTGAGTTCATATCAGGAAGCCAACATGACAGGCTTCTCAAGGAGATTGAACAGCACACCCTCTTCCCTTGCAGAGCCAAAAAGTGATACTCAAAGCAAGGACCAGAGCTCACCCCCAGTGAACCACAGCCATTCTCAGCATCAATGAGATCCTGAGCTCTTCTGATGACGGGAACAGCCAATTCATATCAGGAAATAAGCTTGACAAGTTCCTCCAGGAGAACCCATGGCTACAGGAGAACCAACAACACCATGGAGAACCAGCAGCACTACTGCTTCACTCAAATTCTCCTTTTCATGTTGGCAACAATCCCAGGTGGAGTATACACACTCAGCACCATGCTGATTTGGTATTTTTGTAATACCAGCTGGTACTACAAATTGATCACCAGTTATCAACCCACCACAGTTACCATCAGGTTCTTTAAGTTCAACATATAAAATATAAATCCTGTCCATTCAAGTCTCTCAGATATACTATAGAAACAGCCTTATCTAGCTTTTTCCCTGATTTTTACTCTTGCTCTATTTTCATCCTTTCCTCAAGCAATGCCCAGAGTGCAACTAAGACAGCTAGTCTTCTCAAAACTTCTGTTAGCTTCCCATTGGTGTAGGATTAAAGTTTCATCTTCTGATCAGGGCCTAATAAGATTAGAACAACAAGAAAACCCCATGATCTGACTCATGCGTAGCCTTGTCACTGTCTACACACCGCAGCTGCAGCGTCTTCCCAAGCCTTTGTTCATGCTGTTTCTGTTCTATAGTCATCCTTCAGCTCTGACTTAGATTCCATTTTCCCAAGGCTCTTTTTGAGCGCCTGTCTCACATATTCCCTCACTTGCTTTCTGCTCATTTCCTTATTTACCCATGTGGCTTTGGGGATGCTTCTTACTATGGACATATGCCTCCCCACTAAACTCCGACCACTAGGGGGCACATTGGTGGAGTGCTAATGCCTAACACAGAACTTATTCAGGACAGGCTGTTAGAAGATATTTGCTGAGTGACTGAATAAATACCCCAACAAGACTGAACAATGAATGTAGGATGAAAGTGTGTATTAAGATAGTATTTTCATCTGTTTCCATTAGCATATCCATCAATTCTGGCTTATTTTTAAAATACATGATTCTATAAATAGTTTTATGTTTTAACAGTTCCTTTCACTTTTATATTGCTATCTTTTACTTTCTAAATATGTTTTTGTAGGAATTCAGATTGATTTGAAATAAATCATTCAATTTTCTTCTCTCATCTTTGTCCTTTTATTATATTAAAACAAGATATTATTCCAATTTGTATATTTAGAAAATGTTTAGCCTCTTTGTGTTCCTTGTTAGTGATGTGCTTAGCTCCTTGTAGAATTGTATTTGTTTCCCATCTTCGTTCTTTCTTCCCCCCAGTCATTTGGAAGTGTTGGCCTCTAGTGAGTAAGGAAGAAATGCATTTCGCTCCTCCTGTGTTTCTTATTCCAGTGCTGGCACTTTGTATAAGGCTAAGGAGTAATGATACTTCGGGGTAGAAAATGAAGGGAAATATGAGCATTTTACAGAATGAAAAGTCAGTGAAGAGCAGCCTATGAGGGCAAGGACCATTCTCCTTTAAGGTTCTCCATGTGTCATTAGTGCCCATCAGCCCCTTATGCAAAATCAGCTCCAGGGCCAGGGATTTAGCTCAGCAGCATAAACACCTGACTAGCAAGCATGAGGTCATGTGTTCAATCCCTGGTACAAAAAAAAAATCAGCTGCAACAAGTCATTGTGAACTAAATGAGTGAATGGAATCAGTCCATTTGTCTTTTTCCACACCTAGAAAATGTGTGTGTGTGTGTGTGTGTGTGTGTGTGTGTATGTGCCTGTGTGTGGTGTAGATCATTTCTACCCTCAACAATATATACTATTACATTATCCCTTCCTTGGTTAGCACCAAAAGGAAGACAGATACATAGGAAGAAAGGAATAAATGCATAACATATTACTGAGTAGAATCTTTGTCCCAAATTGTTGCCTATTCTGGTAAATCAGGTACATAATAAATTATGAATTAGTGATTTCCTATCTCTTTTTCTTCCTTCCTTTTCTTTAGTATGACCTCAAAAATACATCTCAAAACTTCTCATTTTGTTTGTAGATGTTATCAAGTAAATATATATTCATCAAAGAGAGAGAAAAATCACAAGGTTCTTGGTTTCTTTCTTTGTAATCTTATGTTATCCTGAAATGACTTCAAGTTTTAATAAGAATGTTGAATTCTAACTTACATGTTGTGATTAGTTTCATTATTTTTTTAAATTTTCAGCCCTATATATTTTCCTCATTTTTACATTTCTAAGGTAAATTCAGTTGTATGTGAAAGATGAGAAATGGAGAGAAAATAAACAGGAGAGGGAATAAACATAAATCTTCATACTGACACCTTTTCTTGGAGGTGTTTCCAAGTGTCTGTGTGGTATGCTGATATCAGCATGATGTCTGCCTTATTTACCTTCCGGAAATGATTTGCAGCCCTGTGAACTGTCCTGGACCTGGTGGTAAGGCTGACTCTGCCAGCATTCTTGACCTAGAAAGCAATGCAATAACAACAGCAGGAACAAAAGCAACCAGCAACCTTTACACCTCTGGACCTTTTTACCAATTTTTCTACATGTATGATAATGCAATAATTTTCAGTTTAGCAGGTGAAACAGACTTTCAATCTAGTCTATATAGACTACACAATATAAATCATGTCTAGTAAATCACAAGGGAACTGGACAAAAAGGAAGCAAACAAACATTAGGAGGAAAAAAAAACTAAGGTTCTTCAAAATAAATAAATAAATAATGCCATTATTATAAAGGATTTTTCCAAGCACTGCTGTATTCCCTCACCCTGCTTGTTGGAAACCAACAAGAGCATCTAGGGCTCAGTTCTCATGTCAGATATTATATCAGAACATCTAACACAAAGCCAAGAGGAAAGTAATAAAGAAAAGGCAAAAAGTAACAGCAAAGAAAATGTTTAACTCTGTCACACCACAGAGGGACACAAGAGGGATTCATTCTCAGGAAACCCTCCTAGTGGTGCCTGCCATAGGTTATGAATATATACTTCCTCAGTAAACACATGCACCCCCAATCAGAGCATCCATCCTCTTGAATTTTTCATTTGCGTAATTACCAAGTGACAGTGACTTTAATTTCAAATCTGTTTAGCAAATCCCTACACAATTTACTTCAGAAACTAATGGATGTGACTAAGAAGATAAAAATGACCAGCAGTTGAAACTACATTAATCTTTTAAACACCAAATCAGCTATAAAATACATTTGACTAAATATGCAAAATATATTTCACACCATTGTTTTCTGATGCCAACTAAGTTATACGCTGCTGACCTCGAAATAATGAGACAAATGTGTGCAGAGATTTGGGGATTATTTATTCCAAGGACAGAAAGGTCTATGGTCATCCTGTGGTCAGGGACATTCACTGCTGCTCTCTTGCCAGAGCCACACTCCACACATGGAAAGGTGCCTTTCTGGGCTTTGCATGCAGATAACTCATCCAAAGAGATTTATTGAAAAAGTAATGAGGAACGATCAATACATTACCAGTTCATTTATAAATCAGTCCCTATAGACTCTAGGAGCACAAGAGAACTAGCTTCATTCATACGATTATAATGCTTCCAGTTGCTGGCAGGAGATTTAAAGCCATTTTTCATCCATTCATTTTTGTTTATCACGTACAGAAAAGATTTAGATGTTCAATTGAGATGAGAGGAAATGCACTTTGGGAAAATTCAGTGACGTTCCGACAGTTTGATGACGTGTTTTCTGCCCCCGAAGCGGTAGGATTAATGCTGCCTGGCACCAGTGGCAAAATTTAATCACTGCAGCAGAGGCGAGCTTCAGTGGTTTATCACTCGCTGTTGTGCTTTACAGGAAAAGGACTTTTCTTCATTACAACTGTGTAGTTAGTCATCTGTCGACAGATTCTTCATAGGAACTTTGAATATGTTTTTGGGTCGTATACAGCCAATTTACCTTCACCGCCACTAGCGTTACATGGCTATGACAAGATGACAGGGATAAAAGGGTTACATGGGACTGTGATAATTTCATGATTCTACTTTGGGGGTCCTTGGGCAATGTCACAGTTATTTGAAGCGTTATGCTGCTCTTTATGTTGTGAAGGAACTGACTGAGGACAGTAATGACCTTTGTCTTAGCATTTTCTTCTCCGCTTGCATCGCTGGAAGAGAAGGCACAAAGAGCTCCGGTATCTATGGTGAGCTTTCCCCAGAGATCAGAAGCAAGTTTCAAATGGCTGTAGCACAAAATGGTTCCAACTTTCTCAGCGTTACGGCTTGGAATGCGGTAATAGAGGTGTGCATGGGCTATGGAGACAACCAGCGTGGATGGCCATGATTTTGGACTGTTTAACTAGCGTTAAGGGCGAGCAGATTGATGAATGCTTTGGCTTCCAGAAGAGTAGTTTCTGCCAAAGCCTGGCTGGATCATCAGTGGCAACCGACTGTGGCTTTGGCTGAGGCAGTAGAAGAGTAATTCCCTGGATAGGGAAGGCAGCAATATGGTGGAGAAATAAAATTGCCAGAGACATTTTTAGAGGAAATAGATTTGAGTTTGTTTATTGAAACACATTCAAAATTGGAAAACTTCGGACTGATATGAGAGACAAGCCTACAATAAGAAGTGGATAATTATTAAGCAAATAATTTAGGGCTCACAAAATGAGTACTTATAGTTCTTACCCTTGAACTTACCATGTCATAGTGGAGGTAGATACAAAACAGATCATTTCCCATTTGAATAAATGCTATAATAGACATAATAGAGATAAAAGTGTAGGATTAGACAATTAACTCTGAAGCGCATTAATTTTTTCATCTTTAGAGTGGGACTTACAATAGCTCCAAAGTATTTCTGTGACAATAAAATGAAGCAATAATCGTAAAGTGCTGAGTACAGTGCTTAAAGTCTGAGTTTTTTCGTCTGGAAAGTACTGTCACTTCTTGAGGTTTCAGTGAAGATTGAGTGAGGCAATGTGTGTAAAGCACTTAGCACATTGCATGGCGTGCATTAGGCGCTCACACTTGTTAGCTATCCATCTTGCTTCTCCCATTGTTGCCATGATTTTGCAAACACGGCACAGCTGACTTAGTGTGTGACACATTTGTGGGCTGGGTGGGAGGCTTTCAAAGTCATCTTCGCAGGAAATACAATGCTCAAGGTGAACCTAGACAAATGGAAAACTATCTGAAAAGTGAAAATGAAAGGGACAGAGCAGGTCCCTTGCAATTTTTACCTCTAGGATTTAAGCAGCCTTTCAACTCTGAATGTGAACCCTGGGAGAGTTAATGGGAAAGACCTAAATTTTAACCAGTTCCTATACCTTTGCTGCGTTGAATCCAGGTGTAATTGTGTGCAGAAAACTAAAATATTCTCATACTATTAAATGAAAACTATTAAATTTTTTTTAAAAGAAAGAACATGAATGTTCTTGGGTCTTTCAGTTCTAAGGAATAGGGATTCTTTCAAATTAGTTCAAATAAGGAGAAGTGTTTACTATTAAGAAATATACATACCAATAATGCTGTATCCAAGATACATCATTAAATTCAGACCTGAATGAAAGATCCAGTTTTTAAAAGAGATTCATGTTTTGCAGAGTTTAGTCAGAGCTAAGCTGAAGATTGAACAGTTTTGCACACTCTAATTCTGCCTGCCTTATGTGTTTCCTACAAGTGCTCTGAGATTCTACCATGTTTTCTCTTGTTTCCACTGTTGGTGATTATTTTATTATTAAGTAACTTTGGTAATGCTTTTGTAAGACACAGGGAGGTCATGTTTGTTTGGGCTGCTAGTCATTTGGCAATTTTAAATCTACTTAGTGTTTTCTAAACCTTTAATTAGTGCTTTTTATTTTTTCTAGTCACTGCTTATTGCTGGTGAAAACAGTATCTATGATTTTGATTTTATAGCTAGTTGAGAGTCAAGATATACTAACTTGTGAAGTACAACAGTTTCTAGAATTGTTTACTACCTGCCTTTATGTAGGTACAAACAAAAGGATAATTTAGTTAAAATGATTCAACTGCTACTGTTTAGAAAATGGAAAGAAGGGTTCCATAGTCAGATTTTGTACTTACTTTGACATAGACACAACAGAATATTCAAAACACTTCCAGATGGAATGAGAGAAGAGTAAAAAACGATGACTCTTGGTCATCAGGTAGAACTGGGTTGTGATAGAATATAATTGGAGTACCAACTACAGTACTAGAGCAAAAACACCAAAGACACAGTGGTTCAGCTTAGTGAGGGGCTTGTGTGTGTCTCATAAAACATTCCAGGGAAAAGCTATTAAGAGCTGGTAAGATGATTGTGCTCCAGGAGTTATTTCAGGACCTCGATTCCTTCTGATCTTATTGCTACCCAGTTTCCCAGGAGATTGTCAATTGTTTGTGAATAAAGCTGATTCATTTCCATATTTAAATTGTAGTACATAGTAAGGGGAAAAATAAATTCCAGGACAAAAAGCTTTGTTTTTGGGCAAATGACCTGAAAGTTGCAAGATCACTTCTATTCATATTCTAGTGGCCTTAAGTTTGCCTTATAACACCAGTTAAACTGAGAAAAACATGAATATCACCTTTAACTGTATTGTGCTCTCAGTGAAAACTCAAGAGTTTCTGTTTTAAAAAAGGAAAGCAGAGACAGTAAGTGTCAGTAGAAAAATAGTGGTGTCTACCATAAAACTGGAAATCAGAATCTGCTTTTAGGCATACTAAGCTGGAGATGCTATTACTTGTCTGATAGAGATTTGTGTAATCAGTTGAGAAAGCATGAGGCTGACGGTGTAAAATTGGGGACAATGAAGTTGTAGACAACATTAATATCAGAACACTGAGATCTTCTGTTAGTGCTGAGAAAACAGAGTAGTTCTCACTCCTGATTTCCAGGGGTCTGCTCAATTTATAGGTCAGGAAGGTAAGAAGAAAAGGCAGGAGGAACCAAGAAGCCAGTGGGAAAATGAGAAAATAAAGTTCATAGTGTGTATCTGTACAAATACATGTGCATCAATCATTTGTCTCTTTTTCTCTGTCTCTCTCTCCCTCTCTGTCAAGGCCTTCATCTGTTGTCTAGTTGTGTACGAATCTCTCACATTCTGAATTGTGATAGCTGTATGTCAAGTTTGCGTATAGGTACAGCCAGTTTTCTTACCTCTTCTCATATTGTTCTAGGCTGTCTAAATTATTCTTGGGCTTTGTGTTTATGGACATAGGGAACTCTTTTCCAAAATTTAGAACTTAACTGAAACTATTTTGAATGGAAGAACTAAGGATATTCTTTCTACCGTATCATAAAAGTCCCTGCATCCTGTATCATCAGATATTGTTTATAGTGTCCCTTTCGTGTTTTTGCAGCTCTACATTACCGTCTTATAAGGATACTTGTTTCGTCTTCCTTTTGCTGCTGTTCTGAATGTCAGCCAACATAATTATTCCTTTAGAGAATCAAAGATACCAATTATCAAGTCAACTAAAGATGTCGTATTTCTCCATAACTACTTTAATAACCTTATATCTGCTAAATAAAAAGGAAGGTCAGCCAAAATACTTAAATATAACACCATTGCATATAATAAAGAATAGGAAATGAACAGAGATTATTAATAATAAGCTACTAAGACATAATTAATTGCTTAACTTAACAGCCCCCATTAATTATCAGACCATAAGCATAACTGAAATTACAACTTGAATTTGAATTTCAATAGACAATTTTGCCATGATCCTATTTCAAAATTCCTGAATTACTAGCTTGGACATGCCTTGAAAGAAATATGGGCTAAATAAAAAGTCAGATAATTTAATTTATAAGATATAGAATGGTGACGGTTTGAAGAGAACATAGGACATAATATTTTTAAGTTTTGCATTGAGATAGTTATTCATTCTCATGCAGATGTAAGAAGCACTACAAAGAACTCCCGTATACTTCTTAGTCAGTTTCTTCCAATAGTAACCTTTTGCAAAATTCTAGCACAAATTCTTAAACTAAGATGTTGACATGAATAGAGTCAAAATTCTATCACCTTTAGGAACCTTGGTGTTGACTTTTTATTATGACACCCACATACTTCCCTCTCAAAGGAGCGATTTGTATGCTCTGTATTTCTATATTTTTCTTCTTTTAAGGATGTCTTGCATGTGAAGTTATATAGTAACTATATATATATATAATATATATACAATATATAGCCTTTGGGATTGGCTTTTTTTTCACTCAGTATAATTACCTCCAGATTTATTCAAGCTGTTTCATGTACTGATAGTTCATTACATTTTATTGCTACCAAATTGTTTTCTAGAGTGGCTGTACCATTTTATATTCTCAACAGCAATGTAAAATGAACCAACTTGTCTGTATCCTCACCATTTTTGAGGTTACTGTTCCTTATTTTTTTGACCAATTGATAAGTGTGTAATGACATATTATTGTGGTTTTAATTTGCATTTCCCTAATGGTTAATGATGCCAAGCATCTTTTCATGTGCTTATTTGCCATCTGTTTGTCCTCTTAGTAAAATATCTCTCCTTATTTTTTTGTCTATTTTCTAATTGGATTGTTTTTGTTTTGTTGATGACTTTCAAAAGTTTTCTTTTCAAACATTTCCTAGGTATACATCGTTTGTTGAATATGTAGTTTGTAAATATTTTGATCCACTCTGCAGTTTGTCATTCTGTCCTCTTCACGGGGTCTTTCACAGAGAAAACATTCTCAATTTTGATGAGATCCATAATGACTTTTTAAGTGGAGAACATGACAAGATTCTATTCCTTGAAGATTTCCTGCAGTGCTTATGTTTATTAGGTTCTATCAGGTTCAATAGTATCCTTATGTTGGTGTCATTTCAGCCAAGTCTTCAGGCTGAAAAGCAGGTAGTGGTTTCCGGCATTTATCTTTGACAAAATGTTACCTGCACTTATTCATTATAAAGTTAAATTTATTGAGTTAATATTTCTGGTCATATCTACATTGTAGCCAAGTCGCAGGTAGGAGCTAAGAGTACTAGATCTATAAGGCATCCGATAGTTGGTTTTTCTATTCATATACAGCTGTAATCAAGGTAATGTATTTATCTGACAAAATTGGAGTTTGTCCCTAAAGAGCTTGGATGCCATATGAGTAAATTCTATCAGCAAGTCCCGAGAATAAACTCTATGAGATTCTCCATTTGGAGAACACACCCCAAAATTGCTGACAGAATACACAACAGTGGCAAACTGGGAAAACTAATTATCTTTTAAGGTCATACAGAAAAGAGAGAAATCCTCAAAATCATGGGAATTGTGGTTCACATACTATCTTAATTTCCTACTAGATGTGTAAATAGCATGAATCTAATAAAAGAGTAGGTGAGGGTACACTGACCAAGACTGGCCATTTAATTTTTGACCCAAGTGTGAATGAAAATGTTAGTCTCCTTTTTAAACAAATTGAAAGGTTTAAAATAATAGCAGCACTTAAAAACCAAGTACAGGGTCCATCTAAGCATCAGGAATTGTGTAGCTGTGCAGACTGCATGCACATGAAGCTGGCTGTAATGGCAAAGATGAAACTTCTATTACCAAATAAACATTTGTCTCAGGGTTTGCTGATAGCATGTTATTAGGGTTGGCAGCCACAGGGGAATGTAGAAGCCCAAACTTATCAATAGATCTTGTAAGTATTCAACAGGGTGAGATCTTCACTTACTGATCTGATAGGCAGAAAGGAATGCTACAAGAGATAACACAGGAGATAACAACTCTTCCTGACATGGTATATCATTTATTTTTTCAGTGAGAATGGAGCTAGTTTTCGTCAAAAAGTAGCCCAGTTTAATTGACAATGCTAAGAGTGTGTATGTTTCCACATCTGCCATGTCTTTGTCTCAGGCACTCTGTAAGGCCAACCAAAAGGTCCATCTTAATAATAGGGCATGTATCAAAGATGGTGATTGATAATTGCTTCAAATAGATTAGGATTCTTCTGGGATTTCCAGAAAGTTCTCCTATTGACAGTAAACTACAGAAATTTAATAACATAGAAAATCTGATTCCACAACATTAACAGGGACACAAAAAAAATTCTAACTTGTGATAAGAATAGGATTTAAGAATAATTAAAATTGCTTCTACTGACTCAGTAAAATTATTACAAGGTCAAACCAACAGTTTATTGATAGGATTAGTGGTCAAATTCTTGTTCACTTGTCTATTGGAAAAGGGGTCCTTTGTCTCTATAAAAGTAAGCATATTTTTCTCTTGCAGGCATGTCTAACCTGTGGCCTGTGGATTGGATCTGCTGTGTTATAAGACAAAATGTTATAAAGTAAAGCAAATTTTGTTATTTACATTAACTGTGTTATATATTTGAGTGGTCCAAGACCATTCCACTTTGCTCAGTGAATGAACACAAGATCATTTAGAACAATACAATTAACAGGAATGCCTAACCCATGGGCTGTGTGCTTAGACAACTCTCATTTAGGAAAAAGATAGCATTCTGTTTCTTTTTTGGTGATAGTGGGTCTGTGCTGGCCAATTCATTCTCCAGAGTTTGGTGTGATTATCAGTGGTATTATTTTTTAATTTATATGTGTGATCACTTTTATTTTATGAATTATCTAATTCTTTACTTGGGGTTCTAGTTTTTCCTGAGTTTTTCCTTTTGTTTGATCAGTGCTATCTTCAAATATTCTACTAACTCCTAGCACTCACCTAAAGAAGCAGTTAGCAAGGCACAGTTTTTTCTTTTAATTATGGCTTTTTAAAAATATTTTTGAATGTAGATATAAAAATTGAGGTGTTAGGTGAGAATATTTTTCTTTGGTGTGTCCTTAATATTTGTTATAAGTTAAATGGTTCCTAAAATCAGTATCAGATCCTGTTTCTCTTTCATATAAAATTGAATTTTTAGATTAATCCTTATGACCAATTAAAATGTTAGGAGAGGTTCTGTCCTACAAAGAGGTTCTGTCCTGTTTCAATTCCTTTTGTTAAATTTTTTTTCAGTTAATACTAGATCATCTTGGACTAAGTCTTCTTTGGGCATGTCTACTTGGCTTTATCAATCCAAATTTTAGCCTCTCTGACTTCCTATATTTCCATCTTGTGCCTTTAATCACAAAGAAACAATAGCAGTCAGCAGCTGCAGCCATTTAGGAAATGTGTGTGTCCTTGAGTGAGCTTGCAAGTTCTGAGGGGATCACATTGGGAACACAGCCATAGGATCTCAGCAGGTGGACAGGGTATATGTCATCTGAGGCAGCCCTTAAAATAATATAATGCTCGAGTCTTTTACACTTTCGACTTGAAAACATCTAATTTATTTGTAACACATGATCATTTAGAACAATACAGTTAACAGTTAAACTTGAAGCTGAATACAATAAATGTGATGTTAGAAACCATGATAAAAAACCTGTGTTTCACAGACATCATTTCCTAGATACATTTTAAAAATTAACATAACAACCGCAACTTTCATGGCGACACTAATTTGTAAAATAAGCAGTTTAGAGTCTTTATGAAAAGTGCCACACTAACATTTGTTTGCCAAATTTGAGGCCAATTTATAAGTGCAGATTAACAGTTAAATATATAGCACAAAATCATACCAATAAAAATAAATTTTTCTTGATAAAAGTTGGGTTTTTGATTAAACTTTATTAGTAAGTGAAAGAAATCTACGTGTCCAGCTATAGAAAAATGCTGCATTTTAGATATCAGCTATCTCTATATTGATCTTCAAATTCACCATAAATTTAGTTTTTAAAAACTTTGTGAATCATTAATCTGATTCATAAGTAAATATGAGCATTCAGAAGTCCAAGAATAACCACAATAACCCTACAGAAGAATAATGAATGACACTTGCCTTATCATATATGATAATATCTCACAAAACTATAATAACCAAAGAAGTGAAGACATAGACAAATGTAACAGAACTGAAGCACACACCTGGTAAGAATGGTATTCTCCTTTAAGTAGCTTATGGACCTAGGATAACTGATTATTCATATAAAATCAGTTCTAGTTCATATTTGCATTGGATATATAAAGCAAAAATTAGAACCTCACCTGGAAATATGGAAGGTATTCTAAGAAAATACTATACCTTGAATAAGAATGCACACCGTTTCTTCTATTTGTCATAATAAATGAAATCATTGGGACTCAAGTTCAGGAAGTCCCTGTCTTAGTTACTTTCCCTTCAGTGGGCACAGTACCTAACACCCACAATTTAATGACAGAAACATTTACTGTGGCTCAAGTTTCAGTTCATAGTCAACAGGATCCAAGGAAGAAACAGCACAGCACGGGGGCACAGCAGAAGAAAACATGCTCAACCCATTGTGACCAGGAAGCAAACAACAGGGAGGAGACATTGATAAGAAGATACTTTTCCAGGGACCCACCGCCAGCCAGGTACCATCTCCTAACACCTAATAGTGTGTTTAGCTACTGAACTCTCATCAGTGAATGAATCCACTCATGAGTACAGTAACTTCATGATCCAATTATGGTCCAAACATTGAGGCCTTTGAGGGATATTTTCAATCCAAACCATTGACAGTTTATCCCCAACCTCTAAATGACTCATGTCCATCTCATTATGCAAAATGTGTTCAGTTTGTCTGTGTCACCAAACTTTGAAAGTTTAGCATTGCTGGAAAGTCCAAGTCCAGAGTTTTCTCTGAGTCTTTTAGATATGAGACTCTGTAAAAATAAAAAAGATAAATACTTCTAACATACAATACAACAGGGTAAACGTTCTTATTCCAAAAGGGGGAGGTAAGTGGGTAGAAAAGAAACAGGTTTTCCTTAGTACATAAGTTTTATTTTTATTATTATTACTGTTTCAATTTCATTACCTGTTGTTGGATTATTCACAGTTTTTATGACTTCTTGGATCTGTTTTAGTAATTCATATGTATCTGGGAATCCTCTGAATTCTCCAATTTAATACCATTCAGTTTTGTAAAGTAGTTGCTAATAACCTTCTAGATTTCAGCGCTGTCCATTGTGATTTTACCTTCTTCATTTCTAATTGCATTGATTTGGACATTTTCATTTTTTTGTAAATTTGGTTGACAGTTTTTCTATTTTGTTTATTCTTTCAAGAACCAGTTCTTTGAATCCTAGTTGCACTGAAAATAGTACCAAGGACCAACAAATAGAATCATATCAAATTATAAAATTTGTGCACAACAAAGAAAAAAGCTGACAGTGTGAAGAAAAAATTTACAAGATAAGAAAAAAAAATTGTCAGTTATTTCCCAGACAGAGGACGAGTATATAAAAAAATTCAAAAAAATATTAAACCTCCAAAACAAAAGAATCACTGAAAAGTTGACAACTTAAATGAGCAGACATATCTCAGAAGAAGTACAAATGACTAACAAATATATGAAAAATGTTTGGTACTTTGGCAATGAAGAAAAAGCAAATTAAAGCAACACTGAGATTTCATCTTATCCCAGAAATAATGGCTATCATTATCAAAAGATTAAATAATAGTAAACGTTGGCAAAGGTGCAGGGTGTAGGAATACTTCCACATTGTTGGTGAGTATGAAACTAGAACCACTATGGAAATCAGTACTCAGAAAACTAAAACCAGAAATTTTATTCACCTACCCACCATCTTCTCATTTTCTGCCAGCTCAAGCAGGAGGCAGACTCCTTCACATCCTGACTGCAGAGGCTTCTTTCTGGGCATATGGCTGAGCACTGTGAAATGAATCCAGGGAAACCTACTCTCTAAGTGGCTATCTTAATGACTTTTCTTGTTGAGACAAAATACTTGACACCTGAGGCTAAGGGAGGAAAGGTTTGTTTTGGTCCATTCCGTAATTGGTTGGCAAGGTGGCATCACAGAGAGGGATCATAGAAGAAAAATAGTTCATGGCAGCAAAAGAGTGAAGAAGCAAAGAAGCAACAAGTGATCACAGTAGTCCTCTGTCTTCTCCTTATATTCTGCCCACAGTACCCACCATTAGGGAGGGTAGCACTGACAGCAAGTGGGGGGCACCCTTAATCCTAGCATGGCACCATTAATCAATCCCAGCACCATATTCTTAATTACAGCTTCACATCCTTAGTTATGCATTGAACACTTTAGATCCAGCTACCCCCGAAAGCCTTGACTACATGAGGCTTTGGGGGAGATATAGATATAAACCATAACAGTGTTCTTTCTGGTGTAAGGGGTTCAGGGGCTTCCTGTTAAAATAAAACTTTGCAGTTTTGTACCCTTGATCCTGCTATATGGGATCTTGCTGACTCCTAAAATGCCTTTAAACCATCTTTTAAAAATTATTTTTGTACAATAAGTTTGTACCTATTCTTTTTAATAAGTTAAGGCTTTCTTTTCATGGAAATCTTTTTTCTTTGCTCCAATTTGTGTATATGTGAGGGGTTTTGTGTGTGTGTGTGTGTGTGTATCTCACTATCTAGGCTTCAGTTATTAAAAAGGGAATGTACTGGTTTTGGTAGTTATACTAATTTCTAACATATATTTTAAAGCTACTTTGTATATCTTTTAATATGTAATTGTTAGTTTTACTAATGAATTAAATGTTTTATGGTGTAGAAATTCTTCTATGTATAGTTTTATATTAAAATGATGCTATTCAGTATTAGAATACCTACTCTACTCTGGTTTGTATAAGTTTTGCAGTTTTTCCATTTTTTTTTTATTTCTATGCTCTCCATATCATTGTTTTACTTGCAAGTAGCATAGATGGTGGAATTTTAACAACCTGATTTGATAATCTTTGCTTTTGACTGTATCATCATTCCTGATACATTTGTTTTATTTTTGTTGGAGAAATATCTTTTTGCCTCTTTCTTATACCCTTCATTTAGTTCTGTTGGTGACCCACTATTCAACTGAACGATTTACATTTTGTTACAAACTTTTTTCCATAAATTTGAAAAATACGTATGAACTATGGTATTCAGGATTTGAACCGTTTCGTTTGAAGTGATAGCAAGCATAAATTTTAGTTTCAATTAATGAATATTTTATAAAATTTTCTCAGAAAATAAAACATTAGAATCCATCTAACTTTGATTGGCTTTTTCCTGAACTGTATTTATAGATTTCAGTACACTTTTCTTTTTAAATTTTCCACTTTCTTTCTTCACTCTTGCATCTCAAATCTCAAGAGTCAAGCATTACACAGGGCTGCTGTAACAATGACCTGGCCAGAGTAAAATAAACATGTGTTTTATTACGCCAAAGAAGTTTGGAGAAAGGTATTACAGAAATGTGCTTGCAGTTTCATAAATTGGGGATTGTTAAAGAAAAATCAAAGGAGACAAGATGAGCAGACAAAAATTGATCTCCTTTTGCTACTATTGCCAGGATTGAGAGAGAACAGAGACAAAATCTGGGTACTCAGCTTCACTGTGACAGAGGTCAGAGCAGTCTTTCGAATGGTGGAATGAGAATGTCACAGGCCACCCTGTTTGTTAATTAGCTCTTCCCAGAGGAAAAGTAAACTTTCTCCTTGCATAACACAGCCCACAGTTGGGAAGAAACTTTTCTCTTTTAGTCATTTTGATGGGAATGTTAAGAACATTTGGGTAGAATCTTGTATTTTTCTTTGTCTTTGGCAAATTATTTTCAGTGAATTTTTTTCCACTTCAAAAAAAAAGAAAGAAAGAAAGAAAAGAAAAAGAGGGCTGTGAGACTCCAGCCACAAAACTTCCATCCCAAGTTGGAAAGAAGAGGGTGCCAAATGAAATGGCAGTCTGAATAACAATCTTAAACAGAATTACCAGGACCACTAGCCAGCAACTTCTGTATAGGTAATCTACAAAAGAGGCTAGAAAATATCTACTTTAACAATGAGTAAAATCAGAAGAGAATAAAATAAGAATTCTCTTTTAATGGGAAAAATGAAATGGAGTATTTGATAGTCATTACAATTCCATAACAACCCATATTTATCCACATTTTCACACATTCTTCTTTTTCATAAAATGAGTCTATTTTCTTCCTAAAAAATAATACACACTTTCGGGATCTAGTGCCTGCATCCAGCCCTAAGTTTACATAAGAACTTTCAGAGTTTACAAATTCAGCTTTGATAGTTTATCCAGTGACGCATTAAAACATTTATGTAGCCCCAACAGGGGAGCCACATGAAATGAAAAAAAATCATAAGAAGGAAATAAGTAGCTGCAATAAAAACTTTTACTTGGAATATAGAAAAATAGGAGGATACAGTCATCAGTGAACCAGAGCAATTAACCTGACCGGACTGAAGAACGAATGAGGCTCCTCTTACTGGCAGTGAACTGTATTTTATCATTAACCATCTGGCAAGCCCTGGTTCTACGTCCCATTTCTCTCCATTACCTCTGGTTTTTCCATCTGAGAACATCTGTTTCCTTTCTCTTATGGTTACAGTCAGGACATTGGTAAGATGGTGTGACCTGGTAGTTGAATAGATTCAAAAGATTCATTCTTATTAGTGGAGGTTTGCCAATTTGAGCTTATTTTGATAATTTAATAACAAGAGGATATTAGACACCTGGTTTAGAGATTCTTTAGAAATATTATTTCTAGCCAGGCATGGTGGCTCATGCCTATAATCTCAGCACACAGGAGGCTGAGGCAAGAGGGTGGTTGTGAGTTCAAGACCAGCCTGGGCTACATAGTGAGCTTAAGACCAGCCTCAACTTTATAATGAGAAGTTGTCTCAAAAAGACAAAAAAGGAAAAAAGAAAAAAAAAAGAAATACTATTTCTTCAAAACCTAATGGAATCTGGTGTATTTACTTGTGGTCAGACCCATATTCAAATAAGTACAAGAGTAAATTCACAAACTTAATTCATCCCACAGTTGTGGAAAAGTTGTCCATGTTTGTGCTCATGCAAAAAAGATGGCTGTGAATGTGTTCCTCACTGGATGCAAACTTCACAAACAAACCCAAAATTTCCCACACCCTTCTGTTTGCAAACAGACGCTTTGTGGATCTGGACACCAGTGTAGAACCTTGATTACATAGTGTTGTGAAGCATTACACCTCAACCTCACCTGCCTTTATCCTTTGCCCACTTCTGTAGTTCCTAAACTCATTGTGAGGCTGTGAAGGTGGTATAAGAAAGTCACTAATCTGACTATTGCCCCTAAGCTCCATGTGGTAAAGGTATCATAAACTTCATTATTTTTCCCGTTAGGTTCTGAAGTACTTATATTTTGAAATTATTTGTGTTGGATTGTTGGTGTGCTTGAGAATGATTATAGGCCCTGCAATCTTTATGTGTTGAATGGAAATAACCTCTAAATGTATGCCGTAATGCAGTATTTTATATGTTTTTAGTATATTACAAACAAGAGAGGCTGTCTTAGAAGATACTGGGAAGTTGAAAGAACAAAGGTGAGAGAAAAGAGGAATGCAAACATTTTTTTCATTTCTAAAAGCAATAAAACTTTCTTTTAGAAACTTGCCTTTTGTGGTAGATAAAAGAAACAGGGGGGTAGACCTTTTGCATAGGACCATGAGCTTGAAGGAGATGGGCAGAAGGGGAAAGAAAGTGGATGTAAAAAGAATTAAGATGTGATTTGCACACATACTAACTCATACCCATGATGAATGTGGTCATTATATACTTCAAACATGTACTAAGAGAATAAAAGGTAAAATTTAAAAAAGAAGTTTCTCTTTAGTTTGCAAACCTCATATAAAAAAGAGAAGATTCAAGTTTGATGTTTGGTTAAAAAATTTACATTAATTAAACAGTGATATTTAATAATAATAATGATAGGGTCAACAATGAAAAGAAAAGTCTCATAGCTGGACACTGTGCTAAAAAATTTGCATGGAATATCTCACTTGTTTTCATGGCAGCCTGCTTGCTAATGCTGTGGACAGTTTCTCCTAAAATCTCTGATCAATCTAGCAACAAAACATTTAATTTACTTAAGATTTGCGCAGCTTCTGTGCATTTACATGGAAGTGAGATCTATAGAAAATAAGACCAAACAAAAAAATTGTATTGCAGTAAATCATTCCGTTGACATATGCTGAAATATTTATCATATCTTTTCATTTTTGTTGTTGTTTTAATTTGGGGTACTTATGCAGCACTTTGAGGCCTCATGATTCTCCAAGGCTTTTTTTTTTTTGTATTAAAATCCATCCAGTGTTGATCTTTTTATAATGGACAACTCTGCCTGTTCCAGCTGTCACTGTAGCAACAAGATGTGTGTTACCCGTGACTTTCAAGCCAGAAAGTTGCACATTTGTTTTGACAGCCTACAGTGAATTCTCTACCAAAAGCAATTTCTTCTGAGAATATTATGAGCAAGTCCTTGTAAAGTGGAAAATTTGGGGACCTTTTGATGTGAGCGTTTGCTTTCTCTGTATAGAACAGGATTAAATTATTGATCAAGGCTGTTGTCTAACAAACACCCCATTTTATAAATCCAGTTTTTTTTAAAGGATGGCAGGCTTATCTTTTAAAAAATATTTTTGAAGTTGAGACAGTGAAACTGTTGTAGAAAGACAAACAGAATTCTGTTACTTATAAAGCATAACCTCTGGCAATGATCTCCTTGTCACAGAATTTATTTTGCCATAAGAAACAGAAGAGCTAGTATAAGAGAACAGTACATTACTCTCCCTATATGCTGTACAATGATACCAAAGATAGAAACAGAAAAGAAAAAGTAAAAATATTGTATTATAGGAAAAATAAAAGAATGAACTTCTATGAGTCTCTGCATGTTTGTGTATGTGTATGAGAAGAGAAAAAGCAATAAAAATGAGTGGAAACTTTTATGTAAAAAATTGTTTCATGTAAATTAAAGGTAATATAGTCAATGCTAGCAAAACAGAAGGAACTCCAAAGATTGCTGGAAAATTACAAAAAATTAGGATATAGGAATGAACACAGATTCTTCCCTGTAATAATCCTTGGAAGGAACCAAGCTTGCTGACATCTTGATTTCAAATATCTAGTCTCTAGTTTTATGAGACAACACATTTATGTTGTTTAAGCCACCACTTTATAGTATGGCAGCCCTGGACAACTAATTTAATAGACTCTAGCATTATTTCCACTTTGAACATGAGAAAACACATGCTAAAACAAATAATTGTTTTATAACCCTACAATTAGTACATGATTAAGTGGACATTAGGACTAGGCCTTTCTGATACCAAACCAGATTTTTATTTTCAAATTTTAGGTTACAGAAAACAATACTCCTGCCAAAAGGAGTAGCCAGTAATAAAACATTGAGACAAGGAAAGCAAATCATTTTGTGAAAACAAAGGATAATTTCATATGTAAAGATAAAGGTCCAGGAATTGAGTAGGTAAATGAAGAGAGGAAACAGTAGAGGGTCTATTTAAATCTATTCTATGTGGCAGAATGTTATCCGTTGTTTCTTGGATGGCCTTCAGTGAGTTTCTTGGTATTACATTATGTTCTCAGGAAAACTTCCAAAGAGATTTCTTGATTCCACACTAACACATTGATTTGGGTGATGTAACAGGCCTTGTTCAGACTGTTGCTTAGCCAATGACCTCCTGTATCTCCATTAAGGAATATTTTTGTCCTAAAGTACAGACATCAAATAGAAAATGAGTCCAACTAATCATCCATCACCATTGGTTTTTGGACTCTTTATGGACACTCCATCCTCATTTTTTTTCTACTGTCATGATGGTATGCTTGATTTCTAGGCACAGATCTTCTTCTATTCAGTTTTCAATTTCTACCTTCTTCGTTCTTCCACTATCTGCTAAGTTAAGGAGTTATGTTTCTAATTTTTATGTGAACCTTTTATAAACAGTCTATGATGCATGACAGTCTGGTTTTTGGCTTAGCATTTTTTTCCACTTACTTCAAACATATATTGTTTGAAGTCAGCTCTTCAAGTATTTATTATTTCTGAACACCACTTTAAATATAACACAATGCTCTATTTCTGAGATAAATATCTCTTTCTCTATTTTTCATAATTTGTAACATGTGTATTGTATTTATTTTATGTACCTAATAAAATGGAGTTGTAGCAGCCAAACAAATTATTCTCCTAAAACATAAGGGCAAATATTAGACAGGAGCGCAAATATTATGTTTTAAAAGGTAATTAGCATTATAAATTTAGAAAAAGTTTAAAATATGCAAGTGCCTATTTCAACCCAATTTAAGGTAGTAAAATTATACTCCAATATACTTTTAGTTATTCAAAATGTTATTTACTTACGATGTTTCAAGTTACTGAAAGCAATATTTATTCATCGGATCTAGCAATGAAATTCAGTCCTATTAGGTTTAAGAATATAGCAAGAAAAGCAATATCCTTCCTGTGGAGATTATACTATTTTGTGAGCAACCAACAAATAATATAAGTAATATTATTTCAGGTTGGCAAATTGTGATGAGTACTATGCTGAAAAAGAAAGCAATAATATAGTGAAAGACTGATGGATGTCCCTTACTTGTATGTTAAGGAACTGGGATGAAACTAGTTATCCAGAGTTGGAAGAGAAGAATTTGTAATAATCTTCTATTGCTACCTCACAAATTACCATACACTTAACAGTTAAAAAAGAAACACCCATTCATTAATCATAGTTTGGTTGGCCACACACCTGGCAGGTTCAGCTGTGTTCTCTGCTTACAAATCATGAGTTCTTAACTAAGGTGTTGGCTGCCTCGTCCTTTATTCATAGACATTCAAGGAATCTACTTCCAAGCTCCCTTTAGTTGTTGGCAGAACCCAGTTCCTTGTGGTTGTGGGTGTGAGGCCTTCAAAGCCTTCTTGGAATAGTGCCCGGCTATTCTCATCTTCCAGAGGCCCCCGCATAGCTGTCCTCCTCACCTGAAATCTTTTATTTTCAACCCATCTGTAGTGCACTAAGTTCTACACATACTTCAAATATCTTCTCATCATCTTGCTTCACTTTTTTACCATCATCAGGGAAAATTCTCTATTTTAACAAATCACATGGTTCAGTCAAGAACCTCTGGATAATCTCTTTTTAAAACTCAGTCCTATTTTATAGCATAATGTAGTCATAGGAAAGATAACTCATTTTCAGGTTCTGCAAATATAAGGACTTGTAATCTTTAGGAGAAGTTTTAGATTTATGCCTTCACAGAAGTCAAACACTGCTAAGTACACTTAAAAACATGTTTTGATTGGCAAATATGTTTGTTGTTGGAATTGGGAAGTTGGAAAGAATGAGTCCATGAATGGCTTAAAAGAATTGATAAAATCATAAATATTCTTCCACAGAAAAAGATTACTGCAAATAAAGAGTTATACAGTACCATGAAATTATGTTCTGATCAGGCGCCATGCCTGGGATTATAAACAAGAGTCAGATATTCCATTTGCTTTTATTTTGTTATGATTTGATAAACATGACAGGACACTAGTCCACTGGCACAATTACTAAGCTTTTCTCTATGAAAAGCAAGCAGAAATTTGGCATTGCTGAGAGCACAGCAGAGGGAGGCATCATACTCTCCTCAGCTACAAAAATAAAATAAAACAAAATTGGCTGGCTTATTAATGAAACTGCTATTTGATATGGCACAGTGTGTAATGATAAAGAAAATTTTTGCTGGTTAAAGAAAGACAATATTTATTTTTCCTGGGTGACCGAACAGTTGAATTTTCTGTGCACATAAGAGAAAAACCAAACTTAAACTATTTTCTACTGTGGATTGTGTTGTCCAGTTGTCTACTTTCTTATCCATAGAACAAAATCATATCTATTTTATAGGACTCTATTACTTAATAAGCCTTGGGCTTATATATGTCCACATCCATCTCATTATGCCTGACACTTGGTTTGTACTCAGAATAATGTCTTTTCTCCTTTCTTCTTCCAAGAATCCAAGGCCTTCTTAATTAAAACAAAAGAGAAAGGAACAGCTGTTCTTTGTCCCTGCTTTGTAAAGAATTGTATATGTCTGCATGATTTTAATGTCAAAATGTATTTAAAATTACAACTTGACATTTACATGTTGTGTTACATTTTGCTGTGCTGTGCTCTCCAATTACAGCATTCCAGGTAGGAGTCTATAATCTACTGCCTGGTTATTCAATACTAGGAAGAAACATGGTGGGGAAAACATCATGAATCCACTCGTCTAGATACTGGTTACCAGCTGGTGTGACAATTCATGTACGGCAAGATAAAAAATAGGAAAAGTGATTTTGTACCTTGGTTTGCCAGAAATGATATTCAGATGCTGAGCATGAAATGATAAAACTATGGCCACACGCCAGGTAACAGGCTTAGTTGCGCTCCACATAAGGTATCACTGTGCACAGTTTGTACCTTCAATTCAAGTTGGAAGTCACTCTTCATACAAGCATGGGAATAGTGTGACTTTCCTATCACTGTTGCTCAGCAGAAAACCTTAACCGCTGACCAGGATATCAGAGCACAAATTCCAAATTCACTGTGCCTCAGCATGTCACAAAAACATAATATTGTTTTGTAGCAGGCACCGACCATATTTATCATAGATCAGTGGCTGTGTGAAGTGGAAGCCAAATTAATATATTAAAATATTATGTGGAAAGACATTTCATCACATATCTTTGAGCATTACTTGTAAAAGTTGCCCACTTTTTCTTACAAATGAGTACAGCCCACGTAATAGTCAATACTACTGGGAAATTATTTGGCAAGGTAATGGAGAAAGGAAGAATAAAACTTGGGGATTTATAGATCAATTATTGTATCATTAAGCAAAACTGCAGGAATGCTCATAACTTAAGTAGGATCACACTGACTATCTTAAATTCTAAAAAGTCAGTGGTAGAATACAGTTTGTTCCTTGGCCCCTCACATATTTTTATTCAAAAGAAAATGCTATGCTATATCTATAATAAAAAGAGACATACTCCCAGTTTAAACACATTTTGAAAGCCATAATAGGAAGTCAAAAATAATAAGGCAAAGGAAAGAACAAAGTGAATGACAATGCAGAGTAGAAGAAAATATTTTTAAAACATGTGTTTGTTGAGAGTTTAATACCCTAAATGAGATGTGGTCATAAAATTCAGTGAAAGTACACATTTTAAAAAATTATTGCAGTAAGACACATTGTCATTAATTCTTCTTAAAATATTCTCCCTTGCATTGAGCACACTAAACCCATCATTCTTGTCACTTTCTGAAGTGATTCTAGAAGTTCTCTTTTGTGATTATGTTTTTGTGGTTATCTTGATATCTTAAATTGATTCAAAACATTTATGACAATTTCTGTCAAAGAAAAACATTATGGTGTGTCTCTATCTGTTTTAGTCACTGAATCTGGCATAATGCAACTTTTGTCTTTTTTTCAAAGCCAAAATAACCATGAAAAGTAAATGTTCTGAATTGAGTTAGGCCATTTAGAATGTCAAGATATCCATGATAGTGAAAATAAAGATCTCCACAAAACGGAACTTCTAAAACTGCTTCAGAAAGTAGTCAGGGACAGCAGGATAAGTGTGTTCAAAGCAACAAGGAGCATTTTGAGGGAAGTAATGCATTATGTCTTTTATCTTTATAAATTTTGGAGTAGTTTGAGGGGAATTAATGGCAATTGTCTTTTATTACAATTTTTATAATTTACATCTTCATTGTATTTTTATGTTTGACCTTATATATAAAGAGCTCAAACAATTCAATAATATGAAAAATAAATAAGTTAAATATGAGCAAGGGGCAAGAATAGACATTTCTCAAAAATGAAGCCAGAGTTGGTGGCACAAACCTGTCATTGAACCACTCTTGGATTGTTTTGGTTTATATCTATTTGTCTCCTCCCAGCCTCCTATGCTTACAGGTGAGACTTTCTGGAGGTGATTGGATAATGCGTTTGTGATACTTTTCAGTAGATTAGACCATGATTCAGATTATAGTTAGATGTGATGCTGGGAACTGAAACCTGGTCAGAGGTAATGGCCACAGGTGGAGTGACCAGGAAAGGCTCAACTCCCTGCCTTCTCCCTTGACTGGTCTCTCTTTCCTGCCCACCTTGCAAAGGGAGTTATCCTGCGCCATGCATCCTACCTTCTTGCCAGCCAACCGCAAACTGCAACCTCTACAAACTGAACCACAATCAACCTTTCCACCTTAGAGTTGTGATTATCAGGTACTTTGTCTTAGCAGTGAGAAAGTAACTAAAACAGGAAGGCTGAGGCAAGAGGGTAGCAAATTGGAGTCCAGCCCCAGCAATTTATGACTTAACAAAACTCTGTCCAAAAATAAAAAAGGACTAGGAAAATAGGTAAATGCCAAGGCCTTGTGTTCAATCCCAAGTACCAGAGGAAAAAAAGCAAAAGAAAGACCCAAATGGCCAAAAATTCTGGAATATATGCTCAGCATCACTAATAATTTAGCAAAATGAAAATTAAAACAATAAGATATCATTTCCCACCTCGTAACTGTCATTGAAAAGATAAAAGATAAAAAATATCAGTGAAAAAAGGAACACCTATACACTGTTCAGAGTGTCAATTGGTATAACCATATGGGCAACAGTATACAAGCTTCTCTAAATATTAAAAATAAAACTATCACATGAACCAGTAATTCCAGTCTAGGGTGTAAATTCAAATGAATTGAGCTAAGTAAATGGAAGAGATGCATACTGTAGTATTCACTGTAGCATTGCTCACAATAGCCAAGATACAGAATTGGCCCAAATTTCAAGAATTGATAAGTGAGTAAAGAAAAATGTAGTTTATCGGCTATGATTCAGCCTTAGGAGCAAGGAAATTATATCACTTTGGACAATATGGATAAAGGGTGTTATGCTAATTAACATCAGCTGGGTTTAGAAAGACAAATACCACATAACCCTACTTATATGTGGAATCAAAACAAGTTCATCTCATTAAAGTAGAAAATACAATGGTAATTTACTTGGGGCCAGATGGATGAGAAGGAGTTGGGAACAGTATAAAATTTTAATTCAAAAGAAGGAATAAGTTTTTGAGATCAATTGCTGTATCAGTGAGTGTTTTACTGGAAAACAGATGCCACACAAGATCACAAGGTATAAGAAATTTCAAGATTGGCTTAGGATGGTTAGCCACAGAGTCAGATGAGGAAGAGTGCGGAAGCTGTCTGCTCTGGAGACCAGAGGTTTCAGTCCAAGGGCTGGACTTCATGGCAGTGTCTACTCAAGTCCTTATCAGGAGACTGATGGGTCTGTGCTGGGAGGCTGAAGGGTCTGTGATCAAGGCTGAAGGATCCAGGCAGGAAGCCTACGAGTTTGCCCTGGAAGCAAGGAGATGATGTCCACACTGAAAGTGAAGACTGGAGCTCCTCTGAAGGACAGAGGCCAATCCACCCTTCCTCCTTTCCCCTTCATACCTCTGGGCAATGAGCTCCCCCAGGGTGGGTACCCTGTACCTTAGGTTGTATAATTGCTGAGATAATTCAGTTGAACTAAAAAGTTTCTCAAGTTGGCACAATCAATCACCCACTGTGGTTGTATAGTAGCAAGATGAATGCAGTTAATAATTATTGCATATTTCTAAATAGCTGAGTATAGTCTCACCATGAAAATAATTGATGCGATCATTAGCTTGATTTAATTATTCTACATTGTATACATGTATAGTATTATATAGTACCCAAAAGTACATATAGTGTAATTCATCCAAAATATTAATAGCAAAAATTATGCAGTTGTTATTAAACTATAAATTAGAACAATCCCAGAGGTGATTAATTCTCTATCAGTAGTCATAATATCACTGATACCCAGGAACAAATTAACACAAGTAAGCATGAAATACGAATAACTAAGGAATTGGATTAGTCTAATCAGAAATGAAAGAACTGGAACCTTGATTTCACCATAGCAAACAGTACTTCAGTTATAGTTAGTTTTTGACCCTAAAAACAGAATGAGAATTTCTAAAAGTTAAAATAATCCAAATTCCTATGACTGCCCATCAGTTGTTACTCCGTATGTACCTGTGTCTTTTCCCTTTCCTCCTGTCTATTCTATTCTTCTCACATAATCTCCCATTTTGCCTGGTGATTCCTTAGGCTAGGGATTTTGAATGTCTGCTTTATTTTAGGATAACATTCTTTACAGTGTGACAGAATATATATTTTAATTGTGAGTTTTGTCGCCTCATTTGACTAGAGGTTTGCATTACAACTGGGATTATTTATTTATTTATTTATTTACTTATTTATTTTTGGTATCAGGGGTTGAACTCACGACCTTGTGCTTGCCAGGCAGGCAATATGCCACTGAGCTATATACTCAACCCTTACAGCTAGGATTTTCATCTGAGCCTGCAACACTTAGAACAGTGCTCAGCAAACAGTAGGCCTTTAATAATTACCACATGAATTAATATTTTCTAAATTACCATCATCTATTTGCGCTATCGTAGTAGTCTTTTAATGAAATACCTTTTGCTTTCATTTTTCCCATAATCTATTTTCAATGTGGAATGTTCTTTTGAAACATGTCACATGCTGGTACTTAACGTCCTTCAGTGGCTTCTGCCTTATTACTGAATGAAAAACAATATAATACAAAAGCATGAACGGCGCTCTGTTTCTAACTCTGTGAACTCACATTTCTCCTCCTCTCGCATAACTCTCCAAAGTTTCTGGGCAAATTGCTCAGCCATCTGCAGTGCAAGTATCTCCACTTGCTCCAACATACCCACATGGCTCATTCCATCACGACTTTTAAATCTTGCCATAGGAATCATGTTTAAAGTGAAGACTTCCCTGTAAAATAAGTTTCACACCTTTTTTAGTCAGTACTTTTTGCTAACTTAGCTTTTTCCCACAAGATTGAATACTATTCAATTGATAATTAATTTTCATGATTGCAGTTTAGGTTTTTGACAATAAGATTCATTAAACTATGACAACAGATTCTATTTCTGTTTTTTAATACTCAAGCCCTTCCTCTATGCCATCCCTGATTCATTGTAGTCACTCAATAAACACTGGCTGAATGAACTGTATGGGTAATGGCATGCATTAATGCTAAGATAGGGGACGTGCAGCCTATACAACAAAGTGATAATTTGAAGATAGAAGAACATTTAACTAACTATACATTTATATAGCAAACATTGGATTCGTGTAGTAGCTGCCACTATTCAAATCTTAACTATCTTCCCTAGAATGTTTTATTGCATTATGACATTTAACAATTAGAGGAATTGGATATTACCTTACTTATTTTTCAGATAATTAAATCAATGCCTCAAAGTTCAGAATCTTGCCAATGATCTTACAAATGAACTCTACCTCTCTGCTATCACCACATAAATGTCATCTCTATACTGTCTTTGAAGGATACACCCAAAATATTAACAGTAGTGTTCTTTCATGACACATGTTGAATATAGTACCATTTTCATTATTGAATTTTATCTTAGTACTCCAATAGGACAATAATGCATAAATACTAATAATGAAAAGGAAATTGAGATGCTATAAAATCTTGGAAAGTATTTTGATTTCATAATTTACTGTAAGAGGAATACAAATAGTCAATAAATACATGAAAAATCCTTACAATTTTTTTCTTTGCTTTAACCCTTCTCTTCTTTTAGTTTTTATTTCTTTATCATTTAGGCCATGTGTTCCTGCCTTCTGCTGATCCTATTAAACTATTCTCTAATATTGTCCATCACTATATTTAGAACTATTCTTCCTCTAAATCGTCAGGATTATTTTTATCTTCCCTTGTAACATAGTCTTTCTGCCTGCTGACTTCTACTTTTCACTCATCCTCCAGCAGAGAAAGAAAACTATCTCTCCAGACCATAAAGTGGCCAAAAGAAATTATGTGGCTTGCTGTTGGCTTCTCTCTCTGTGTGTACAGTGCAGATTTTAATCCTTTCTCAGAATTACAGCCAGAAAACAGCTAGCTGCATGCGCATCTCTCAGTCAGTTTCCAGTTTCTTGGAAGAAACACAATCTATCATCTAGTATTGCTTCAGTGACCCAAGATGGAATTGTCCTCATTCTTCACACCCTTGGTTTTTGGCACTCTTAGCAGTAAAAACAGAATAAGCAAATGTAACCGTGTAACTTGGTTTGATTCCTCCCATGCTGCCAGGATCCTTTCTTTGTTCTCCACCACCTGCAGATCTTTAATTGTGAAGAATTTAATTTTTCAGTTTTCTTACTTCTGTCCACTTTTTTATAGAAAGAGATACAAACGGTATAAGGGACATTAGCTTTGTCTCAACAACCAACAGCAACATAATGTAAGATAATATGATAATTATCTATGGTTTGCGGAACAGATTTATACACCTGAGGAATCATCAAAAGTCTTGCTATGTTTATTTTAATTGCTGGCTTTGCTTTTTCTCTGAAGTGGATATAGACTGAGATAACCAACAAATTCCAACAATGTTCATGGTAAATGATACTCTTCTTGGACTCTGAAAACAAATTCGCTATTACTTATGATATTTATTGTTACAATGCGTGTTTCTTGTTATGCTGTTTCCATATGCTTCCAATGAATATTGAGATTCTGCACTGACACTTAGAAGCCAATTTAAACCAAAATTTTCTTCAGTTAATTGAATCAGTTAATTGTTTTTGTTTTCACTCTTTGCAACTACTTTTTAGTTAGAATTATCTTGTAAATTGACTTGTACATGATTTCTGATTTAATGTACATGTATTAGGGAGCACGATTTTCCATTAAGTAGCACTCAAATATAAGAGCACTCCCCCTCTTATACGGCTGTATCTATAGAAAGGTGACACCCTTAAATTTACTTAAGGAAGTAGTATATGTGTGAAAATAGCAAATTTTAGTTTGCTTGTTGTTCATTTCTGTTTCAGTGAATATTATGATTAACTTCATATCCTTCTTTCCACCAAAAATCTTTTTTTGTTACAAGACTACAAGAGAAGAGAAGGATGCTTTAATTCCGGAGGAAAATCACTGTACCTATTTCTCTTGGTACATGAAAGTGTTGTCCCTCTCTTTGCTTCTCTTTGATTTGTAACCAATATAATATAGCAGAAATAAACTGACTAAACTTTCAGAAAAAATGTAGCTCTCTCATTTGTTCAGCTTGCAACAAGCTGGGAACCTTACTTTTCTGAGTCTCTATGCATCTGTAAAATGGAACCCTCTGGGAGGGCTCTATTGAAAGGATTACTTGAAAGAGTGGGAAGTAATGAATCAAGGAATATGATTTTTATTTCTGATTCCAGGAATATCTAAACAAGCTCATTGTCCTTAAAAGATGAAAAAGAAGGACAATGATGAGTTAGTTTCCAACCTTAGTATTTTTACTTTTCCAAGCAACTAGCAGAATAAATCAATAGATGTAAGCAAGAGCTCAGACATGTAAAACTTCAGATAATAATTGCTGTTCCCTTCTTTAGTAATATACAAACTTGATCTGATTATCTTTTACATTCCAAATTTCTTCTCTAGAACTTGCAAATATACATGTTTCTCTAAAAGTTGTTTGGCACTTGATAGTCCAGAAGTATGATATGGTACTTTATGAAATTCATTTTAGCAACTGAAACTTGCATGCTATAGGTATGTATACATTTATGTATGTATCAAAGAATGCACTTTACCCAACAAAAGCATTGTTATTTGCCATCTAAAGGCTGTTACTTAGGGCTAACCAAGTAGGTCACATATGGCTTGGAATTCTTTCACCTATAAACACCTTTTAATTTCAAATATCTGCTACTATTGATTAAATATGTTGAAGATATTTTATTGAGAAATCATTTTACTATCTATAAATGATATTAAACATAATTTTTACATGAAACATTCACTGATTACCTAATATATGTCTGGTACTACAACAGTATCAGAAGATATGATTTTGAGCAAGAGTATCCATTGCTTAACACAAAGACAAACAATAACTTAGTTCTTGAAACTAAGTATTGAAGGAAGAGATAGACATTAATCCTGAAATTATACACATGAATATAAAATTGTAGTCTTTCCAAGTGCTAAAGGGAGATTAGTGTCTTATTAAAAACTGTAATTTTGAGATATAAATAGTGAGAGAGGAAAAGTTTTTATGATATTTTGACTCAAGATGTGAGTGTTTTCATGGTTTAACTGCAATTGGAAAGTGAAAAAGTACAGATATCACCCTTTTCAATTGCCTTTCAATGCTTAGGATTGTCTGTAATTTTTATACTAAGCTTCTATATTTTTTATACTGTTTCTATATTGTAGGAAATTTCACACTGCTTTAGTTATATATTTCAGAGTAACAATGCCATAATTTAGTGAAATAAAAAAACATTTTCCTATGCTTATGGATGTTATGTGCTAATTATTTGGAAAGTGCATAGCAGGGGTGGAGCAATGACTGGGATGAGACAAATGGCTGCAGGAGAAAATGACTTGTTCTAAAAGACAAACTTCCAGGACAGTTTTTTCATTCCCATTTCCAGCCACTGAAGCTTGGATGACTAAACAATAAGCAAAAATATGTATCAGTGACCTCCCAGTATGTGAGTTTTAGAATCGTCTAATTTCCTACAAGGATGTTTAAAGAGGTGTTGCAGGAAAAAACCGTCAGGTTGTTCTAGAGTGGTTCTGGAGGAAATAGGGATAAGTGAGTAATTTTAAGTGATATTTATGAGGTTAAATCAGAGAACTTAGTGATGGAATATGGGAGGAGACAAAGTGATGACAAGATAATTCTTAGATGCTTTTGATATTTAGTCAACTGCATAGATGACATAGCCTTTTTTAAGGTTAGGAACCAGACTAAGGATGAAATAGAAAGAGAATCAGTTTTTTTTTTAAACAAAGAATGAGATAATTTTGAATACTCAAAAGGAAATAATAACAGACTGGCTGACATAGGTTACAGAAAGAATAAAACAAATTGAAATCACCTTATCAGTTGTGATTATGTATGTGTTAGTCTATTTATAACTGGTAACCTGAATAACTGTGCTACAGTGCAGGCACGTACGTTTTCACTGCTAAACAGCTTATATAATAGGAATACATATTTGCAATAGTGTATATGCAGCTGATAGTTGATAAAATCGGTCTCCTCAACAGTGTATCTTCTTCCTCTGATGCATAGGACACCTTAGTTGACTATTGAGACAATATTAGGAAGATTAAGAACTTTTAATGAGGGTACCAAGCAAGTAGAAAATGCAGATAGTAAATTCTAGTACAGTGCAGATCTTGACATGTGACTGGGTTATTAAGTTGACTTTATGTATCATGTAACAAATTTAACAAAAAAAAACAGAATAAGATGGAATGGAATAGAATAGAATGGAAAGGGTAAAGTATAACAGGATTAATGAAAATGGGATTCTGTTACTGCTAACCACACAAAACACTTAAATGGGCTAAAGTGAATATGGAAGCCTCCACCACATTAAAAATGAAGGAAGGAAACAGGCTCAACAATGAAACAGATTTGCATTTACATTGGCCTCATGTATTCTGTGCAGTATTAATTTATAGACCACCTAGTACCACTAGATACCTTAAACTTCTTTCCTAATCATTTGCAGATTCCCCTTAGATTTAATATTTATTAATAAACTCAGAAGAGATAGTATTTTAGATTTTAATTGTTTTCATACATTATAAGTGAAAATATTATTTTGTATATTATGTCAATGTCCCCAGTAAAATGCTGTTATTTCAGGGTAGGTCATTTATTTTTGTCTCATTTTAGTATTTCCAGTACATCAAGCTCAGTGCTTGATGAATTACAGTTGTTTAATACTCGTTTGTTATGGCAGTTGAATGTGTGAATGCATTCATTAATTACACACTCAGGCCACTATCATGTTGCTTAGTCGTTCAGCTTCTACCTAGGAGAAAGAATGTGGTGTTTGAGAGGCCCGGCATGCTGTTGCAGGAGCTCTTCCCCTCTGTGATGACAAACGGGTAAAGCTTGGCTTCCTGACAACCCATTATTCTTCCAGCTCAAAAATACCTGCCCTCAGCTTTAGACTGTCCATTTGAAAACATTATTCTGGCCTCCTGACTCACCTGTTTAGACTCATGTCACCATTTTCTTATGACTAATAATGATGAATGTTTGTGAACCAACCTGAAATTAACTGACTTGCAGTTCTCTAGTAAACAAGCTTTGGTAGACACCCATCCTTCTACCTGGTGGGCCACCTCTGTCCACCATTCATCACCTCTCGGGGTGCATCAATGAAAATGGGACCTGATGTTAAACTTGAGCTTCTGAGACCAGTGGCACTGGTCATCAGAAGTGACTCTACAATTAAGAAAATGGCAGTTGTCACTGACCGACTTGTGGACGCCCAAGAGTCATTTATTGTTATGGAACTCCAGGACTGGTACTCCATGGCACTTTTGCATTGTATAAACTTAAAAATCCTGGTTAAAATCTTACTGTTCCTTCTCATATCTGTATGATGAAATCAGAGTATTTCCTTTTTTGGGGGGGGCTCCAGGGATTAAAATCATGACCCTGAGCTTGCACTTGCCAGGAAGGCGCTTAAGCCACTGAGCTAAATTCCTGGGCCCAGAATATTGCTTAGAAAAGGTCACTTTTATCCGATGTGTACCATTGGAGAATAATCTAAATTTCTTGGTCTGTATTGCAGACTCAAAGGATGTTATCAAAGTAATTATTTTTAATGTTTGAATCAGAAATCAACACTGTTAGACTCTGTGGAGAAAAATCTATTGTGTACCTTCAAACACAAGTGATAGATCACGTCCTCCATATCCCAATATCTTACTAATGTCCATTCCTTTCTGGCTTTTTTCCAAACTGAAACATCACAAGTTTCTTTCTGTTTTAAAAATATTAAAGCTATTTCTTAATTTCCTTTCACTGATGGTTCAGTTGCTCTAAGATGCCTTTAAATAATTATAAAGTATACTGCTGAGATTGCAGCTTATTTTAACAGCTTAGATTGGCAGTATATTAAAAAATTATTTTGAATGTGGGAATAGAAGTAGCCGATTTATCTAAAATGCTTATCAGATAACATGTAGAAACCACACTTTTTCAGAGTAGAAATAAAGATTTGACATTTTAATTGATATTCCTGTGTTGATTCGGTTAAAATCTTAACCTAAGATATCAATCTGTTTTAGTGACAGAAATTGAAACTAGATCAAAATGACAAGATTTTCAGCAAAACTATAAATCTGGCAGTACTTATGTTCAGGTTCCTTCCTATAGTGGTAGCAATTTGCTTTTATGTCAGCCAGTCTCAAAGATATAGTCATAATGGGTTTCTAGCAAGCTGTTGGGATTCTGTAGGGCAAAATGGAAAATGAATTAGTCGAAATATTCTATGCTGAGACATCATTCGTATTTGATCAAATGTTGATAAATTGGCAAGATGAAAGAAAGAGCTGGGTTTTGAAACTGAATGTGTGTTACTCTGCCAAGCTTATTTCCTTACTCTGTAGATATGTCTTGATGGAGTGTTGGTTCTTAATAGTTAAATTATTTGGGGTAACATTTAATTATATTTAAGTCTTAGGATGAGTGAACCTTGAACACCAGTACATACTTCTGTTTTTATAATGTTGCAATTATAAAAGAAAGACTTTTTTGGGTTTGTTTTATAGCAGTTTATAAGGAAAAATAAGAGGCATAGTCAGCACACTAGTATTGCACACTAGTATACTATACTAGTATAGTGTTCAGGCTCAATCACACAAAAATAGGCTAAAACTTCTATGAAGCACTGTATACAATTTTCAAATGTTTTTATTTCTGCACATATTTTTGTACCAATACATACATAAATGAAACATTTGAGTCTAATATGTACCTCACACAGCATGAAATCTTGCAATTACCAAGCTAAATTTGTTTTCTTTGTCTACATCCCCTCAATAACTTTAGGTAGAGGATACACAGGAGAGGAAAAGTGAAACTTACTAAGTGTCTAAGAGTTTGTACAGTGTTCTATTTTATATTGTCACTTTTGTGTTTATTTTACGCATCATGATGGAGTTGTGAAAGTCAATTTTACACACTTTTGTGTCTGCTATTGTTCTTGGAAAAGGCTCTACTAAATTAGTACTTAGGTTAGTACATGGTTTCTCACATTTTTAAAGGAAATGATTTTTTTAAAACTGGTAATCGAACTCAGGACCTCAGGCACTTGCCTTGGCAGGCACTGTGCCACTGAGCTCTACCTCCAGACCAGAAAAGGTTTTGTTATGACACTAGTTTGTGCATAGTATCAAGGTGGGAGTAAAATTGTCCACAGGTGTTAAAACTAGGAAGAAAGTACAGGCAGGTGACACAAATTCTTAAAGACTGCTAAAACAAATGGGAGTTTTAGATAAAGATGGTTCTTGCACATGTCAATTTTACTTTTTCTTCTCTTACACAAACTAAATCACAGAGGATTTTGCAAAATATGTACATTCTCAAGGGCAAAAGAGAAGAGGGACAATTTGTTAGCACAATGTTTGTTAGCATAATAACAAAATGCTCAGAAGCAGTAAAGCTGGTACATAATATCAATAACTTGGTAGACTGAGAAAAGTATTGATTACAATGTAGAGGAAAACTACTAAGCAATATAATGCCTAGATTGGGGTGGACTAATAAAATATCATAATTAGAAAGACTAGATACCTCTGGAAATGATGATAACAGTAGGATTAACAACAGGAAGATTGGTCTGAAGTCTGCTAAGAAACAGATTCTATATTTCCTCCCCAATTTCATGCTGTTAGAAGATTCCTTTACTAGCATTTCAGTCTCTCAAGGGTTAAGCAGGATAGACTACTTAATAGTGCTAATAGACTGCGTATATATTTGCATTTTGAACAAATAAACAAAAGACTTTAGGAAGTTAACAGTTAAAATACAAAAATATTCTGATAGAATTGAAATTGCAAAAAACATAAGCAATTTGCTTTTCAGAAAATATCAGAAGGGTTAAAATTAATTCAACACGTAGTCTGTCTTATTAATAATAAAAGTACAGCTCTGAAATATCACTTCAAATTCAGATTGGGAGCAAAATGTGTGGTCAACAATTGAGGAAGATAGCAGAGATGGAAATGTCTTTGTAAGTCTGGTGGGATTGTTAATGAGTGTGGTCAATTTATAAAGGAATCCATCATTTCTTAGACTACGAATTATTGTTGTTACTGTTTTGTGCACTCCAAAGAAACTGTTACACTGAACATTCACAGCAGTGTTCATCAAGGATTCTTACTCTAGCAGAGTTAAAGTCCTTCTTGTAATGTGGAATGTGCCTGTCCTTGAATATGTCACAGCTGTCAGAGGGAACAACGAAAATAATCTATATTTCACATTATGAGAGTGAATAGAATCCAATGCCAATTTCCACACTGAAGTGTGCATGCAAAAAACATTCTGCTGATTAAAAATATATGTGTAAAAGGAAATTGGTAAAGTTAGAAGTGGAATTATAGGTGCAGCATGAGTGAAAACAACTGATAAAAGATTGATAGTGGGTTATTAAGTTTTGGTTGTTTTGTGTTGGTAATGGAAATCGAACTCACAACTTTGTACTTGCCAGATAGACGCTGTGCCACTGAGCTATATTCCCAGCCCATATAGTGAGTTATTAAGTGAGGATCATGAGTAATTAATATAGTTCTCAACTCCTGGAACCCTTTAAACAAATAGCAATGAAAAGAACTCCTTAAAAGGTAATCAAAAGTGAGCAGAAATGCATTATGATATCTGGCCCATAACTGCTTCTTGACAAACTGACTGACTAAATGGATTTGTGAACAAATAAAAATGAATGAATTATATGTGTTACAAAGTTTATTATGTTGCATTGAAAGTATGTACAAAAATAGAATTCTATCAAAAAACAATTCTATACAATCAAAATAGATGTGTGCTCAATAATTGGTAATTGGTTTGAGCCAAACAATTTAGTTACGATTATTTATGAAACTAAGAGAAGATGCATAATTGATTCAGATGATGTTGGTTGTGCAGAAAATGCATAGTGGGTGGAATGCAATTTATTACAGGCATCTCTCACCATTCTAGGGTCTTATGGGTTTTATCACTTAAAAGGGAGACAATGATGAATTTGGAAATATTTCTAAGGCAAACATATTTCAGTGAGAAATACATTGTTCTATCTACAGTGTTTGGTTCAGCATAATTAACATGAATAATTCAGCACAATTTCCTGGTAGTTATTATATTTGAGAACTTAGCTGGATTCTAACTGCCTCTGAAATCTAGCCAAAATGTAAATTTCTTGGTAAATAGTGGGAAATAGGTAGTTTGATTAAAATGCAATATATATCTAGAAATAACAATATTCAAAGTCTTAATATTATGTAATAGAAATACATTTGGATGACTATTACAATGATATCTTCCTCTCTTTCTAGTCCTTTCATACATCCTTAAATGTTTAATTTGTCCCTTAATCAATAGGCTTTAATGAAAATATCATAGGTTATTAAATAGTTCATATTAAGTTTAATTGCAAGATCAAAGTATGGTTTTCACCTATGAACAGGATAACAAAGCATGACTTTTATAGAAAAGAGAGCGTTTGAAGAAATTCCTTGCACTGGGTTGCATCTGTCATTTTTATATTATATAGCAAGTCAGTCACCTCTGTGATCTCCTTCTGTAGTTCCCTCCTGCCATGTGTGAGAACCAGAATTAGGTGTCAGGTTATGGGCTGGTTTCTAAGAGAATAGACGAGATGTCACATTAAAGTCTTTGTGAGTTAATGTGAAATCTTTTTATATGAAAGAAAATATCCAAATGAAACTTCTAGGATGCTAGTGAACAAGAGAAAAATGAAACAAGGGTCTTTTCAGACTCAAGGGATAAAATTTTACCTTTTCTACATCTTACATGTTGTGTGGTGACAATTCATTGCTCCAGCCTCAGAAAAATAATTGCTTTGATCTCATCTTGGAAAGCCAGAGAAAAAGACTTGGGACTGTTTTAGGGGGAACTTTTCTGATAGCAGCGAGAGGAAGGACAGAAGGAGAGGTCAGAGACAAAGGTATTGACCTCTTGTCCACTGGGATCTAGCAAAGGATGTTTCTGTTTAAACGCATCACTCATAAACTTTTGGGGTCCTTAGGTCTCTGTAACCCAAAATTATGACCAACTTCAAAAAAATACACTTAGATTTCTCAGGATCTTGGGCTTGCCAGGCAGGTGCTGTGCCACTGAGTTATAACGCAATTTGGCTTTCTTGTTAAAGGATCTTTCCTGTTACATGGGAACTTTTAGGAAAAACTGAAAGGAAATATAAGTCCTCTGTGTTTTCGTTAAATTAGGTACGTAGTGGTAACTATCTGCTACTTTAAGTCCATTATTTACAAATTGTACATTACTAGGCAACTTCCTTAATGTTCTTAGGCTTCGAGCCCTCAACTATATGAAGATAATAATAATGTCTATGATGTTAATGCTATTTTTTATTAGTTTTACTATTATTGGCAGTTTGCAGTGTTCTATAGATGTAACCTAATTTTTATACAACCTTTTAGCATATTATTAATTTATGTATTTATAATCATTTGTCAGAATCAATACATGGTAAAGCAGGCACCCTACTTGTGTGTGATAATGTATGTCTGTAGTAGTAGCCCTCTGAGAGGCTGAGGCAGGAGGGTCACAAGTCCACACCCTCTCAGCCTGGACAACAGTGAAATCCTGTCACAAAATAAAAGGTGGGGGAGGGGTTCGGGCTGGGTATGTAGCTCACTGCAAATGTCCTGGGTTCAAAAGTCAGTTAACACACACACACACACACACACACACACACACGTGTGCATGTGCATGCCCACAAATAGCTATAGTGACTAAAATAAACCAATATGTGTAGACCAGGCTGGATGTGAGCTTATTATCCTACTTCAGCCTGCTAAATTCTGGGACTATCTCCGTGTACCACCATGCCTGGCTACCTCACATTTTTAAGAAACATCTGGCACTGAGGTAGTGAAAGTATTTAATATTGTTACAATTTGTTGAGCCAGGATTGACTGAAACAGAAGTGCAAAGTGATATAAAAGCATAGCTCTCAAACAGTGATCTTGGATATGATTAAGATGACAAGGAATAATTGCTTCTTTTGGAAATAAACCATTGAGCAAAATTTAGCAGGAGGCAGGTCCCTGGCTCTGAAGTCAGAAACAAGAGATGAGGGCCGGGGGTTGGAGCCTGCCTATAGGAACTCATACCACTTTCTCCAAATTGAGAATTTACATGGAGAATTTACAATAGAAATAAAATGGAAGTTAGGACCTAGAAATAGGCAAAGTTTCTTTAAAGGAAACACAATATTTATCCCATCCTGCTATATTGGAACCACTTCTTACCTCTCTGGCTATTAAAATGGGATTTCTCAAAGACCCTCATGGGCAAAATGGATTTAGGTGGTACTCCTTCTTGTATGTTCTTCCCCTCTGTCTTTTCCATTCCTGTAACACATTGCCTTATTCTTCCAGCTAACTCAGTGAAAACTGAGATCTGAATATATTTCTTGCTTCTAGACTTCATGCTTTTCTCTGGCCTTCTTGGTGTAACATTCATGTCCAGAAAGCCAACGTACATCTTCACCACATGGAGCATACCCATTTCTTTAAAGATGCTTGTGGATGGAAACAGGAGAAAGCCAAATACAAAATCGAATGCTCTTGGCTCACATGAACAACTGGTAAAGGTTGGGGCAGGTTTTGCAGTTAGATGGTCCATAGACTGCAGCTTATCTTTGAAGACTCAAGTCCTTGGTACCTTTTCTCTCTGACATTGCTTTATGTGGTTGTTTAAAAGTGAGAAGGAGCAGTCCTTGGTGGTATCATTCAATGTCTCCTCTTAGATCAAAGGCTAGAATTTTGTCATGTGCTCATACTTGAATTGATACTTAACAAGAAGGATAAAGGTATCTTTATACAACTATTTTCCAGCATGGTCACTATTTGCAATTCAGGGCACTTTTAAGGAAACTTCTGTGTACATGACACAAAGTTTAACTTCATCCTTGCATGCTACCCATAAGGTGATGAATCTCTCCCTTAAACAACAACCAAAAATGCTTTGCAAATGTTCCCAAGGGACAAAATTGTCCCCATTTAGGAACAACATCTTTGCATTCATAAAACTCACTACTGAAGCCAAATAGGAATCAAGCTTTCTCTGGCATTCAGTTTCATAAAGGAAGTGTTACAGTATTCAAAGCAAGGGCTGCTTAAAGAATGAAGTATACGAGAATTGTGATACATGGATAATTCATGATGCAAATTGCACAGTAAAACCAAGTCTTAATTTAATATTACAATCAAAAATAATGTTAACATTGCTCAGGTTGCTGTCTGTTCTTGCTGTCTATGCAGAGAAATTTTCTATACTGAGAAAAGCTTTCTTGGACAGAAAGAACCTTCACTCCTATGGAAGATAGCATCTCTGAATTGGCCATTGCTGCCCAATAAGAATACAGCCCTACACTTCCTCCTGCCTGGACAAAAGAAGTGATACTCAATTAACTACATTAGCAATTCACTGCTAGTGTATGAGATTCATCAGCAGTTGGAACATTTTTGGAATGTTCAATGTAAATTTTGTGACATCGGGAAAAAACCTTTGTACTCTTTAAACAAACTGTATCACTTGGAGGCTTTTGAATTGATACGTCATTTCATGCAACTCTTTGAAGCTACACGAAATAGCTTCAATATAAGATAGCCAGGGCTACCTTGCAATCATCGTGAATCTTTGGCTATGCCTCATTCATGAGTGAGGACATTCTCCATTCCTCAGGAATACAGAGGTGTTCTCTAAAGCATTTTAATGAAAATGGCAAGTGAAGCATAGATGTTAATTATTTTAGAGTTCACAGTAACAGAGCTCTGTATAAATTTAATTTATAGCCTGTGATCTCTTTCTTGTTTGAGATTTTGTAAGCACCGGCCTGGGTCCCTGGGGCAGACTTCTGTTTTAATGTAAACACATGTAGTGATTAAGTTGTTTTCTTCCGGACTTGTCACTGGTAACACCATGATGACAGTTATTTCAAATCAAGCAGCTAGAGTCAGATAAAAGAAGCTTTTGATATGTCTTATGTCTTTAGCTGACAAAGAGTGGAATTCTAGATTTGTATATTCATTCACTGACTCACTCATTCTTTCCCCTCACACACATTTATCAGACATTCTATAAGTTCTTAAAAATACATGATGATTAAAGCATATTATCGACCATCAAGGACATCAAAGACGAGGAAGAAAAGATGTGTAGACAAATGATTAGACTATAAATAGTGTCATAAGACGACTGAACAAAGCATTGCAAGAGGACAAGTTTCTAAAATAAAATCTATAATTCTAGAATGAATCTGTGGTTCCATTCCTAGCAGAAAAAGGTATGTATCCAAAGCACTAACTGAGGAGAATTTAGTAAAGTGACTCTTTACTAAGGCACAGGCTATATAATATAAACATACAGAATAGTGAGACCCAAGGATTAGCCATGGTTTGGGGGTTTTTTTGTGTTTTGTTTTTTTGGGGTTTTTTTTTTTTTTTTGTCTTTTTGAGATAGGGTCTCACTATACAATACAGGCTAGTTTTGGGCTCACTTTGTAGCCCAGGCTGGTGTCAAACATGCAAAGGATTCTTCTGCTTCAGCCTGCCAATTGCTGGTATTACAGGAGTGTGGCACCACTCCTGGCTAGCCACAGTTTACACAATAAGGCCTTATATTTGTCTGCTTTCTAATTGCTGGACAAAATAAAGAAGGAAAGCTTTAATATGGTTCATGTTTTAAGGGAATTCAGTCCATGGTCAACTGTCTCCAAGGCAGAAACATCATGGAACAAATATGGTGGAGTAAAGCTTCTAAGTTCAGAGTGGCTGGGAAAGAAAGCAGGAGGACAGTAAACCAGAGATAGCTCTCCATGTCACACCTCCATGACCCTGATATACCCAGAAAAGTGTGTCGACAATGCCCTAGAGTTGATTCCCAAGCCAGTTAAGCTAACATTGTATTCTAACTGCCACAGAGCTGAAGAGGAAAGAGAACAATAATGTTATAAGGGTTCATAAGTTCTGCAGACAAGGAGAAGGTCCGTCTGCAGCACCAGGCTTTGGGTAGATTTATAAATGTATAACATTACCAACCTGGTGGTCCTACAAATTGTGGTAGGGCACAGAATAATTAGCCTAACTGTTCTCCCTTTCTGCCTCTGAGTTAGTGTTGTTATCTCTTACTGGCTCTATCCAACGTAGGTATGTGTTCTGTAGAAGCACCTCTTAGCAAGAAGAGTGCTAAAAAATACTCATAGGAATGGAAAATTTATTGAGTACTAGGGTGGGATACATAGAAAGGCTGCTGTTTGTTAGGTCCAGATCACTAAAGCCATGTCAAGGTTTTTAGGGTGTCATATCATTTCATGTAGTAGACATTAAAGAATACCGAAGAAAATTTGGTGTCATCTTTTATTTTCCCCCTTATATTAAATCATAGATTTCTGAAAGACTGTGTGTATTATGCATGAGTTTGCATGTGTGTATTTCTCTTTCCTATTTGCTTGCATAAATAACAATTTTCAAAATACCTTTAAGATGACTAGAATAAAACATTTTTAATAGTTTCATAAAACAAATTACTACTTTCTAATAAAATGTTTTAATAGGAAAAAGTACAACTGATTAGGAAAAAAGCCTGAGACCCAGGATGAATAAACAGTAATTTTCTCAGCAGAACTTTTACTCAAGTTCATTATCATAAAAAATGCAAAATACTGCAAGCCTACATACCTTGAGTTGCCCAGAGAACTCATATCAAACTAAGAAGTCTAATATCAAAGTAGATGCTACTTTTCTGTTTTTTGCATTACATTTTGGATTGATCAGAGATACCTAGATGTTTCAGGTCCTCATTAAATCTGAGGTGCTTTCCTGTGCTTTGTGATAGGCAATTTTGCCCTGCTCCCATTTTATCTGGGCTGGAGAGATCTGAGGCTTTTAAAACATGCTCAGAATAATTGGCCAAATTCTTATGTATTTCCATCAGTTTTTGTAATTAGGTTGGCTTTTTTCCCCTCCAAGCTTGGTTGGAAAAATGACAAAGGATGAGCTGTTTGTGTATCATTAATCTGCATCCTTGTTAACTAAAGTAAGATATTTAGTCAACAAGAAGATAGCAGGCTAATGATGGTTTCTGGCTGTTTAATTGTTTATCACTCCTTTTGTCATTTTTTACCATCTACATCCCTTTGATTGAGCCAACTGTGACTATAGACAATCAATAAACTTCCAGGTGCTGTGATTTGGCACTTATCTTGCATATACTGTGTGAGAAGGGGAAGGGACTGTAGCATAGTCCATTAATAGAAAATTCAGGAAAATTTTAAAATTTAAAACAAGAACAAAACCAAAACAACAAAAAAATTCAAGCTAACATCATACAATCATATTTTGTGGATATATATATACATATATTTGTTTTATAAATAACATTTATTATAAGCCACTTATTTTGTTAGAACAAATATGCAGTATAAATCTAGCAGCAGAATATGATTCAACATGTACTGATTTTAACCCTAAAAACAATTCCATTAATATCTGTAGATCATATGCACATGGATGCTTTTAGTAACTGACAAGATTTGAATGATCTTGGCAGATTTTATTCTTCTTCACTATAACAACAACAGCAACAACAAAAACAAACAGACAATATAATTTCTTTGTTTTCAAAAGTCTCACTCAATCAAGAAGCACTTGCTAGCCATGTTATCCACTAATTCATATGCAATAAAATTTTTCCAATATGATTCATTTCTACATAGTTTCTTCTCCACTGGTTAATAGAGAGTGTTCAACAATAGATTTGCTCAAATCTAAATTAGAAAATATTATGATTTATAAAGTGTTCAGAAAATAGTTGTTCTTAATCTCAAATATAATTTGTGTTTCAAAGTAAATTACAAATGGGTGCTAGTAAAAGATAGGTCAAAGGGAAGACTATCAGATAAATATAAGCAACCTTAACTATCATGATTGCATTTGTAGATTGACATTTACAAGAGGTCATCAGAGATATCAGGCGAACTTCCTTGAGTTTGTGACCTGTATGTTTTAAAGTTTAAGTAATGAACATTTTTTAATCAGAGCACCTTTACTTATAAACAAACATTTCAGGTTTATAAAGGAAGACATGATTTAATCTCAAATTAATTAAAAGCATGTGGGCTGAGACAACTCTGACACTGGCGGGAATCTGGAATTTGGAGTCAGGGAGATTTAGTGTTGGGAGTGATCACTGAGACTGGTCACTGCGTCCCCAGGGAACTTCCGTACGTCCTGCCCTTCCTCACTCTGCAGAGGAGTAGGAGCTCAGTTGGAGAGCAGTTGTCACTGGTGTGGATTATTTGCGCTCGGCCTTGTTAAACTGAAGTGTCCTCCAGAGACCTGCTCCTGACTAGTGATGCTGTCACCGCAGCTGTGGACTGACAAAGATAATTAAGAAGCACGGAGTAAGCAGATGTTCTTATACTGGCCTTGCTGTGCAGCGTGCAATCTGAGAAGAAAACAGTAGAATGCCAGTGACTGCAGAGCACCTGGACTTGGCATTGCTCACGGTGCCCAAGAAACACTGATTGATGTCTGTCCTTTCCCTCAGCAATGGTGACAGAACAGGATGCAGCAGGGCGTTTCCCAGCCAGCCAGTGAAGAAATTCACTGGGCTGCTTTGGGGACCATTTTCCTATTTCTTACAGTTCTTTAAATGCGGTTTGTAAAGACAATGCGAGAATATTTTATCTATATGCTTAACCTTTCTTCCCTCCCTCTCTTATTCTTTTTCCTCCTTTTCTCTATTATCCTCTTTCTTTTCTTTTTTTCTTCCTTTTTTTGGTCCCTTTGAGACAGAGTTTGACTATGCAGTTCAGGCTGGCCTTGAACTCACAGCAATCCTCCTGCCTCAGTCTCCTGAGTGCTGAGACTACAGGCATGTGTCACCATGTCTGGCCTTCTTCCTTTCTTTTTACTTACATTCAAATTACTGTATCATGCCTAAGGGTTAGACACTATTGGAGAACTAAGAATAAAGAAATGAATGAAATAAAAAAAAGTTGCCCCTTTCAGTTGTGAGGTGAGATAAAAGCACTGAAGTAAAAAATAATACATACCTATATATATTATATACAATATTGGATAGTTATACATAGTAAGGAAAACAAACAAGTGAAAAAAAAAAGAAACTGTGAATTGAGACAGGGCAATTCTATTAAATTTCTAGGGCTGCTTTAAAAAGTTTCCACACATTTGTTGTCACAAACCCAGAATAATAACATTCTTTCATGGCTCCGCTGGTCAGAACTCCTATATCAAGGTGTTGGCAGGGCTCGGATTTCTCTAGGTTCTAAAAGATACTCTTTTCTTGTCTGTTTTGGTTCCTGGTAGCATCCTGTGTTCCTCATCTTGCAGTTGCATATCTCCAATCTCTGTCTCTGTCTTCATATAATCGTATTCACTTCCACCTGTTCCACATGTCTCTTATCAATAGATTTAGGGCTGACTGGGAAATCCAGAATAATCTCATTTATAATTAACTTGAATGTCTCTACAAAGATTCATTCAGCAAATATAATCACAGTCACAACTTTCAGGGATTAATAGACTTTTTGCTGTTGAGAGGGACAATATTTAATCCATTGTGGTGGCCCAGAAAGGCCTGTCTGAAAGTAGTTCAAGAAATGGCTTTTAAACTGGGACCAGGATAAACTGAGGAAGTTAGTCAATATAAAACTTCTAATTAGTAATAAATATACTAACCCCTCTTGAATTCCAAAAAATACAGCTGTCTTTACGAATGCTTTATGAATGCTTAAACATTCCTGAAACATATGGTAAGGATTCTATACTCACCTTTTCCCTCTCACTTGGTAAGTATAAATTACACTGACAGTTACTTTTCATGCTAGTCCTGCAATTTCTTTTCTTTGTTTTTCAAAAATTTGAAACAAGTTTTCATTAAAGTGCCAAGACTGGCCTTGAACTCATCATCCTCCTGTTTCAGCATCTTCAATGCTGGGCTTACAGATATGGACCACTAGAATTTCATGGGTTGACAGTGAGGTATCTTCAGTTTCCAGGAGTATATCAGGGACTCGACTGAGGAAGTAACAGTTCTAGCAATAAGGGTCAAGTGTAAATGGTAGCGCTAACAACTTTTTTAATTTTAGCACACATTATCACTGTGGTTACATATACCACATATGGAGTTACGTGCACAGTTGTGTTCAAATCTTCCCCCATCCATTTCCACCATCATGATGTAGGGGGGATTTTTGCACATTTTTGTTATTTCATTCTCTACAAAATGAAAAATACAAGACAAAGGGTTGAGAATGATCGTGAGATCGTGAGGGATGAGAACAATGAGAATGTAGCAAAGAGTTATATTTATCTTCTAAAGTATAATAAAATAAAAATTTACACATTTAAAAATCATAGTTAAAAGTAACCATCATGTCCACAGTGGACTTTAAATTCTGAATAGAAATGTGCATGAGTACACGAGTAAAGGAAGAGACAGATATTCTGGGGGGAAGGGCCTCTCATTTCTACTCTCTAACAATAATTCTCCATGCTGGAAGCATGACAATTTCATTACATGGCAGAAACTGACGTGAGTCAGGTCTGTTTTGATTCAGAAAGATTTTTACTTGCTGAAATCATATTTCCCCTGTAATGCGGTTGTAAGTCACAGATGGGATGAATTTGATAGATTTTGCCCTTTCATCTGCACAGAAGCAAATAGAACCTGATGCAACCAGAGCCCCAGGCAGCCCACTGCAGGAACTACCACTCCCAAAGGGGACACCAGTGCGAGCTGTCTCCGCCTTCTTGTATGATTTTGGCTGATAGATAACATAAAGATGAAAGCTAAAAAGCACCTTTTACCTATAAAAAATTAAATCCTGATTCCTAAATATATTTCTTACACTCAGTCTATTCATCTGAAATATGGCTAAATAACTGCCATTATAGTATGTATAAGCAGTTTTCTTCTACAGCCTCAATATTAAGAATAATTAAAAGCAGCCATCTCAATGCACTTTATCTCTGAGAACCTACTACATGTTAAGTGAGGCTACCAGCCCTTCTTTTCTATTTCATTTTGTCATTATTCTCCAGTGATCCCTGGGTATCACATTCATTTCTTTTTCTGTAATCAATTTAGTCTTCTCTAACTCAGGTAAGTCCTTTAAATTGCTAAGAGCCAGTAGTTGCCCAAGCTGACCAGGTAGCTTGTTGATATAACGACTGTCCCTGAAAACAGTGTTGTAAAGGACTTCATTGCAGCTTGGCTGAATACCTCAGGTAGACTGGAATAGAAGGAAACAGGACAGATGGTTTGGAAGTATGTTTTAAAAATCATCTGTGCAATCACTGAGAAATCACTTTAACCACTAAGTTTAAAGGAGCAGATGAAAGATAAGAACTGTGTGATTATTGTAAGGCAAAGATGACAAGCAAGACAGAAATAAGCAAACAAAATTGCCTGAAACAGAATCATCTTCAATGCAACCCCAGGCAGGATTCCATCTGGTATGAATTCTGGCTAAGAGTCTCAATTTGTAAAGAAAAATGAAAATATTTCACACCAGACAGTTGCTTATCTTGCTTTTTTAGTTCTCGCATTTATTCTAAATCAGCTATATTGAATTCTTACAATAGTGGCTCTTATCAGGGAAAAATGACATCAAACTCTCTCCTCTTAGAAGTTTAGCTGGAGGGAAAAGACATCTATGATGAAAATTGTAAAGAACCTATATTCCTTGATAAAAATCTTTACAATTTTTGACCATCAGAAAATTTCCCATACTGGTCATAGTAACTGAGTCCACTACAGAACTGCTAGTACTGATTTAGGCATAAAACTACATACCCTTGTGTTCAGGCATGGTGGTGCATCCCTGTAATTCTAGCACTTGGGTAGCTGAGGCAGGAGGATCACCACCTGTTTGAGGTCAGGCTGGGTTACATATTGAGGTCAAGGACCCTGAGCTATGTAGTGAAACTCCCAAATACCAGAACAAAACCAGACAAAGCAAAGTAAAACCTCTTGTCTTCTTTTCTAATGTTTCCTCAAGAAGCAATTCTAACTGACATGTACCACTATAGTAACCATTTTGCTGCTCTATCTGTATCCCCTACCATCATTTTGCACATATGAACAAAGGAATTATTTTTAAAAAGAAATAATTTTAACTAATACTACAAAAATAATGTTGAAAAAAGTAAACATTCACACTTTCTAACAAAGAAAGGACTTTCTCACTCATGGGCGAAAGACAAAAGCACGTGTCACTACCATCCATAAACTTCCTTCTGTTTTTCTCATGCAAAAATCTAAATTTTCCATGGCTGTCTAGTCATTGAGTCTGACTCTTGAGGTATCATTCTATTCCTATCTGTCTTGGTGCTACTTCAAAGCCCCAGTAAATTCTATCATAATGGAGCATTTTGCATTTGTTTTCTATGTAGACATTAGTTGAAAAATAAATTTCATGAAGACAAAAAAAAAGAGAAAATGAAAGAAAAAGTATATTGTACATATAGAAAGTTAGAAATGTATGGCACTTCAGTGCTAGAACAGTTTATTTTTATTTTTAAAGCACATGAAAATACATGGTCCAGTGACTTAATTGCTTAAAACACTTAAGGCTATTTCATTATGTTTTTTAATTTATTTGTAGCCATGTTATTTATAGTCCAATTTTATTTTTAAATATACACACACACACACACACATACATATATTTGGCTGTACATGTGTGTGTGTGTATTTCCTCTATTCAATACTAAGTTTTCCAAATTTTATCCTAGAAAGATTGTTTTATGTGGTAAACCAAAGTAACTTCTTCCTCATTTCACTCATTTTCAGTTAAAGCCATTTTTTGTTTAACTTTGATCAAATTGTTGACATTGATTTCATCCTTCCAAAATAGATTAGTTTGACACAAACAGTAAGTCTTCTACATTGATGTAGCTGCAGCTAATGATGGAATTAACAACGCCAGTTTCAAGAAGCGCCATCCAGTAATAAATTGTTCTCTTTCTTGGTTATAAAAATTGCCTTGGGAAAGATTACAGGGAACACAGTAATGTTCTTTTTAAAATGAGTATTAAAGAGTGATGAAATTTTTTTTTGATGAGAATAAAGAAGAGAAAAGAGTTTACCTATAGAAATATTAGAGATTGGAAGAACCAACTACAGGAGTCTGAAATAATATATCAAGAAACTACCACAAGTAAATTAGGAGAAGAAATCAATTGGTTTCCCAGCAGCAATTATTTTACTAATAAAGGGAAAGATAATTAAAATGCCAGTAGTGGCAGTTTATTTCATAGACATATATACATTGTTACTGCTGAAATGCATCTGTGAATGAGTGATGCGCTGGTCCACACCTGTGATTCCAGCATTTGGATGACCGAGGCAGGAAGATTGCTAAGCTTTGAGGCTCACCTTTATTATGTAAGGAGTTCAAGGCCAGCCTCAACTACATATGGATTCCCTGTTAAACAAGAAGGAAGAGAAGCGGAAGGAAAAGAAGGAAGAGAAAGAGGAGGAGGAGGAGGTATGTTAGGTGGAGAGGAGGAAAGGAAAAGGAAGAAGAAGAGGAAATAAATCAGTCTGGAAATAGTGGAATTCTTTGCATCAGTACTGATTATTGTATAAAATGTATGCTTTGTTTAGCATTCTTCCAAGTACATTGCATGTATTCAGTAGTTTAATCTCCTTGCTGACTCTATGGTGAAAGCACTATTATCCACAGCCCTTTTAGATGAATGCCAAATTTCAGTGTTCGGTTTAGCTATAAACTAGTCAGTATGCATAAAATATAACCACATTCAATGAATGTATTAGAGTATCTATGTTATGTCAGATAGCATGGAACCTAACTTCACACATTACCTGTTTATTCTTGCAATACACCTGTAAAGGAGATAACTTCTATTCTGCCATTTCTAAAGAAGAAACTGGAGCTATAGAAACACAGCTTATACAACAAAGACTACAGGGACTTGAAAACATCCAGGTTCCTAACACAAATTCCTGTGACTATACACTGTTGGTTCCCTCTATATCTTAACAGTACTGTCTTTTCCAAAGTGATAAAACATTAATTTTCACTTTTCTGTTATCTTGAGGTCATATTCAGCTGTATTTAATGGTCTATGCAGTGAACCTCTGCCCAACAATACTGAAGGAAAGCAAAGGTTTTGGTTCTATTCATTGGGATGAATAATTGCTGTAAGATCTAAACATTGGGGAGAAAAAAAATTTCAAAATGTGGTCTGTGCATTTTATTTTTCAATATGCCAATTGTGTTGCCCTTAGGAAATCTTAGTTTTATAGAACAGAGTCAAACTATTCTCTTTTAACATTTTTCTGGTTTGTCTTTTAAGGTTCAGACAGCTTTTGAAAGTATAGCTTGCAATAAATACTCACAATATTTGGAAGTAAGGTTGCTGAAGTGTCCAAACCACAACCATGTGTTGGCACTGCATTCAGTAGCCTAAGAAGTGCTTTTACACTATAAGGATTGGCAGAGCCCAACTTTGTGATTCACCTTACTGTCCCACATGTGCTTTATTTTATCAGAATTAAAGAGAACAGTTAGTGATTGTGGTACTTCATATAAGAATCACATTGTGGAAATAGTATTTGGTTTAGAATTTCAATTCTGGGTCTACCAATATAATATGATCTTACAAATTCTCCAGGCCAGACTTTTCATATAATAAAATATACTATTGGTCTAACCTCCAAAAAAATCATTTTCTGCTTAAAAATTATGTTTCAATAAGTTCCATTCTTCCACCTTTAAATGGGAGTGGACAACTAATTTAAACATCTATGCCTTAGTTTTGAGGCATAGGATATGAAAGGTAAATGCAACCTTCTGAATGCTTTTTTGTCAGTGGTGGCAATTAGAAATATAATGTGAACTAAACATTTTAAATTTCATAATCATTACATTTAAACAGTTAAAAGAAACAGGTGAAATCAAGTTTAATAAGATACCCATATTAATATTGTCATTTCAACATGTGACAAATATAAAAATCATGCTGCTTTATGTTTATATCCCTTTCATGATATCATGTCATTGAAATCTGGTGACTCACAATTAGAGTACCACATTTGAAATACTCATTATCCACATGTGGTTAGTTGTTACCATTTTGGACAGTGCATATCAAAAGTTAATTGCATAATTTATTGAAAAACATCACACTTTAATTTTTAAATTTTTTTTATTTTAAAGAGGATAAAATAGAATAAAACCAATCAAAACAAATCAGTGTAAGAGACACAGAACATCAAAACATTATGAAATCAAGAATAGTTAACTTAATGCCTTTTGATGTCTTCAAAATAGCTGTAGGTAACTTCAGACACAGTAAAAATCAAACAAAACAGAATAGAAAGGAAACAATAAAAACAAAACAATGAATGCAATAAAGGACTTCAAAACAAGCCAATAGTAAATCCAAAATTGCTGCCATAATATATCTTGCTATCTTTGAAACAGCTGTTCCTGCCATCGGATTTGACACAATCAAACAAAACAAAAGAGAATAAAACCCAACTCAACAAAACAATGGAAACAATACAGGACTTCCAAAACAAGACCGTAGGGAATCAACAATGGCTGCAACCCTCAGAAGGAGATCCCCTCTTAGATGTCACACTGAGTTACCACTGTCCTCTGAACCTATGATCAGACCACTGGCCATAGACCTGCAAGATTAGTGAAACAACAAAGCACCACAAGCATCCAATTGCATTTCACCTCCATAGCTATCATCACAGCCCATGTTTCTCCAGATAAACCTGTTTCTTTGGGGGGGGGGTGGTACTTCTTGTTTGCCAGCCTGCACATAAGAAGCGGCTGGGGTCTGTCTGTTCCAGCTCACTGGCAGCCTGCACATGGCTCTAGTTCCCAGACTGGGTTTGCTTGCTGCTATGGCTTTGTTCTCTTTACTCCTAGTCCACGAATGGCACTGAGTCACAGGGAGAGGCTGGGTGTGTGTGTCCCACACTTTAATTTTGCAGGAATATAACTGATTTTATGATCTACCTTGTATTGTTTATACTATATACTAGTATGCCATGAAAATAATCTTTTGTTAAGACTTAGAGCTACAATTATACCTCAAAAGTCTCCTGATTTCAGAGGTGGGACTTTTAGAGAGTGATGGGACCATGGAGACACATAGCTGACTTTCTGTCAGGAGGTCAGATCTGGTTGGATGTGGGGCACTTGGTTCAGGACCTGGAAAGGTGTATTCTTGTCCATGGCTCTTTCACTCTCTACATCCTGGCTGCCATGAGTTGGGTACTCTTTTCCCTCTATGCCTTTCTTGGAGCCAGCCATCCATGGGTTGAAATTGTGAACCAAAATAAACATAGCCCCTTTGATGAAAATTGGGTATTTTGTTGTAAAGATGAGAAGATGACTAATAAACATTTGATATAGTAGAAATATAAATAGGTAATAGGTAAAATAGGAGACATATAAAAATATTAAACTCCACTTTCAATTATAAAAATTAGTGTAACTCCTTGAAAATGAGGGACCAGTGAAATATGGGAGGTAGCATCGGGCTTACAATGTGGAATGTAATTGTTGTTGATTCAAGGGCTATCTATACCACACAGGAGATACACACTTTGTTTATACAAATATGCATTTCATAATTGTTTTCTTTTTCAGAACGTTATTCTTCTCATTTATAAAATGAGACTAGCAATAAGACCTATGTAAAGATGAAATATTGACTGCTCTTCATGTAAAGAATTTTCTTCAAATATGACTTCAGTCTTTTGGATGTCTTTCTTTTGATTCATTGATTGCAACTCTCCTGGATCTTACAGCTACCTTTAGATATATTAAGCATAGTTGAGAGGTATTATGTCATGGGGCTAGGGATGTGACAGCAACACAGTGCCTGCCTGGCAAGCATGAGACTCTGAGTTTGATTTCCAGTACAAAAAAAAGTTATTATATCATATATTCTAAGTGCACTGGAGATTTGTTTCATAGAATTTTTAATATGGTTTTATTAGAATACATTTATCATGTGTAATAATTACATTTTTCTTAGAGAATTGGTTCATATACATATCACTTCTTAATCATTTTTAAGGGCTGGTGTACTTCATCCATAAGTAAAAAGCTATTTAACTACATCAGTCATCTACAGAGCATGATACCTTTTTTTGTCATAAAGATCCATAGACATGGGTGTACAAAATATACATTTATTTTTGAATATTTCTGTTGATTAATTATTAATTTTATGAGTTATAGTGTTTTAAATAGTAAGTGGCTAATAGAAAAGAATCACAAGTATAAAATACTTCATGTTATTATTTATTGTTTATAAAAATGGATCAAATTTTTCAACATCAACTTTTTTTTGTGTACAAAGTCTAAAAATGAACAACAGAAATAAATTTTTATATGAACCTCAATGAAAATACCAAGAACAGTCTACAAAAAAATTGACTTTTATACTACTTGTCACACCAAACACAGTCTTCACACATGACAACAACACATTCCATACAAAAGTATTTCTAACACTGACACCCATGTGTTTTGCTTTCCTGGCCTTTGTGTAGGACACACTTCACATCTCATTAGTCTTGCTGTTTTATCAGGAGCTTCTCGTTACATTACGCAATGAGTAGATAACAGGATCATATAGTACCAGTAAAATAAAGTATTAAATTCTTAATGTGTGTTGCACATTTAGAAAAAAAAAAAAACATTTTCACATCAGCTGTGTACTTGCTTATTAAATTTCACATAACATCAGGAATAAAAACATATGTCAGCTACAGTGTAAACACAAACAAAAGTCTATCACAAAAATAAGCTTTGCTTCAATTGTCACACACAAGGCAGTCTTCACACATGACATTTACATGTTCCATGCACATATCTTACTTACACAGACATAGTATGTGGTTATCTTTCCTTTTCCATGTAGCAGGCCTTTCTTGTCACTCTTCTTTTCCTATTTTGTCAGGAGTTTCCTAATACATTGCAGAATGTGCACTTAGCAAAGAAATCAGATATCAATAAAATAAAATAAAATAAAATAAAATAAAATAAAATATCAAATGTATAATAAGTGCTTAGAATAGACATCAACATGTTCACATCAGCTGTATACCTGCTACAAAAATCTAACAGGAAAAATGATATATGTGAACTGCAATGTAAATACAAACAAAAGTCTACTACAAAAATAAGCTGTGCTTCAACTATCACACCTAAGGCAACTGTATGTTCCATACACAAGTATCCCTTTCTTGTGGGACACAGTTGACATCTTTTCTTGTTTTCCTGTTGACATAGTAGGCCTGTGCAATGCTGCACCACCTTTCAGGTAACCAGTATGTTCCACAATTTTTTGTGTAGCTCCCTGGTCAGGAATATTTTAGTTTTTTGTTCTGTAAATTACCTCTTACAAGCTCTAGTACCAATCCTCTAAGATTTCTCCATGATAGTTTGAACTTGTTAGTCTCTTTGTAAACTGTCAAACTGTGCCACAAATGTTTAGGAGTGAGAAAAACACAATCATTGGACAATGCTTTGTATTTCAAATGACCTCATAGTTGCTGCATAACTCTTAACAAAATGTACACCATCTTTGATTTTTTTTCTTTCTTTTTTTTTTTTTTTTTTGTACCAATGATCAAACTCAGGACCTTGAGCTTGCCAGGAAGGTGCTTATGCCACTAAACTAAATCCCCCACCACCTTTGGTTTTGGTGTAGAGAATTTCTACCTCAGGAATCTGTTTTGTGTAATGATATCAACAGTACCAATTTGTTTTACTTTGCCATATAGAGGGCCAATGTTATATCTTTCTAAATCGAAACATTGTACTACAAAATTTTCTGTTTCGACATCACAACATTTCTTTGGAATTTCTGCTTTATTCCTATGTATAGTTCCTGTGCTGACCAGTGTGTGCTCTTTTAGCAAATGAAACATCAATTGAAAATTAGTAACCCAATTGTCAAATATGACATTCTTGTTAGTTTGGGAGATGGGAGCAATGTTCACAACATCATTTGGCTTATTACTATCTAAATAAGGACCTGATGACTGAGTTTCAGGAAAATGTCTAAATTGAAAGCTTAGTAGATCATAAAATCTACAAAGGCTTAAATTTTTATGCCATTTTTTGACCCATTGCTTTTCTACAAGTATTTTACATTCCTGTGATCACCATGAGAAATCCCTGCTAAGTACAGAAGACTGATGAATTCTTTTAGTTCAGCTAATGAGGTGACATAATAAATGCATTTTTATTTATTTTACTTATGTTTTAATTTTTTTATTTTAAATAGAATAAAAGAAAACAAAACAAAACAAAACATAACAAAACAAACCAGAACAGAACAATGCAAGCAACACAGCACTTAACAAGACAACAAGACATCAACAGTGGCTACCATAGTATTTCCTGTTTTCTTTGAAATAATAGCACACAATAATAGCAAATGTAGCAAAGTAGTATAAAACAATTTAAAATAATGAAAGCGTTACAGGACTTTAAAACCAGATAACAGGAAATGAACAATGGCTACTTTAATGTCTCATTTTCCTCAAAAGTTGTCCATATATAATAAAATCAAATAAAACACAACAGGCTAGAACTAATCAAAACAGAAGAACAATAGCATGATAAGACTTAAAAGCAAGATGATAGGAAATCAGCAAGGGCTACTATAATGTCTCATTTTCCTCAAAATAGCTGTTCATACCATCACACATAATAAACTCAAATAAAACAGAATAAAACCAATTAAACAAATGAATTATAAGACTTCAAAACAATATAATAGGAAATTAAGATTACCATAATACATCTGATTATATTCAAAATAGCTGTCCCTAAAATCAGAGTAAAATCTAACAAAATGAGAAAAAACAAAGCCAAACCTAACAAAATTGTGAAAACAATACAAGAGTTCAAGACAAGACAATAAGAAATTAACAGTAGTTACTACCTTTCACTCCCAGGTGTTTCCTCCCCTATCAGTCTTGCAGTAACTATTTTGCTTTTGGATCTCATTACCTCCTTCTGCTTCTTATGCTAAGGTTCACATGTATGAGTTCGAACTGTTTCACCCATGAACATGATCTCCAGTTGTGTCCATTTACCTACAGGAGCTTTGAGATTATTCTACTTTATAGCTAGGTAGCTTTCCACTGTATGAAAATACCATATCTTTCTTATCCATTCTGTGGTTGATAGGTAAGTTACTCTTGCTTTTTTTTCTGGTCTCCTGTCACTGGGAACAATTGTTTCCTCTCATTTGATTTTCTGTCTATGAATTTCCGTTCCAGTTAAATATGTTTCTTGTATGCAGTATATCAATGGATCTTCTTTCTTGATCCACTCTCCCTGTGTTTCTGTGTATTGCTGTCCTGAGGCCATCTACATTAATGGTGTCTACCAGCATACATTGGTTTGTCTCTGTCATGCTAGCTTCCTGTTGTTGGCCCTTCACTTTTCCCCTTCATTCAATTGCCTGTCTTGTTTGGTGATCCTCCTCTGTTGCTATTCCTGGAACCATGGTCATCTTTATCACTCTCTAAAATATGCTTTAGTACTTTCTGTAGGGTTGGTTTGGTAGTCATAAATTCCTTCATTTATTCTTTATCATGGAAGTATTTTATTTTTTCATTAATTTTGAAAGACGGTATTGTAGCATTTATCAATCTGGGTTGGAAGTTGTTTTCTTTCAGTGTTGGAAACACTTCACTCCAAACTCTTCTTGACTTGATGGTTTGTGTTGATGCTGATTGGTTTTCCTTTATAGGTGATCTGTTTCTTTTCTCTAACAGCTTTTGATATGCTATTCTTGTGCTGAATTTCCAGGATCTTGATTATTTTATGTCTAGGTATAGATTTACCTTTGTTATGGCTAGATGGAGTTCTATATGCCTCACTTATCTGCATGCCAGATCTATTTCCCATATTTGGGAAGTTTTCTTCTATTACTTCTGTAAATAGCCTTTTAATTTCATTTGTGTTGACCCCTGCTTCTTCACCAACAGCTATCATTTTTAATTATGCTTCTTTGGAGCCATTGAGTTGTTATTTCCTGGTTCTTTGTTTTTTTAAGAGTTCTTTCCTTTCAGAATTACTAGCTGCAATCCTATCTTCAAGATTTGAAAATCTGTCTTCAGTATTTTTCAAGCAGTTTTGCCAGCTTTTCATTGAATTTTTAATTTCCTGGCTCTCTCTTTGAATCTGTTTCATGCATTGTATTTCCTTTCTATATTCTTTCAAGGTTTCTATCATTTTCCTGTGCTTCTCTTTTTTGTGTATGTTTTCTTTAGACCTTTTGAACAATTCCTTCAATATGTTTGTGACTTCTTCTTTTACCTGAGATATTATTTCTGATTCGATTGCTTTTACAATCTCATGAAGTTATTTCCTTACTTCAGTTGCTATTCTCTCAGAGATTTCAGCTGTGTGATTTCCGTTTTCTTCCATGATTGTATCTCCCAGACTTGTTCTGTGTGGGCTAGAGGTCTGAGATTGACTTTTCCTCCTTCATCTTGACATTCTCTTGGGTTTCTCCCAACAAGCTGGTTGTGGGGCCCCAAGCACTTAACACGTTGGCTGCCCCTCCACAGAGTAGAGGGATGGGACAGGCACCTGGGTTCCTCTTACCCCAGATTTACAGGGAGGTAGCAGGGCATGAAGCAAGATTCTCCAGACCTGTTGCACTACACTGGGGCTTCCCTGATGACCAGGGGTGCATGGGGGTGGAGCTGTTTCTCTCAGCCTGTGTGTCTACACTGGGACTCCTATGATGATGGCAAACACACAGGAGTGCATTTGTCTGATTCTGCTAGTGGGTGATGCTGCCTGAAGGAACCAAGGGCTTCCAATGGTGGCCTAAAGTGCACAGGGCTTACCTGCATGGGTGTCCCTGCTCCTACTGACCACTTGCAGGAAGGAGCCTTTGGTGGTAACTCCCTGCAGCCAGAGTCAGAACAGTCAGATTGCAGTCTGGTTCTCTCTGCCTGCACTGGGCACCCATAGAAAAGGGCCTCCCAGTGGTGTCTCCCAGGAGGCAGAGGTGGGTCTATCTGGCTCTCTCTGTCCGTGCTGTGTGCCCATAGAAAAGGGCCTTCTGGTGGTGGTACCCAGCAGGCAGAGGTGAATAAACATATTTTTATTATGCCTGTTGTTGCATATAGGACATTTTACTTGTATTTCAGCTTTTGTGCATTTCATAGCATCTTGTAGCATTTCCTCTATTATAATTTCCAAGTTTGAATAGCAGTGCTTGTGTTCACCTCTGCCGAGACCTGCATTATATTTTTGTACCTATTTCTAACTGTGGATCATTCTCCTTGATTGTATGATCTTTCCACAACATTGTGACTACTCAAATATGTACTCATATTGCTGTTTTGTTTGTCATCTGAATCAAAGAGGTATGCATTCCCTGTGTCTCTATCAGTCTATTCTTACTACATTTAATTGTCACAGGAACTTTGTCTCACATGGCCAAAGTCATCATTTTCATCAGCAGCAGCGGCAGTAGTAGCATACAACCACACTACTCTTCTTTTGTGGAAACATGTATTCAACCATCATGAATCACCTTGATCATCCATGCATGAATAAAATGATTATTCTCTTCAGACCTCCTCCAAAACTTGCAAAGCTGGCTCTTCATGTGGCATTGTAGTGAAATGGGCTATTTCTACTAGAAAAATCAAAGAAAACTTTTTTAAAAAAAAGAAATCTTAGTGTGGTGTGTTGTATTATACCATCTGTGAAACTCAGGTAGACATCCACCAAACCTGTTAGACTGAGATTTATGTCTGTGTAAATTCTGGTTTGACACTTTTGCACACATGCACATACCTTGCCTTTCATCCTGCCAAGTGGGTAGATGGAAAGACATTTTCGTGTATCCCTTAGGCAAAGGCACCAAGATGCACAGCCAGCCACTAGTCCACCACATTAAAAATTTACAGTAGAAAATTAAGAAATGTGTTTGTGGAAACCAGTGTTATGTTCCTTGGGCTAATTTCAAGAACAGACTGAGGAATTAGTAGCAATAATACTATCATATCAATCCTCAACTATCATTGATGCAATGCATCTATATCTATCCTTAACTCTGTGTATGTATTAAAACCTATTGGGAATTTTTCAGACATTACATTGGATCCATAAAAAACATATGGTAATATTTGTATTATTTTTTCATTTTAATAACTTTGCAACTAAATTTTACAAATTCTGTCAATTTTATGCCTCTAATTTGTAAGGTCTAAATTTTGACATCTCTACATTTTCTGACAAGAGAATTGCATTAAGATACATTATTTTGTTTTAGTATCATAGTATTCCAGGTGGGGAAAAAACTATGAAATTCCTTTTACTTTAATTAATTATTCAATGTTGTATCAGCACTTCAATATTCTACATATTTGGGGGATATTGTTGTTTATTTATTTTTGTTCTAGAAATCAAACTCAGAACCTTGCTCTTGCCAGGCAGGAACTCAAGCCTCTAAACTACATCCCCAGTAGGAAGAAAGTTTTTTTTTTTTTGTACCAGGAATCAAACTTATGACCTCATGCTTGTCAGGCAGGTGTTTGTACTACTGAGGTAGCCTTCATTCTAGATATTTGGTAATCTAAGAAAGGACCGAAGTAATTTTGAAAACACAAGGAAAGTTTTGTAATAAAATATGCATTATACAAAAGGCAGAGTTATTTAAAATAGTATTTTTGACAGTAGTGCATAGATAAGTTAAGAAAATATAATGAATAGTTCAGTAGCCCAAGAAATACAGAAATTTGAGGCTCTGGGAAATCAAGCAACCAGCTGGTAAGCGGCTGTGAGTCTACCTGTGCCTGGGGCTGAGAATCAAACATCCCATGTCTCCAGCCCCCAACCAACATATGTTGACCATATGTAATATAGCAAATAAGGGGATTTCCTTCTATCATCTCTTTGAAGGCGAATAATTTTATCACTGTTTTGCTTTGTCCTGATTAATGATATTGCTCTATTCAATATTCTGTTTTGAAAAGTTCTGTAATATTCTGTATTTTCTTTGATTTTGCTATATCTGATTGAAAGAACAACTATTGTGAAGATAAGGAGATATACTATGGTACCTATTACTGTTATCCCAGTAACCTGCTGTGAAGTTCTGACCAATTTCACTACACTGTCTCAATTGGCTTTATTCCATCCTGTTCTGTTGTATTTTACTACCTTCAAATTAATTAAAACTTTTTTTAAAAAAAGAAATTTGATAAATGATGAAGTTAGCATATTGAGTGTATAAAGAAAAGTTAGATTTTTAGCACCTGGTATCTCTTGTTCAAATAAGAGTTATTTGAACCCTTTTCCTTACGGATATGTATTTTCTATACATTGTTTCCTTTGATCTCCACAATGATCATATGATTTAAAAGTGAATGCTAATTATAATATACAGGCCAGGAGAAAAGCTTAGAGAGGTTTGGTGATTATTCCATTCTTTTTCAGATAGAAATTTATGAAACCAATACTTTTACAAAGATCTCTATAATAATATTTCTTAAAGTAACATTGTTCTTTAAGAAAATGTTTGAAGAAAACTGGAAGAAAAGTCTGAGTACTAATGTGTGATCCTTTGTAGACCTCTTAATTTTCTACTTCTTTAAGAATTTTAAGTGGGGCATAGTGTTACGTGCATTTAATTCTGGCTTTAAGTGAGAAGCCAAGGTAGGAGGTTTAAGACCATCCTAGATAACTTAGGAAGACCTTGCCTCAAAATTAAAAATTTGAAAAGGGAAGTGATGTCAGCTTTGTAACAAAGTTGTAGAGCTTTTGGTTGGCACATGTAAGGCCTTGGATTCAGTACTAAGTGGTACAAAGAAGATAGATAGATAATAGATGATAGATAGATAGATAGATAGATGATAGATAGATAGATAGATAGATTTTTTCATTTTTTCTTGTCATTTTACATTTCTTCTTTCTCTTTCACCTTTCCTCTTCACACTCATGCTCCTAAGTGAACATGACCAACATCTTTATATTATTATTATTATTATTATTATTATTATTTGCTTAAGGAAATTGTGGGGCTATGATCCTTGCTTGGTATCTTGGAAGTCTGGATGGTTTTTGTTTTTATCAGATAAATCAAATCACCTGTTGATAGTTGCTGTTCTCTATCCAGTCATCTTTACCTTCCTGAAACATGAAGTTTTTGCCATGAAGATGGAATACCAGGTTGCATTCACTAAACCTGACCATGTAGTTTTTCCCAATTCATGTGCACCTTCAGAGTCACAGAGATCTCAAGATTTTATCCTCCTTGCCATGATCTGGGTAGGTTGAAGTAATAATTCTTATGGATAAATGTGACAGAAACTACTACTCTGAATGATATGCAAGGATTGATCACCAAAGGTAATAAGCTTTTGCCAGACTCTATTTGTGCAGCTGACTTTGGAGATTTGACTCACTATATAAAAGTCCAGATACCCTAAAGTTGCTCTCCTGGAGAGACAAAGTGGAAAGATCACTAAGGTAGAGTCACATCCTGTTCCAATTTAATCAGCTTCCAGAGATTTCATCAAAGGTATCAGACACTTGGGTGAGTGAGCCTGCAGATGACCTAGCACCTCCACTATCTGACTGCAAACTCAGGAATCCTGAGTGAAAGCGACTGGACTGAGCTCCATCAACTTCAGAACTAGGAAAAATAATAACACAGTTGATATTATTTTGAGTGATTCAGCTTGCAAGTGTTTTTTTTTTTTTTTTAATGAACCAATAGTTAACTGGAACAGATGGTAACTTCCCTGTGTTCATGCAGGGGCACAATTTTATTTTTAAAAATTAAGTTGCCTAATTCAACTTCAATGGACACTTAGCAGGGATGATTCTATTAAAGTTCCTTGTATTTGATACATAAATCACTCTGGTTTGTTTTGTTAATTAGGTAAAATAAAAAGCCGTTGACACATTTTCTATCTGGATATCATTGAATGGTACTTTGAAGACTTTGCCCATTACTTGTGGTTTTGTAATTAAGCTTTTTAAATTAATTAGGCAAATAAAAACAATTAAATCAGGGATAGACTTCCTGGGTCACTTCATCCAAGTTCCTTTTCACATTAAATAAAGTTTTTAGAGAGAATGCAGTGACTACCAAATGTCAGTATATTCAGGAGATTTCACGGTCTGGGACAGAATATGAGGATCCTAAATTATGCCAATTAAATTTATGAATGCTTTCTAGTTTTAAGGACTGGCCAAGCCACAATTCCACTAAAAAGTAATAATGTAAGAATACAGACATAAGGTGATTTTTATAAGCATACACTGTATTTGTGAAATTAAATGATGAATTATAAGTTTATATAAAGTCAAGAAGCCTAAGGAAGAGAACAAACATAGTATTTCCATTTTGCTCATTGCAAAAGAGTAATTTTAGTTGTGAACTGGACCTCGCTAGTGACTTCACGTTATCACACAATGAGTCTAGGTTGTTCTTCATGGCCCTGATCTGTCACCTCCGCTCCCTGTGTGGCCCACTTGACACTCACACAGGAGCCCTGCAGTTTTGTTTCCATTCTCTCCACTCAGGCTGCTTTGGTAACACAAAACCTGCACAAAACCTATTAAGCAACGCAAAGGCAATGTTAAAACATGATGATTGTTACAGACTTGGCAGTCACAGCAGTAGGCTGTTTTCTAAATGCCTGAGATTATTAAGAGTAAGTATAAATTTTTTGCTTTTTAAAAACTTTTAAATTTCAGAAATTCAGTAACTAGCAATATATCAAGATGGAAGAATCTCTGATGCTCAGATGAATCTATCAACTACAGTATGTTGTATATAAATTTAAATCTCTCAATTGGAAATACAGTAACTTACATAAAACATTTCAAGTAATGAATGTGAAATGGAACATCATTTTCTCTCATACTGCTTTAGTTGGCATTCCAATACTAAAGGCAATCTTCTTTTCAATCATCCTAAAATTTTTAAGATTTCAGCTAAGAAGACACATGCAGTAAGCTGTCCAAGAATCATGCATGAAACAAACCATACTTCTACAGATTCCAGTCAGTTTCTGAGTAGACACAATGAATGCTAAGGCTATGGAACTATCCTCTAATCTAAATAAACCTAAAGCATTAATTATAGTGGAAATTTCCACTAAAAGGTAAACAGCAATAAATTAGAGAAATAATGTGTTCTTAGCTAACTATGAATCAGTTGTGCCAGGGTTCCAAGTTTGTAACTTTAGTAATGCAATACCAGTAACACAAGCAGAAAGACATTTTCCCAGTTTGAAAAAGATCTATGAATAAAGAAGTAAAGCATAGCTATAGTTCTCCACAAAGTTACAATATTCGGAAAAATCCCTGTTTATATTTATAACCTCGGTGATAGAGAACTGTCATTTTTGACATATTACTTTATATTTTTCAACTGAAATAAATAGAAGAATTATTTTTAGAAATATTCAAAATAACAGAATTGTGATAAAACTGTACAAACTTATTTTAAAATTCAACTACAGTTTTTTAATTCTAGTTTAAGAACTGTGTGCATTATCATTTTTTCAACTGCAGAGCTTTTTATAGAGATTTTGCTTGTGGTATTTTTTACAAAAGAATAATAATAAATATAGAAATACCAGTTTCTCCATGTCACATATTGTCTTCTTCAGATTTAGACTCACATTCAGACTCCTCTAATAATAGCTGATTTGGAGAAGCTCTATGTGTTTATACATATATTTTCTAATGGAATCTTTCTACTGTGAAGCTGGGGTTTTTCATATCCTGCTAAAACAGAAGCTTAGGAACGGAGGTTACATGATTCACCATTGTTATAAGTGAAGGTATGAAGTACAAATCATACCCACACTCCCTTTTGAAGTCCAGGGCTGTGCTGTATTATCTAAACTATATTGTCTTTTTAGATAATGAGTTATCCTAATCATTTTTTCAGTATTATACATTGCCAAATCTCTTTATTTTAATGTAGCTACAGACATTCTAAGAAAAGTTAAAAGTCATTATGAATAAGCACATTGCAAAATCAAAACAATACATTAGTGCTAACAAATGGTGAACATGATTAACCAAATCTCTTGAGTTGACTCAAGCCTTGTCACATACAATTTTTACACAGAAAGAATTCCCAATTATTTTTACCTCCTCCACATCTCCATTGTTTTAATTGAGGCAGTGGTTTCTAAAACTCACTTTTAAATGCCAAAATTATTTTTGTGAGATTTTAAGTTGTATAAACCTAAACATCATTGGCATTCTATAATTTGTTAATAATCGTTTATTTTATTAAATTATCTTTAAAAACTGACATTATTTATTAAAATGTCTTTATGGATCATTCAAATGCTTAAGGTGATTCATTCCTAGTGATTCAGTCTAAAATGACTTAAAATAAAGGACTATAGATTTTGTTGATATTTTCCAATTAATATGTGCCAAAGAATTGAAAATAAAGAAAAGTAATTTTACCAAATGTTGATAATTCTTTAGGCTAAAATGAAAAAGAAAATAATCGTGTATGTACTTTTGTTTAGTTAACTAATAATCCTCTTAAATGATTTTTAACTGAGTGTGATTTTGAATCCCACAGAACATTTGGCAAAGTCAGGTTATTTTTTATTGTTGTTGTTATTTTTATTCACAACTGTTGCTACTGGTTTTTGATCGCTAAAGCAAACAATCTAAAAGTTCTGTAATATATAGGACAGTTTCCACAACAAAGATTTATTCAACCCAAATGTCATTAATACCTAATGTCCACATAAATATATGATGCTTAAAACAAGTATTTGTACAACAGAAAAGGGCAATTAATTAATACCATTGTCCTGAATAAGGTTACTTATTTTAAAGTACAGAGGACAGAGAAGTCCCATGAACTTTACAGACTTATTTTTAAAAAGATGATCTCTATCAATGTTTAAAGATAATGAACTCCATTACCAACAGACTCTGTGGATGTAATAATCACTCATGCTATGGTTTAGCTATGGATTGTTCCCAAGATGCCTCATGCATTTGGAAGGTGACTGTGTTATGTGAGCATTAGACCTTTCAGTGCTTTGGACCTCAGTGAGTTCAGCAGCTAAGTGTGCAGTTAGGAGGTGAGCATTGGTGACAGACAAGAGAGCAGTTTATCTCCCTGTCCTGCTTCTCCCTTCTCTCTATGCTTTCTGATAGCTGCGATGTAAGAATGTCTCATCCTACATGCTCTCTACCCTGCTGTTTTGTCCTTGGAGTCAGCCAGCCAGATTCTAAAAACATGAGCCAAAAATACACCTCTCTTCCTTTAAATTGTATGTTAAGTAGCTTGTCTCAGTGATGGGAAATGACCAACACAACTCATTAATAAAATGGTAAATATTGATTGTCATTGATTTTCTAACATTTATCATATCTAAATTCCAATTTATATATTTCTCAGTGTTTCCTGTTGATGGTGATGTTTATATGATGGAGAAAACTTGAATTAGAGGTTGTTCATTAGGACAATGTTTAATATATAGAATGTACAAACCATTCACTGCTTTAACAGTGATTGTTGAGTCTGTTTTATGCAAGAGCTGTATTAGAACCCATGCAAGCATTATATCTAAATCTTCTATACCCAAATATAATCAAATTGATAATGTTTTTGTCAAAATATTTAATAGAGATCATTACTTCCTGTCCCTCATTTCCTAGGGTTGGTATATAACCTTTTAGTGTAGGATGCCAATTTGCCTTAGTCAAATATAATTTTTTTTGAGATAGTCTCACCATGTTGCTTAGACTAGTTTGGAACTTACTGTGTGGCCACGGCTGGCCTTGAACTCACCGTAATCCCCCTGCCTCAGCCTTCTGAGTGCTGTGATTGCAGGCGTGCACCACTATACCTCATTACCTATGACTGTTGTTCAGTATTGTCTCTTACTCTCTAAACCAAGCTAACACTTATGTTAAAATTAGCCAACAACTACCATCTATACCTTCCAGATTTCTTTTTCATTATAGTCATAATTTCCTTAGCAACATATCAATAATTCATTTGCATCTTGACCTCATAGTTATTCAGGTTGAAAATTCAGTAACAGCTCAACCTCAGTGTTCATTCTCATTTCTATACCACTTCTGCTTAACCTCAGCAAAACTTGGATCTATTCTGCATGACTGCTTCTTATAAAACAGCCTCTATTGCTTTCTTGCACCCCTGACATTACTGAAATTATCATTAACCTCATTGAACTCTTTCTTCCTCGTGAATTTGTTGCATAAATCTAATTACAAATACTTTTACACCAGTCTGCTTTCTTTTACATCAGATCTATCTTCCTGTATACTCCTGTACTGGATCAGAGATTGTCACCCAACCCATATGGACAATCTGCAACTCAAGAATAACTGTATTTTTTGTGTCAAGCCAGGGAGTAGTACTCATAACCATGGACTTGTGACCATTGTTGTTGGTAAGTGTGACATTAATCTTTATTTTTTTTTACTAGAATAAAGTGGTGTTTAAATACAATTAATCAAAATAAAGAGATTGAATTAGCAGGATGAAGTATTGTTATAACTTTTCCAAATTGGGCTAAAGTTTGGGTAAACTGAGATGACTAATGGAATAAACACAGCTGAAGGGGGAAAGGGAGTTCCTGGGGGAAGCGCTACATTGTGCACTTTTGGGTGGTGACTGTGACTGTCACCCTCATCCTCTCATCCTCCTTTGTACAAGATTCTTGCCTCCCCGCTGCATCACATGGAGACATGAGGCCCTCAAGTCTTTCACTTGTTCATTCTTTGGCAGAGCAATTGGGCTGATGTTTTTATGCTTGAATATCTTCTTTCTATTCTTTCTATATAGATTTGCTTTGTTTTGTCTTTTGATATTTTTTTCACTTATTCCCTGTTGCATGGCAAGGAGATTATTACTGATACAGAAGCAATGCATAATTCCTGCAAGGAACTTGCCACCATTCAAAAAATAGGCAAATTGTCTCAGCTCGTGGACTCCCTGTTTCATTTACCAGCACACACATGATTAAGTGGGGAGATGATGTACTGGTTCTCACAGGCAGCAGTTGTGCCTTCAATGACAGTAGACTTTTCTTGGCTTTTGGAAGCGCTGGCAATTTCAGCTGGAAGCTTGAAAGAACAGAAATTGAACTATTGTCAAATGGATTTCTTGTTGCTGGTTGCCTATCCATGTACATAGGAAAAGAGGGAGTAATGCTGAATGGCACAATAAGATTCTGAGAGGATTTCTAGATACTCTTTTTTTGTTGTTGTAAATATAGTATTTTCATGGACTTGTTGAAGAATTAAAGAGTTTTCCCTTTTGATCAAAGCTCAAAATCTCCTTCCCTTCTCATTCAGTTTACTATTGGAATTAAGCTCTTTTATTACACATGCGCTCCTATTACTATTCTCAAGAGAAAAATCAAAGCTGGATTAGATGAAGTCTATCTGAAGCTGTCAGATGCCTTATGATGTGGGCTATATGTAAGGAATAAGGATCTTAGTGCTGAAAAGACTTGGAGGATGTGCTCAGACTCTTAAATGAAAAACACCGATGAGTCAGGTAAGGTGAGAACAGCTGTGTACTAGGTACATCAGAAAAGACAGAAACTAGTCAGAATATACACAGAAGTGTCGGTTGATTTCTTATAAATGAAAATGTATTTTGAAACTATTAGCTACGTATAACTATGCATGAATAAATACACTGATAAATGTATTTATACATACATTTATCAGTATGTAATATCAGTACATAATATCAGTATGTAATATCAGTAATATCAGTATGTAATATCCAGGATCCTGGATATTATTATATATTGTTATATACAACACCCTGATAAAGACCAATTTAAAATATTGGATAAGAGTCATTAACAAACAAATGTATTCTCCAAAGGATAAAGCTTGCTTTCAAAGGCTTAATAAACCTTCAAGAAGCTGATAATCTCTCCTGTTCAATTAACCTTAATGAATAGAAAAAGAAAAGCTTGAAGTAGCCTAAGATAAATTTTTGTCCATATGGCAACGACTTTGAAATCACAATGCACCTTATAGCCAAGGTAATAGAAAGGCATTCTGCCCTAGGTTAACATCATTTTATCTTGATAGTAGTAAAATAATTGTGTCCTTTTCAGCTGAACGACAGTTCAAGTTCAGTGATACACCATGGTTTTGTAAAGCTAATGTAATGTTGATATCAATATTCATGGTGTATTGCTGCTTTACCAAATTACTATAACCTTATGCAACTTAAAGCAACAGAAATTTCCTTATTTTTGCAGGTTGGATATAATATACACTCAAAAGGCAAATTGTCTTGCTCATTTACAAAGACTAAGAAGTCCCACAATAGTCCTGCAGACTGCAGAACCAGAGAAGCCGGAAGCATGGTTCAGTCTAAGTGCAAAGTGCCCAAACCATGGAAGCCTGCAGTGTAAGTCTCAGAGGTTCAGAGGCCAGAGGGTGCTAGGACCACAGGTTTGAGTTTTAGAGTTCAAAAGCAGGAGAAATTGGAGTTCTTAAGTTCAAGAGAAGGAGAAGGGCATTGCAGTTTCAGAACACAAGTGAAGAATTAAGTCTCTCTCCACCTTCTTATTTCATCAGTGCCCCTAGTCCTTTGGGTAATGTCCACCCACACTAAGGGCATATGTTCCTCAGTCCACAAGCTCACATGTGAATTTCCTCTAGAAGAAAACTCATACAGACGTACCTAGCACAGCCTAATGATTTTAATCAAATGGCAAACCACCTAGTTTCATTTTCAGTAGAAGAGGGATGGGTTTATGCTTAATAAGGCTTTGAGAAGAATTGATGTGATGATTGAAAAGAAATAATGTTTTATCAGCTGTCTAGATATCCTTTAATTCAGTTAAGTTAACACTCCAAATCAATTACTGCACACAGTAATATATAAGTACATCAGTGGAACAGAACTATGAAATAAGAATCAGATCTAAACATGTATAGAAATGATATTTGGCAAAGCTGACATTACAAATCATTGCAAGGGATTGGAAATATAATATCTATAAAGTAGCATTATTAGAGAAATATTCAAGTATATTTTAAATAAGAAATGAGACAGAGATGCCTGCAAAAACTAGTTTTAGTTAGCAAGATACTATGGATTTAGAATCTTAAGAAAATAAATCAGGAAGAAAAGATAAGAGAGTTGAAAAGAATACAACTCATTAATTGCACATGATGTGATTTGTTTCCCAAATGGCAAGAATATGCAGATGAATTGCTATAGCTAATAATATAATTCAGCAAATTTGCTGGTACATTAGCTCTTTGTCACTGCTCAAAAACCTAAGAAGAACAACTTCTTAGGAAATATTTATTTTGGAGGAAATATTTATTTTGGTGCATGATTTCAGAGGTTTTATTGCTGCCTGGTTCCATTGCCTTGGTCTTGAGAGGAGGCAGAGCAGCATGGGGGAAGGGAATGGCAGAGGAGGTTGCTCATCCTATGGTAGTCAGGAAGCAGACAGATAAGAGAATGAACCAGAGAGAAATCCATCAGTCACAAGATGTTATCCACAAGGTCATGTCCCATCACTTACTCCCTTCAACCACACTCCACCTCAGAGTGGTCATTACTTCTCAATAATGCCATTGAATTATGATACCATCAATTAATTAATCCACTAGAGCATTCACGGTCCTATCACCTTCCAGATGCATCTCTGAGCATATGAAACTTTTGAGGGACGTTTTAGATCTAAACCAGAACAGCCGCTATCAGCATACAACCAAATTTTCAGTTGCAAGAATTATAAGGTACTTTGGAATGCATGTGATAAATTACATACGGGATTTGTGTAAAGAAGTTGTTAAACTTTTTTGAAAGACATTTTAAAAGATAAAGTTAATGGGGAGATTTACTGTGATAGCATTTTAAAAGACTCCATATCATAAAGGTATTTATTCTCTTTAAATGTAATGCTATTTCAACTGAAGCATATCAAGAATTTTTATGCAAGTTGATAAATTAATTCTACAGTGTGTGAAAAGTGATAAGGGACAGAATTGCTCTGACATCCCTCATGAGAAAACAGTTAAGAATACTCTCTCATCCATCAAAATTTTTATAGGAGAATATTAATAAAAACTATGGGAATGATTCAATAATTATTTATTAATATAAAATAACTAGGGAGGTAGGCAAATATGTACATGTGCACTTGCACTTGTATGGGTTTTAGTTTTGTGTCAAGCAATAGGAAGTAATACATTCCTAAAAGCAGATGTCTGATTTAAGAAACTATTTATGTGGTATACTGAGACATTTAATATCAAGAGATGGAAGGACAGTTTTAAATCATAGGCCATGGGTCATAATATAGTTTTTCATGAAAATATCATGTTAACGAAAAGGTTACTTTGTGTTCTCTTTACTGAAATTTAAAATATGACTATATGTATGTATCTGTAGCTACATATTCATGTATTAGTGTAGCAATGCATAGAAACTGACTGACGTATCTGTTTTTGTCTGTATTTTGTGGGATTACAGTATTGTGGGTTTTTTATTTATAATATTTGTTTTTCATGTTTTCCTTTAAAATGTATTGCTTTTCTTCCAAGCATGGTGTGCCCACCTGTAACCCCAGCACTCAGGACACTGAGGGAGGAAGAGTGCCAATGATTCGAGGCCATCCTGAACTATATAGCGAGTTCAAGGCCAGTTTGAACTACATAGCAAGCCTGTGTGTCAAACCAGCAGCAACAAAAAAAGCCAAAACAGTGACATAATGTATTATTTTTCTAAATGAATTAATGGAAATTCTTTTATTTGATAAAACATACAGTGCCTGAAAAATGAACATAATTTAAAGCTTTAAAATAGAACTCTTATAGAGCTTCTTATTTAAATTTTATGTAAGTATGATTAAAATATATACACATACACATTTGAGTTTATATTTTTGGTAACTTATTTTCTCTTTGATAATTTTAACTTTGTATTTGTTATTTCCATTCTTTCTATAAATGACTATTGCAGTAACTTTTCCCAAGCATATGTGTTGGCTGTCTACCTACACAGGCAGAGTGCATTCGTTTCTCCTGGATTCTTACTTCAATTAGTGAAGCAAGACTTCAAGTGGTGAGGTTCTGAGTAAAGAGGCAAAATACTGAAGAAGCAAAAGACGAATAAAACCACTGAATTTTAAATGCCTAGTAAAAAGTACGACATAATTATGAGCTTTTCACTTTAGGACCCTGAAGAAGAACCAATCACAGACAAATAGGCTTCACCTCAAGAGTTCTCTCTGTACTTGTAACCATGAATAGTTGGAATCTGAATCGTATTCACAATATAGTATCTCAGGCTACGCTTTTCAATGTTTGGTTGCTGCTAAATTTCCCTAGGTGTAAAATATAAAATTAAAGGCAATATCAAAATGACTGCGGTTCTTTTGGATATAATAAAATGAACTCACAAAGCTCAGAGTTCTCTGTTTTCGGAACTTCGGCCCATTTTATCTGATGGTAGTCTAAGCCTGGCCAGAAGAGTTTATCAGGCCATCTAGAAAATCTTTTTTTCTTTTTTCTTTTTCTCTTACTTTGTGGCATAATATCATCAGTGTTGGAATTACATGAATAATTAAACTCATCTAATAGAAAATGTTGGTAATATTTCAAACAGTTTTGTCTCCTATTGCGTGAACCTTTTCTTAATATGGGAAGGGAACTCCTCCTATGCAATGTTTGCTACTTGGAATCACCTCACCCAACTTTAGAGAAAGAAGTCTAGCTAAGTGGAAAAAAAATAAACAAAAATTCTAAGAAATACTAAGTCTGCAACTTGTAATGAAAACTGAAAGAATTAAAATCATTGAAAAATATGCAGCCACATGCCTTATCTCCATTTTGCAGGCATGGGTCTTTAGTCTCAGTCTCTAAGACTTATATGATATTTTTGGCCACCAGCTTTAGGAGACCCGTATATCATATTCTTCAGGATCTGCCAGGTTTTCTGTTGAGCATTAGTGTCCACCTAAAACCATAGCTTGATTGTCTCACTTGAGCTGCAGTGTGAAGAGTTCAAATTCTCTGATGTTCTACACATATCAGTTTACACTGCACATCTTGGCTGTTAGGAAAATATTCACAGTTCCATGTCATTGAATCATTTTTGAATTCTTTCCCTGATTTTTTTTTTCAAAACAAAGCAAAGTACAAAAATACTCCCATACTATCTTCTTTCAAATATGTGTATTGTAACTAGATTCTCTTCATCATAGTTCGTCAGGAAGATAACCCGGCACTCCTCACTGTTACCAAATGCTTAGGTACATAGCAGGGTGGGCTTGGGGAGACATGAGTAACAGAAAGCACCTCAGTTTTTTAAAAATGAATACTTATTTCAATACTTATTTTTTAAAAAATCAGTTAATCTAAATAGTCATCAAATGAATGTTTTTATGTATTGCAGCTGGCGGGGCAGTGTGTCAGCTTCATTGACTTTAGGATTCCCCTGAGGGGTTAGAGAATTGGTGGAACACGCTTCTGGTTACCTCTGGTTGGGTCAGGGAGTTATCACCTTGGGCTCTATGTTTGACCCTTGCCCCTTTCCCTGGAGAACTCTTCCCCTACTCTGTTTCCCACCCACCATGTATTAAATATCAGCTCTAACATGTTTTGTTCTGGTTTCTGTTGGTTCCACCCCACGAACCGAATCCCATGATACCATGATCCAAATTAAACCTCTCCTCCTTTGAGCTCCAGATGTCAGATATTTTGCCTCGGCCACAGAAAAGTTGACTAATATCTATATGCAGTCATTTTCCTGTTTTATAGATAAGAAAAAAAAACCATGACTTTAAGTCATTCAAGGTGACAGTATCAGAGATAAAACTTTATGCTTTTTCTTAATTACGAGCTGGCCATGATGGTCATTAAATGACATAACGGACGTTTGGCATCAGCAGTTTTCTCCATAATGCCTGGCACAAAGTCAGGCTGGGATTTACGGTGCACCTTCGCTCTGGCTGGCAGAGCAGCTCCCAAACTTGTCTGTAGGCACAGGTCTGACACACTGTACCCAATCACAGACATTAAAAGCTTCCTGCAAGTAGATGATCTAAAAAGGGTGGAGAGGAACACCTTAGGGCCACCTTCCTGGAGTGTAACTCACAGTGCATCCTGACTCTGCTGGCCCCATGCCTGTCATAGATGAAGCCAGCTCGGGGAATTAGAGTGCTGCAATGGCTCATCTTGCTAACCTGCTTTTGAGTTTCTGTGCCAGGCCCCTTTCCCTCTTTCCTTCTCAAAGGCATGGCAGCTGCCTTTGATCTCTACTAGAGAATGCCATAATTACTTGATGAGCAATGGCAATTGTAGATGGTGTTATGTAACCATAGAATGATTTGTTAACAGGAATTTTTAACATGTGTTACCTATACCACCATGCTAAGTAGGTTCTATATATTCTTTATTTTTTTGAAGTTTTCCTTATGCCTTTCACTGGAGAAAACTTCTGTACCTCTCTTAAAACCTAGCTAAAGTTTTATTCCCTCAGTGACTTTCCTGACTGATTTAGACACTCAGTTTTCTGTACAACTATAATATGCCTCTGGTGAAAATACACCTCAATATTCTATGTAAAGACAAAATTCCCTCAAGAGTTTCCCAATGAATCCTAGTAGAGCTAAGTGTCTTTCTTTTGGAATTACAAATACAATGTCTCTCTAAACAATATAATATATTTCTTTTTTTTGATACCAGTTGTCATTTTGTTTAACTCTTTGTTGTTTTAGAGAGTTTTTAGCATAGTACAGTATGCGATTGATGCATAGAAGACATATTTTATAGCTGTCAGTGTGAACTTTCTCTCAATGTTTCAAATTATCTTAAAAAGAATTAATATAATATACAGGGCTTTGTAGTTAACTTTAATGATCGTGAAATTTCTTTTCAAAACCTTTCAAAATAAATATCCTTTTTCTTGTAATGCAAAATAATGCCATTTATTTTAGATTGGCAGTACATTTGTGAAAAATAATCACTCTTGCAATAATAAATACAGAGAATGTTTAGCTGTGGGCATATGGTATGTTCTTTGCCAAGGCTCTAGCATAACATTTGTCATCATATTGATTTTTTTCAAGCCAACTTAAAACCCCAGTACTATCAGAAATATAGTCCACCTCTTTGGTAGAACAAAGAATTATTTCTAACTGATGAACATTAGGTGGGAAAGTAATTGTCTTTTTTATTCTTTTGCATAAGCATTTAGGGTTGTAAAGGAAGATATAAGAAAATAAAATTAATTGGATGACTACTGAGTATCAGAATTTATGTTAAATAAAGCCTGTTTGTATACACATAAAAGAGAGAACAGACAGAGATAGACAGATGGAGGCTTTGATACCTCAAATACCATGATTAACATTGCCATTGAAATACAATGTTTTGAAATGATGGAAAAGAAATCTTATTTTATTTTCCAAAGACCAAAGTTTAATGTTCCCTAGATTTTTATGGTGATCATCTTCTTGAAAATCAGAACATATTAATATAATGTAAAAAATATTATTTGTGTATATAGTGGAGCTCAAGGCCATAGAAGAATGTTTCGGAAGCATTTTCCTTCCAGATACTGTTTCGCCCAAGGCACATGGTTTGACTAAATTTTGGTCTGATACCTGGGGGGCAGGCATCTTTGTGCATCCAACAAATAATTTGAGAGCTTTGTTTTAACTTCTGCTAACTGTAACAGATTTCTTTTTTCTTTCTTACTTCAGACATTATAAAGTCTTACCCTAGACTAGAAATTCTTCATTGCATAGGACAGTTCTGCTTATTGTAGGGCAACAAGCATCAGTGACCTCTACACACTCAATTTTAGTGGCTCCTCCCATCATCGTACACTAAAAATGATACACAGGGCTCTAAAACACGTTCTGCTGGGTAATAACGCACCATGGAGAAGTGCTGCTTTAATATCACTTCACTGGAGAGCCATTAACAATAAGGCCTTTAAACTGCCCTGTCACCTATATACATTGACACCCCTTTGAGTTTATCTAGAACTCTGTCTTACCCTCCTTTGAACTTCAAAACTCCCAGGCAATTAGCCGAAGAGATTTTGTTATTTCCAATTTAAAGAGCGGAAAATAAAAGGACTTATCTAATGTCAGGAGACTGGAGAGTTTCAGAACCCTGATAAGATACCCTTATTTTGAAGGAAGATTAGGCCTTGTTCTGTTTCCTTACCAGTACTTTCCCATCAGAATAAATTACTAAGATCTAATCATCAGGGATTTCAGTATTTGGCTGATCAAATATTCCACTAAAGAATATTTTGCATTCTATCATCCTCATTTTCAGTCTTGCCTGTGTTTTAATCTGATCAACTTCACTCGGTCCTTTTTAAGCCGGTATCTGCAATTATTAGCATTCTGCAGCTGTTAACCCAGTGAAAACTGTTCTTACATTTGGATTTCAAGAAAAAGGCAGCTGTGGCTGCTGCTTTGCATTTGGCTGATAGAAAGTTGGCAGCCTGCTGATTTGATCCAGTTAGAGCAACATTTTTGATCCCATCCTTGTTTTAATTCCATAGTGCTTCTCTCCTCTTATGCCAAATTTTGCTCAAAAATATTTCTCCTCCCTATTCGGATTAGTCCATTGCTTACTTCCTGCCTGGGAGAAATTAATTATTGTAACTATTATTTCATTCATTCAAGTTGTTGCTTCTGTTTTAAATTTTACTCCTAGGCAGCCATTATGCTGGGTACAAGTGCACAGGTCATCAAGACACTGTCCCAGCTCACAAAGGAAGTGTTGTCTGGAGGAAAATACAGAGACATAAATAGTAATGTGCTAAGGAACAACCACTGAGGAACAGGGAAAGGTTACTCAATTCAGACTGGTAAAGTTAAGAAAATTCTCATCTCTGAGGAAATCGTGTCTATAATGGGACCACAAGAATGAGTTCACTTTCTTCTTGATGAAAGCCAGCATAAAGCTGAAGGTAAAAATAAGACAAATTATTTGCAAAGGTGCAGATTGTGCATCCTGTAGATGTTAATTAGTTTACTTGGGCTGAAGGAGCTAAAGTGAGAGGTGAGGCTTGGGCAGCAAATTAGCTTGATATCACGATCTGTTCCATGGTCTCTCAAGGCACTGGGAGTTTTGTCCTTAAACTATGATGACCTGGATGTGAATATTAAACTTTTGTTTCTTAAAAGTCATTATTTCTGGACTGTGGATATTACTATGCAGAAGTTTGCGTTGGAGAAACAAACCAGAAGGTCAGTAAAGAAGTGTAAGCACAGTGTGTGCCCTGACAGGGAAAATCATGGCAGATATAAGGAAGAGAGAAGCAGTGGCATCTGGGGCTTAATTAGACAAGGCTGGGCTGTGGATAAGGCAGAGGGAAGACAGAAAGGAAGGAAAATAGATCTGGGGGTCATCAATTTAGATTGATAGGCATTACATTCCCTGAGGTAAGAAGTCTGGGCAAAATTGCTAAAGTAGCTGTTGAGTTAGTTTTGACTATATAAGCTGAGTTTGTGTGAAGACAGCCTAAGAGCATTTGGATGTGGTGATTAGGAGTCCAGAGGAGACATATCAGAAAGAACTGTAAATCAGGACTTAGAGAATATTCCCCTCAGTTACAAGCATGACATTTGGACCTCACTCTACTAATTTAATTTTCATAACCTGGGCCACAATAATTAAATTTACTTTATTTTCCTCATCTAAAAAATGTATATTATCATTATACCTTCCTTGATGATTCTCTTGCATTATTACCAATTTGTCTCTGAACAGTAATTCATCTACAGTAAGTTTGAAAAATATTAGTTGTGTGCATGAAACATAACTTTCTGTTTCTATAAATCTGTGTTGGTTTATTGGTACATCTCTAGTGTCTAGAACAGTCTCAGGTATATACTAAGAAATTGGTAAATAAGTGTTTTAAAAAATCAATGAGTTTACCTTCTGGTATGACACTCATTCTGCAGGGATGGGAGAAACTTAATTTCTAGCAGTCTTCCTTCCAGTTTCCTGAAGCTATTCCTGAGTTCCTCAAAGACCATGAAGTGTCAGAGCACTAAATCAAGCAAAACTGGGTAGATATGAGGGAGTAAATGGTCCTCAAGACTGGGAAAAAATATATTGGCAGGTCTGTATTTCTATCGGGCTTTTGTTCCTTTGGTTCTCATGATTCATGTGATTCACATCTGGTTCTTGGGTAAACAACGTAATTTAATGATAAATCAGTTTCCCAACATTCTCAAGGCCCTAAATTCAATCCCAAGTGCTGGCCAAAAACATAAAGCAAACAAAAAAAGCAGCGGTGATATCTACTTATCATTCACATTCATTCAATCATGTATTATTCAGCAAATATTAAGCGAACTATTACTATGTGCTTGATACGTTCAAGCAACTGGGAAATAGGGAACCATGAGACAAAGGTCTTATCCACACAGAGCTCATGAACACATGTCTCTTTCTTTGTTATCACATGCTCACTTTAGCAATGCTACTAGGAGGTGGTGACATGGAGTGTGCTTGGCTGCTTCCGTGATATCCTGGCACTCAGATACCTTCACAAGATTGTCTGCAGACCATGTTGCTGGGGAACGTGGAGGCATCTTCTCTTTTTGGACCGCATACTCTCTTGTCTTATACAAGTTTCCTCTTTTCTCTTAATTGCAAGCACACTTGTGTCTACCTATCCTTGCTTTTCCTTGCCTACCTCCAGTTGAATTCTCTTCCCACCCAGTCTCCCAGATATTTTGTGCACATTTAAAATTTGTTTTCCCAAAGCTTGTGAAATAGCAAAACCAAAAGATGTGGGTACATTTCAGCTGTCTGTGTATCGCTACTTCTAGAAAGTTTACCCAGAGCCACTGTCTTTGTGAAAGGACATGAAAAGAAAAATGCAGAAATACTGGAGTTAAAAAAGAAATTGAGCTTGGTGTGCATGTCTGTAATCCCAGTACTTGAGAGGCTGAGGCAGGAGGATTACCATGAACTTAAGGCCAGCCTGGACTACACAGTGAGCCCATGTCTCAAGCAAACAAGCAAACTAAACAATAACAACAAAGGAAAATACATTCATTGCTTTATGCATTAAAGCATTATTCTGTTATTAGCATACGATTAAGAATTTGAACCTGAAAGCTGGTGACAGTAGAGGTCAAATTCAGGTTTACCAGCTGTCTAATTTTATCTCTTTTTTTGGGGGGGGGGCTTAGTGACTAATTTCCTTCAAGTTTTGTTTTCTTTATGTGTTAAATACTAGTATTTCAACACTGAATTTTTCATATTTTGCCTACTTATTCATTAAATCTAGTTCTGTGAACTTCTTTAACATGATGGTCTATATTCTGGTTCTTTTGCCCATTATCTTCTCATCCTCTCTCCCTTTCTGGGATTTTCTCCTTAGTGTTGTATTTCAATAAGTTTTGTAGCCTATCATTGAATTTAGGTGGTCAAATATCCTTGGAAAACTTAATAGCATGAGATGTCCAATTCTTTCTACATTTTTAGGTCATTAATTAGGCACGGATCCATCACAGATTTGGAAGTTTTTGGTCCAGTGAGGCATGAGTTTGCTGATGACTGTCCTTGGTCCTTGACATTTCAGTTAGGCTTTCCTCTTGTCATTGGCTCTGGAGAGGGTAGGTAGCCAGATGTCTAGGTCAGGGCAAACACTTTGCACTAAGGTGAATTGTTTCATGATCTGAAAACAAGAACTCCAGAAACCATACACAGCTTAAAGACTGGTAGAAATTCTATCCTAACACATGCTTTGCATGTATGACTAAGTGGCACCAGAGGCTTTGGCTCTGTCTGTTTATTAGTCCTCCCTAGGTAGTTTCATTAACTGGCATTGCTTCTCCGTCTCCCAACTCAGTGGTTTTTGTTGAACAGTTGTTACTACATATAGCCTCCCTCTCCAGGTGGGCATCTGTTTTCCTCAAATCTGTTGCTTTCAATTTGTGAGGAAAGCTATAATGCTCTTTCTTGGAATGTGAGAAAGCAAATCCCAAATAAAATGTTCTTAATACATCTCTATCCACTGTTGTGGAGAGTTAAGCCAGATTTAGGGATTTGTTTATCATCAGGTTTTAGGCAGATTTTGGCCTCTTTCCCAGCAGTATCATAGAACAATGCCTAAGCATCATTCAAGCTTGGCTTTTTAAAGCTTTTCCTTTTATAAATTAGTAAACTATGTCTTGCCCAAGGTTGAACCAGTTACGGTGAAGCTGGGACTACAACCCAAGGAGCCCCAATTCAAGTCAAAGGAAACTTCCAGGGCAGCAGAGAAATAAAGTTCCTGTGGTCAAAAGGGACATGTATGCAATTATGCCACTGCTGTGCCACACTTCCAGCACATATAAGATTGCAGAAACAGTGACGGTGGCTTTCTCAGTCACTTTTCTCATTGCTGAGACAAAATACCCACCAATCACAAGTGAAGGGTGGAAAGGTTGATTTTGGCTCACATTTCTAGAGATTTGAGTTCATAGTCAGCTGGCTTCAAGGCAGAGGGCATGGGAGATGAGAAATAGTCCATGATGGGGCAGGCAGGAAGCAGCAAGCAGCAAACATGCCTTCTTTCTTTCCTCTTTATATTCCATTCAGGATATAAACTACTGATGGGTGCCACCCAAATTCCGAGTGTACTTCCTCATTATCCACATCCACAGCTATGTTAAATTGATCAATGGACTGATTTAGCTATTGCAGACCCTTAATCTACATTTACATACCCTGGATCCAACCTACGTGCTCATGAAGCTTTGAGGAGATGTTTAGATACAAGCCATCACATGGCTCACTGGTGCCTGGTGTGACTCTGTGACCACATTGCTGTTTGTTTGTGGGTTTTTGTTTACTTGTTTGTTCATTTAGTTTTTTGATTGCTTGATTTTTTTTGAGAAAAGGTCTCACTGTGTATCCAGCCTGGCCTCGAACTCACGGAGATGTTACTGCTTGAGTCTCCCGAGTGCTAAGACTATAGGTGTGCACCCAGGCAACACTGTTCTAATTCATATAAATTCAGTTTTTACTACAGTCTCCTGAGGAAAAAGTATTAGTATTTCCATTTTTACAAATGAGAAATCTAAACTTCAAAGAGCCTAAATACCTTTTGGAGTCTACATTCTGTCAAGAAATGGAACAGGAATTTGAACTCAGTTAATCTGTTGCCAAACATTCCTACTTTTGCCTGCTATGACTGTCACTAACAAAAGGGCTTTAAAAAAGGTTTTATTTATGAGACAAGCACTACTCCTATGCTCAACTGCTTTTTAAAAAAAGTATATATCAGTTTCTGATGGTAGTATAATGTAAAATATATTAACCAACATGACAATAATTATTTCAGCAGCAAAAAATCGTCTTAATTTCAGTGATTGCTATAGTATAAATTTTTAATACACTAGAATATTTTTGGCACTGTTTTTGGTTGGACAATTATGCTAAGTGTACCTTTTTGTAACCAAGTTATTTGAAAACTTTGTTTTGAAAAGATTTCCATCATCTGAGATCTTGCTTTTGATTGGTGAAATTAATCCTTTAGGAATTTTGTTGGAAGGCAGTGACCTATCCCACGTGCATACTGAAGAAACCAGACCCCAGCTCTTCCTGGTGACTGGTAGCTTCGTAATGCCTGAATTGAGTCAATGATCCATGCTGTGGGACGATGCTCCTTGCAAAGAGAATGGTTTAAGAACAGAGATAGTTGGGCCCTTGCTGCTGGCGATGTTAGCATTGGCTTGTAAGCCCTTGAAGTGGCCAGACTTCCTGTAGTGTGATTCTAGTCTTCCATCCTGCAGAGCCAACCAGCGCACTTCTAAAAATAGACAGATGTGGTGGCACACGGTTGTAATCCCAGCACTCTAGAGTCAGATACAGGAGATTTGAGGGTACCCTGGGCTGCGTAGGGAGTTCAAGGGCAGCCTGAACTACATAGCAAGAACCTGTTCAAAAACACTTGACGAAAAAAGGTAGTAAATGTTTAAAAATCACCTTGTCTGCTTATATCAACCAGAGTAAAGATCTGTTGTTTATGATTGAGGTCTATGAATTTAAAGGCATATTGTCCTTGCTAAGCCTTTAGCTCATAATGCAGCTTTAGGATTTATTTGCCTCACAACTTGGAATTTAGCACTCAGTGCTATATAATTTTAGCTTTCTCCATGGTCAGGTAAACAGCAAATATAAACTTTATGATTTTCATGTATATATTTTTCAAAAATTCAGCTTGAGTGCGTCATACTATATATCAGTTTGTTGCTTTCACTGCTGTCTTCTTTCTTGGAAGTTGGGGGGACTCGAACAAACATTGCTGGGTTAAGCCAGACAAAACTCTTCAAGAAAGAATATTTTAAAATAACCTGCAGATTGTGTTGGTTGATATATATATATATATATATATATATATATATATATCTTTAAAAAGAAGTTATACATAAAATTTAAAATTATTTTATACCTACAGTGTTTATCCCATAATGCTATAGCCTCTAGCCCTCACAGAATGTCTTAAAAATAGAACAAAAAGGAGAGAAACTATATAATACATTTAGCCTTTTATTAACAACAGACCTTAACATTTGTTTGTAGTGGTAGGATATTCTTAAATAAAACAAATTATACAAATAAAACATCTCCCCCCCAAAAAAAGCATTCTAAGGTGATTTACTTTAGCACATAAAGCACAAGTCTATGAAATTATTCTACCAGTGTTGAAATTATAACATCGCTACCCCATACTTCTAGAAAACGTGAAATTATTCTAGAAATTGTTTCCTTTGCTGACTTTGCCTCTGGTCACATGTATTTTTTAAGGTCACCAAAAAACCTGTAGACTCATCCTGCATAAACTTTAAAATATAAATTTTTATCACTAATGTAAGTTTTTGCCTGGTGTATATTAACAATTGCTAGCTTTTTAAGATTGTAAAAAGTTACTTGGGGATAGATAGGATATTAAGATTTGCCATTTCAACTGGGTTTTTCACCTTATTCTGATGACAAGCATTACCTCTCATTCATTCATGTATTCAACAAATATTTAATTGGTGGCATCTGTGTTTCACTATCAATAAAACACAGATTCTTACCCTTGTAAAAAATTCATTCTAATGAAGAGAGACAAAAATAAATCACAAGCATATGGATTGGTAAATAATATATTTGCTAGATGAAAAAAGCCATCAGGAGAAGGGGACTAGGCATGCACTGGGGGAGTAAGAAGATGTACTTTAATCTTGGAAGTCATGTCTGTGACAAGATGAGACTTTAGGAGATTTTGGGGTGTGTGGTTAGGTGTGGTTGGTGTCACAATAAGACTAATTGAAGCAGGTTGTGCAAAAGCAGTGAGTCTTGGACATGTTTGGAGAATAATAAGGAGCCTAGTGTGACAAGATCTAGAGAAGAAGAAGAGATAAGGATGTAGGAAAAGGATCAGATCACACAGGGCTGGCTAATGACTGAAGCTGAGGGGGACATGATCTGATTTATTGTACGGACTCTTGTTTTTAAAGTAGATTTTTACTGCAGTGTGAAAATACATCTTGGGAGGGGGGAGCACCGTAGAAATGGGAGACCGGTGATGCAGCTATGGTAATAGGTCAGGCCAGAGAAAACTGCCGAGTGGGATGGATGGTGGCAGTAGAGACTGTGAACACATTTAATGAGAGCTAACAGGTTTTTCTGAAGAATTGAGAGTGAGATGCAAGAGAGAGTTCAACCTCAAGGATTCGGGCACAAAGAACTGAGGCAATACATATTGAAGATCTATTGAAGGACAACAGATATAAATTGGTTACATTGATTTTAATAGCTGCTTAATGTGCCATAGTATGGATACATCACCGTTTATCCATTTCCCTACCAAGAGAAAGTGGTTTTCTTTTTGTTAATACCATAAAGAAATGCTTTAAGAAAAGTTTGCAAGTAAAAATAAGTCTGCAATCTTTAAAAGTAATTGAAATATTATCTTGTTGTTATTCACTTCCTGAGGTTCATTTAATGCGATTGTCATTCTGATTAGTAACCTTTTATTAGTTCTAAAGAGGCATTTTATTGACTCTAATGTTCCTTTCCTTTTGGCTAAACTTTGCATATGTTCCTTTTTGACTCTGTGCTCCTGACCACTTTTATCTTACAGCACTGACTTTCGGCCTGTAATTACTAATCTTTTCTCTGCCATCTTAAGATGTAAATCTTTCTAAAAGCTTATTGCCAGTTTACCAACCCAGAATGTCTTTTTTAAGGATCTAGAAACTATTTCTTAAGTGCAAGGTCGTGAGTTCGATCCCCCGTACCAAAAAAAAAAAAAAAAAAAAGAAATTCAGTCATTAAGGAAATTAGCACCTCTCTCTCTGGCAGGGTGGGAGTCTAACTTCAGGCTATGATTTGTTACAAGTTGTAAAAGCACCTCCTACCATGAAGACAGAAGTTGTTGTTGTTGTTGTTGTTGTTACTGTTGCTGTTGCTATTGTTGTTTTTAATTTTTATGGAACTGGGTAGTAATCTCAGGGACTCAATAAAGCTAAATCACCAGCCTCTTTTTATTTTGAGACAGTCTTACCAAATCAGGCCAGACCTGGCTTAAAGTTTTCATCCTCCTGCCTTAGACTACCAGGAGAAAATTTTACTTTGTCTTTTGGCAATTACCAGACCCAGCTGACCTGTGATTACCCTACCTCAACCTTTAACAACCTTAGACTTTTCTTTCAGTGTAGCTGAGTTCAGATTTTAGTTCTTGCTTCACTTGCCTATTACAATATGCTTGTTTACAGACTTTCTTGAATTTGCTTTGATATCAGAAATTTCTCTGGGTTCGTGCTCAGTTTCCCTGAAAAGAAATATCCTGGTAGGAAGACTCTCTTTCCCTATTGTTCTACTGTGCCTCTTTTCTTGCTGTATCTCCAGAAAATAACTATATTGAACATCTCCGTTTAAAAAATTATTCATATATTTGATCCCAAGCACTGAAAATATATAAAATTTAAAAAAGACCTGTGAATATAGTGTAATCTACTGTGGTAGAATTAAAAATGGTTTTATATTATGCATTTTCTCCATGAGTTAATCAATAAATAATGTGATTATTCAATCAATAATGTGAGCTAACTGCTGGGGTGTACACAGCATTTCTTTTCCTTCTCTTCTTCCTCATCCCTGCACTTTGTTCTTCTCTTGCTCTTTTTCTTCCACCTTTACCTCCTCTTTCTCCTCTTCTTCTTCCTCTTTTTCTTTCTCTTCTTCTTCTTCCTCTTTTTTCTTCTTCCTCCTCCTCCTCCTCTTCCTCCTGCTTCTCCTTCTTTCTCCCTTCTCATTCTTCTTCTTACATTTCTTCTTGATCCTTCTCTTCCTCTTCACCTTTTCCTTCTTTTTAGTACCCAAGTATTGAACTCAGAGCCTTCACAATGAGCTACTCCCCCAACTCTTTTATAATTTTGAGACATGGTTTCACTAAGTCATTAAGGTGCCCAGATTGACTTCAAATTCACTATTGTCCTGCTTCAACTTCCCAGAGTACTAGATTACAAGTGTGTACCACCATGATCAGCTTCAACATTTCTGTGAATTATTTTATTATTCATTTTCACAAGCTATTTATAACCATTATTTAAAGGCTAATGATTCTCAATGTCACAGTTTATATTTATTCACAATATTGACTATACTATGTATACTGAAGGGGAAGGAAAATAATTTTCTCTGTACCTTGCATAGGTCTATAAAAGTCAAAAAAATGAAACTACTTAAAGAACTTTATTTAGAGGATGGAGGCTACATGACTGGGTTGGGAACCATTGCAATGCAGTCATCCATGCAAAAGAGAAATTATACTGAACTCTGACTCTAGTAAGGAAAAATTGGGATTTATGACCAAGCAGAAGAGTACTGCAGGGGAAATGAGTCTGTACACAAGAAAAAGCATAACATAGGGGTGGCACTGGGCTTTCTGGCTAATCCTGACTAGAAACACTTAAAGCATCACTGGAGAAAACAGTGAACAAGACAAGAGGGAAAGCAGACAGACAAACCACAGGGCAAGACAAATGCTCCAAACCCAGGTAGCTGCCCCTCACCCACTTCCAGTCAAATGCAAAGAAAACCAAGGGATAGCCACTTAAAAGAAAGCTCTTATTTAGTGTATAAGCATACACACACACACACACACACACACAAGTATTGCTGTTAGAGTATTCTGGCATAATAGAAAAGAAAAGTACAAAATGAACAGATTTATTGAGTTGAGGACGTGGAAAGGAGCACACAATCCTTGGTGGCTGGGCTGTCTCCTTTGACCAGAATATGGGATATGAGATATGGGATATACGTAACCTTTGACCAGGGGTGGTGTTTTGGGTGGATGTTGATGATGCATGAGGAGCTGATTGTAATTTTCTTCCTGCACACTGGGAAAGGAAAAAGGAAGTTGGAATAGGGGAAAGTGGAAGTGACCTCAGAGTAAACATCCCTGATTTGGCCTTCCACCACCATGATGTCCTGTAATTTATTCTAGTGCAAAACTCATTCATTCCTGTCTTTTCATTGTTAGGAAAAGGGCAAAGTCTCTCTCTTATTACTTCCTGCTGAAAGAGTTGTCATATTGCGGTTTAGGAAGGTTGAAGGGATGACAGTTGTTGTCCATGTAGAAGCTGGTACCAGGTGTTTCAGCCAGGACAAGGAATTAATCATTGGTGAATGCTCTCATCCTAGATTTGAGAAACAGAAAAACACAAGGTGCTATGAGGAGGCAGATCACTATCATATTTAAAGGACCCAGGAAAGGTAGAAAGAAAAGTGCCCTTGATCCAAATGTGTTGTTCCATCAGGACCATGGTGAAGAAGAATCTGAAAAATAAGCATGGAGTTGGGAGGGGTGGAGTTACAAGAAGTAATTATTTCCCCATGTGAATGGATAGAAGTTAAAAGTACGGGTAGGACCTGTCCTTGTTTTAGGAGTTGAGCTGGAAAGAATAAGAAGCATGAGAAATATAAAGCCTGATGATTAAATCATGTTTGGGAAATTATAGAGTAGGGGTGGGAGGGCCATGGCTGTGTCACTGTAAGTGACATGAGATTTTAGACCTACAGGAGTTTCACGTTTAACTAAACAGCAGAGGGTGGAGAGAGCTAAGATAGTTATAGGGAAAAAATTTACTAATGGAATATAAGGGATCAGGAACCAAATAGGATAACAAGACATGACCTAACCTGAGAATTATGGCTGTGGGGACTTGGTGAGATGGAGACGGGAGATAGGAGATGAGATGACCACTCAGGATGTTTAGAGTCAGGGTAGTTAGGGTTAGGAGGGCACCACTTAGCTTGAGTGAGGTGGAACCAAGATGGCAGTCCAGTGACCTTGACCACTTTTGAAGTTCTGAGGAAGACCAGGTAGGGGCCACTCCACTTCGGTTGTAGACCTGTTGAGAGATCTGAGAAATAAAGACTGGACCATTATCTGACTGAATACTCTGAGGTAAACCAAACCTTGGGAGGATTTCCTGTAACAGAAGTTTAGTAACTACATCAGTAGTCTCCCTGGTTGTGGGAAAGATTTTTATCTACCCTGAAAAAGTATGAACAAATGTGAGAGGATATTTGAGAGTTCTGTGGTGGGGCATGTGTGTAAAGTCTACCTGTCAGTCCTGACCAAGGGTGTGTCTGTGCAATTCATGAATAGGAAAGGAAGAGGGTGGTATGTGTCCATGAGGAAAGGGTCTACTATAGAAATGACAGGTGTAAGTTGTTGAGACCTCAGAGTGTTTTGGTCAGTCTATATAAACACAAAGAAATCCTGACAATCAGAGTATAAGGGGGATGGTAAAAAGAAAAAAAGGCATTTTTAAGGTCTAGGACTATGAAGTGAGTGGTGGAAGGAGGGACCTGAGAGAACATACAAGGGTTTGCCACCATTGGGTGAATTGGGGTAACAAGATCATTGATCACCCTAAGATCTTGTATCAGATTATAGGACTCATTAAGCTTGAGTACCAGGAGAATGGGAGTATTGTAGGGTGAGTGGGTAGGTTTAAGAAAACCATTGTCTAAAACATGCTTGATTATAGGCTTAAGTTCCCATAAATGTTTAGGAGCTATAGGATATTGGGGAATGTAAGGAAAAATCGAAGGATCTCTGAGATGTATTAAAATAGGCATGGCATGGGTAGTGTGGGTGGGATTGGAGGTATCCCAAACTGTGGCATACAGCAGAGAAGAAGGGAGGGGAGGGGATGGCTTTGTGGTACACTGTGAGGGTGTGGGGAGGGAGAAGGTAAAGGAGAAGTTAAGTTTTTGAAGAAGATCTCTACCTAAAAGGAATGTGGGACATGTTGGAAATATTAGAAAGCTATGGGTATAGAAGAGTCTAGAACCTGCATAGAATGGGTCCTGTCTACAGGTGCTATGTAGGTTGGCCATCAACACCTACTACAGAGACTGAAGACTTAATACAATGGCTTGAAAACTCAGGAAAAACACTATATGTGGCCTCTATGTCCACAAGTACGGAGAATGTCTTACCTGAGACCTCCAGTAGGACTTAGGGCTCTCAGAAGGAGCCCCTTTAATGGAGGTCTGTATACCCCAAGCCCCATCAGTCTCCAGCAGCAAGTTCAAGTGGGTCAGCCAAAGATGAATGCAGTGGTGATGAGATCTCCCGTGAGGGCAAGGATTTAGAAGATGGCTTACCTGCTCTCTGGCGGCTAGGGTACTCGCTCTTCCAATCGCCCTTGAGATTGCAGAAGGAGCGTTCTCTTGCCCAGCATCCTTTTTGTCACACTTGAAGCATGGTCCAGGAGGGGATAAGGATAAGGTCCAGGGAATTTTAGAAACTGACATGTCATTCATTGGTCATATACACATTTACGTTTTACAATTTTCTAAGTATCTCCTATGCTGGTAGAATGTCTAATGCCATCTGATTTTTGGAGGATGGCCTGTTTTATTAATTTTTCCTTTTTATTTAAGAGAGAGATCAGCTGCAGTGTCATTTAAGGCCAGCTGAGTATAGTTAATTATGGCCCAAATATGCATCATATAACCTTTTTCTGGAAAAGATCTGGTGGATCCCAGTAAAATGAAGATAAAAACAATTTAGTATATTTGTTATGATGTCTTGGGGTTTGGCACATTTTAGAAAAGAATAAACTTCAATCAAAGCATGCAGAATCAAAATATAAAACATGTATAATCAAAGCATGAGCAGTAGGGATAACAGTTAAGTTTAGAAACTGTTTTTAAGTTATAGCAATTGTAACTCATTGACTCTTAAGTCCTTTTATTGATGGACATTACATAAATTTTTGTCTAAAAATTATCATTTGACAGATAACTTTGTGTTGATTTGACTTGAATCTCTTGGCTGGAGCATAAGGAAAAGGCAGATGTCTGGTTCTGAAAGAAAATATTTATCATAATAATCCCAATTTTATATTTGAAGGCATGAATATACCATCAGATCAGCAACAATGAATTATCTTAGCCATATGAACTTTAGTTGGGGTGTCTCCGATAAAGCTATGGAGATTATTGAGGTCTCTGATTAACAAGAGCTGGTTAAAGTTACCAGGTGACCATTTTCTTATTCATCAATTGAAGTCCTGTCCAATGTCTCCGCACCCCAAGGGATTTTGTTTAACCATCATATTGACCAGCCGGCAACCTAGGTGGGAGCACGTTTTTTAAATCTATAACCCAAATAAACTTTGATTAAATGGTCTGAAAGTGCAAAAGAAAAAGGAAAAAAGATTGTTGAGCTCAAATAAAAAGGAACAGCTGTTTACAGAGCAGACAAATGGACAAACATGGGCAATCTGTACAGTATAAACAGACTGGAAAAACAGACAACAGATATATAGACTGACAAATCTCTTACAAACGCAGAGTTCACTCAAATATGTTTGGCCAATTTGAACTATAATAAATAGACTAGTGTGAACATTTTTGTAGATTAACTAATAGAGATCTCTTGAAATAAGAATAGCAGAAAAGGAATATAATTTATGTTTACTCTGACATAGGTTGGTGAGGTGAAAAAAGAACATGAATATGAGCTAGTCCCTTGGGACCAGCCTGTTCCTGAAGCCAGAATAGGGACTGAGGCTAAGAAGACTGAGGAATGGGAGGTGTAGATGGCCACCAAGCAGCCAACTGCCCAGCAGGCATCTGTGTCTGTGGGCAATTACTGGGTGACTACCTATAAAATGGCTGCTCATCACCATGTGACAGGGAAACACAAGATGGTGACTGATTACCATGAGACCCATAACTAGATGGCTGCTGAGAACCATGTGGCCTGCTAGGTGACTGAAATGCATAAGACCAAGCATGGAAAATGTGATGCAAGATTAGGGGACAAAGAAGAGCCATCTGATAGAATAGATGGATCAGGTACAGGAGATTGAGCAATCTGAGGTGGGAGAGAAACTAAGGAAAGGATTAGAGGCCACTGAGGGTGAAGAAGGGGGAGAGGATGGTGCAGGAGGCACAGAAATCTCTGGCTGAGAAAGCTGCAGGATTTGGTCTGGGAGATACAGAGGAGGAGCCCTAAAGACATGAGAGGCATCATCTAAGGGGCCTGATGGGGAGGGAGGGAGAGATTCTGGTGGAGTAGAGCAAGCCAGAAGTATTTGGACCATCATATAAGACAGAGTGAGAGGACAAGTCCTCAAGGTGAAAAAGACCTAAAAATGAAGGGTTTCTGTCAATTTACCACCATTGTGACAAAAGCACAAATAAAAGATCATCTTTCTGGTTTTCGTAGCCTTCTTGAGGCCAAGAGAACCAAGGTTTATGAACCAGGCACCCCAGAGGTGTGTTTTTTGGGGGACAGGAAGTGGTTCCTATGACCTAATTATAAGTGAGCTGAGAGAACAACTTCACCTCAGGACAGAAGTTTTAGCTCTCCCCCAAGGAATGTGGAACTGTTCTGGATCACACCTCTCAAAAAAAGTCATCATCTGTTTTGAAAGTGTGACACTAAGGTCCCCACACCCATTGTCATCCCAGCTGTCATGGAGGAGTATGGAGTGGGGTCCCAGGGAACAACAAATAACAGTTTTGCCTCAGGCTCTATGGCCTAAGGAGCATGAAAACTGGTCTCTCTGTCCAGGGATGGCAACAATGAACAATGGATAGTTTTGTGACACAAGCTTGAGAATTTTAGGAACAGAAACAGAAAATGCCAGATGGTAGCTCACCTGTGATGAGTGAAGAAGGTCACTGTTGCGTATGGATTAGCGGCAGCAATTAAACAGTCCCGGAGGAAAAAATGGATGGTTCATAGGCAAGGTAGCTCGAACTGGGAGTGGCTCCCAGGAGCTAATTCGCTCTGCTATCCAACTCTCAAGACATCATAATAGATTATTCTGGCACAATAGAGAAGTAAAAGTACAAAATGAACAGGTTTATTGAGTTGAGGACATGGAAAGGAGCACACAACCCATGGCATCTGGGCTGTCTCCTTCGATCAGAATATGGGGTATCGGATATATGTAACCTTTGACTGGGTGTGGTGCTTAGGGCGGGCATTGATGATGGGCAAGGAGCTGATTGGAATTTTCTTCTCATGCACTGGAAAAGGAAAAAGAAAGTTGTAATAGGGGAAGGAGGAAGTAACCTCAGGCTAAACATCCCCAATTTGGCCTTCCACCGCCATAATGTCCTATAATTTATTCTAGGGCAAAATTCTTTCAATTCCCACCCTAGGGCCACCATATTAGTGCACTGGCCCCTTCCTTAATTTCTAACTCTGCCTTGTATGTAAGGTCCCTCCTACATTTTAGAGATAGGGACTGACAGAGCAAGAGAAAATCAAATAAATGCAACTTAGGGATGGGCACATGGATGATGGCATGGCAGGTTAATGTCTTAGGGCCTGGGAGCTATCCATGACATCCCCAGGAACTAATTTGGTTCCTGCAAGTTCCTGGTAGAGCAAAGGGCCTTGGAACCCAATAAAAGCAGCTGGGAAAAAAGGTCCATGGGTATCTGGCTCCAGGGCCCCCACATTCTCACAAGGTAACTTTCCTTTGTATTTCTTTGCTGTTTGTTTGTTTTCTAACACTTCTAAATAAAGTGTTTTGTTTTTTCTTTTAAACTCAGTACGATTAATCTGCTTTGGTATGGTGTTTCCAATCTCAGTAAGCTGCTTGGACAGTAACAAGAACAAACTTGTTATGCATATTTAAATCCATGCCATCATTTAGTTTTCCTTTTCTTCCTGGGGTAGGAGAGACCTTTACAAAAGAGTTTCTTTATAGATGTAAATTTCTTTCAAAAGTTCTCTTCAGTTTCTCAAAATAGCCCTTTCACTAAAATGGCATATTCATTCTGGCATATTTTGATTTTTCTTTAGTGAGATTTTTGGTGTGGCATGTTCTGAACTTCATCAACAGTGAAATACAGCCAATCTATATATACTAAATTGCTTTTAGATGCTAAATAACAAGTTTATTTTAAAAAGCCATAACTAAAGTTTGTGTATATATGCACATGTCCAATAATTCTTCTGCTGTTGGAAGAGTAATTTTCTGAGGAATAAAAATTTATGAGAAATTATATAACAAAAACAACTATCAGAGTGTTATAAGTTGTACCCAACTGGATGCTGTGGGCCACCAGCCAAGTAACATGGTATTAAAACTGGGGCTGGATTCCTCCTGTTCTTTTCAAGTAAAGGTTACATTTGTAATCATTGTACCATAGTACTTTTTATAAACTGAAGTCATTAAATTATTTCTGAACAAAACTAAAAGACCTTTTATACAAAGAATAAATGGTTTGTTTCCAAAATACAAAGTTTATTTTTGAAGTAAAGGTTTATGTTCCATGACTTCTTTGAGCTGCAGAATGCTTTCAGCTTTGGGAAATTCTTGTTAGAACCCCAAAGTAGCAGCTATAAGCATTGAAGTACCCTCCTGGGTGTGACATTCTCAGCTTGATGACTTGATGGCTTAATTTACTTATATGGTGCTCTTCAAAGTGATTTTGTAGCTTTGGGTAGGAAACTGAAACTCGAGTTACTGAGCCACAAATAAGTGAAATTTACACTCATGAGCACTGAAGATTGCTATAATCATTTTCAGGGTGAAAGAAATTTAACCACTGACATCAAATCAAAACTTGAAATGTAGAAGTTTTACTCTGGTTTTGCAAAAGCCAACAAATAAAATGAGTTTAGTTCATAGGAATAACTACTAGCAAATGGTTTAATTAAGGTTATGTTGAGTATTGACAATTCAAATAATTTGCTTAATTTGAAAGCTTGCTAGAATAATACGATTATTGCTTTCTGTTCTTAAAAGACAATTACTGATTTCTGCATTCGAACAGTATCTGCCAAGTGATCTCTAGTGACATTCATTGAAAAGCACACTGGATAATTCAGGATGACACTGAAAGGAGGTAACACAAAAAACTCTGAAGGAAAACACTCGCAGATAAAAATAATTGCTGTTAATTATGGAGCAAAATTGAGAATAGAGCCCATTCAGTTGATTGCCTTTGCTATTACCTAGTTTTGTTGTTTGAAGTAGAGATTGCTTGCAAAAATATAGTCATAATGTTGCTTTTATAAATTACTAGGCCTGCCACAATCAGCAGGCAAAAGCCCCATCTTTTTCCTTATTTACCAGTTGGGTGCTCTACTATAAATTGGAGCAAAGAGGAAGGTGTTGCTGCTTCTGCCCTCACTTTACTCACAAATTTATGGTAACAAATATGATGCTAACACAACCTCCAAATTGTGGGCAATGCCTGATAACCAATTAATGAAAAGATCTATCATGCAATAAAAATCTATGGCCCACCCAACTGGAAGGTTGAAGAGAGCATTTTCTGTATATCATAGGTTATTTTACTACATTGCATGGAGTTCTGGAGAACTGGAAGTTATCCTCAAGAAAATGAAGGAAATTTAATGAAAAATTCCTGTGATGGAGTGACTCACAGTCAATATTAGAATCTCACTATTTCTGGGTAACACTTAGAAGGAAAGTTGCTCATTAAGCAATTAGGAACTAGAAGCAATTATATGATGACAAATATTATACATATTAAAACTTTTATGTGGAAAAGAAGAAAATTAGAAGGTCTTACTTAAATATTTTTTTATTGAAAGAGGAATTCAGAAGTGATTTGGAAATTAACAACAATGTGACCATTTACCAGCATGAGAAAGATATATATGTTTCAGTGACAGAATGTGTTTCATTGACAAAAAGAAAAAAGAAATGATGAATGTTAGAATTTAGGAAGTGATAAAAGAAACAATCTAAAGAAAGGATTAAAGAAAATTACTGAGATATTAAGTGTTATGGTTTGTATTTAGATGACCCCCTAAATGCTCAAGTGCACATTCTTGGGCTTTTCAGAGCTGCTGGATCTAGGTTGTGTGATGCTGCGATTAAGGGTGTATGGTGCTGGCCTAGTCCATTAACTGACTTAGCATTGCTGTGTGTGTGAATAATAGGAAGGCCCACTCTGAGTGTGGTGCAACCCAGATGGAATGTAAAGGGAAGTTTTGCTACTGTTTGCTGTCATTGCTGCTACTGCCTTCTGCCTTCTCTACCATGAACTATTTCTCCTATTCTATGCCTTTGTGTCATGCCACCTTTCCTTGGAGCCAGTTGACTATGTACTGAATTCTCTACCAACTGTGATCTGAAATAAACCTTTCATTCTTTAACTTGTGAGTGTTGGCTGTTTTGTCCCAGCAATGAAAAAAGTAACTAAGATATTTAGGAAATGTAATTGATAGAGTTGAAGTGTTTATTTAAAGAGACAAGTACTGTAATTATTAAATAAAAAATCATTTTTTACAAACATCAAGGTAAAAATAGAGAAATTAAAATTAAATAAGACCTTAAAAGAAGAAATAATTTTGAATTATTAGAAGAAGTACTGTTTCATGGTAGCTATTTGATTTTATTTTGAAAAGAACAAAATGTAATGAGAAAGGAAACAAAACAAGTTCATTCAAAACAAAAGGATGGACACAGCACATGATTAAAACTACAATACAAGGTGATCTACAATGGTTATTAAGATGTCTCTTGTTATCTTCAATAGAATTGACTATATCATCAGGCATACTAAAATTGAACATAGCAGTACAGAACAATATCAATAAACACAAAACATTGGAGACATTATAGGACTTCAAAAGCAGATAATAGTCAAACCAGAATGGGTATCCTAGTGACTCTTATTGTCTTCAGAGTAGTTGCCTATACTCTTAGACTTGATATTGTCAAACGTAACAGATTTGGATTAAATCAGTCAAGACAAGACAGTGATCTAACAAACCAGATTCAAATAAGATCAGTCATAATAAGACAATGTACGTAATAGAGGGCTTCATATTAAGTTAATAAGAAATTGAGGATTGTTAGCATAGTATATCCTGCTATTTTTGGAATACTGCCTATGCCCTCAAATATAGTAGAAATATATTTGAGATAGACTGGAACAAAATATAACCAAACTAAACAGAGTGATGAGAATAATGTGGATTTTAAATCCTGATACACTATTAACAATATACATTGCCTTCCTTTTTTAGATAATTCCTCCTCTTTTACTTTCATAGGGTGTATTGTACATTTTGGATCCCACTAACTCCTTTAATTTTTAGATTAAGGAGGCAACCTGCTATTTACCTAAGTGGTTCTGAACCTTTTTACCCCTGAGCTTGATCTTAAGTTGTATTCCTTTACTTACAAAAGCCTCAAGGTTTTCCTTTGTTATAGCTGAGTAGTTCTCCACTGCACAAAAGTGTCATGTGTTTCCAACCTATCTGCAGCTGCTGAATGAGCTACCCCTATTTCTCACTGGTTCCCCATCACATACAGCATTATTTTCTCATCTTTGACTTTCAGTCCATAAACTCTCTTTCAGGTTGATTATATTTCCTATAAAGAGCATCTTGATGGACCCTATCTCCTGATTTATTCTGCCTGTGTTTCTTTTTGTTGGTGTATCAAGACCATCTATGTTAGAGATTATAGTCAACCTTCTCTGCCTCATCTTTGCTATGCTATTTTTCTGTCATTGGTTGTCTACTTTCCCCTTCATTCCACTGTCTGCCCCATTCATTGATGTGTCTCTGCCACTGTTCCTGAAACCCTAGTGTTTTTTTTTCTCTTTTTCTAGAATGTCCTTCAGTATTTTTTGTAGGGTGGTCACAAACTTCCCCAGTTCCTCTTTGTCATGGAAGCATCTTGTTTCTCCATTAATTTTGAGAGAGAGTATGTAGGGTACATCAATCTAGGTTGGAGATTATTTTCTTTCAGGGCTTGGAATACTTCACTCCAAGGTCTTCTTTATTTGATGGTTTGTGTTGAGAAGTGTGTTGTGATTTTGATGAACTTTCCTTTATAGGTGATCTGTTTCTTTTCTCTGATAGCTTTTAATATTTTGTTCTTGTGTTGAATTTCTGGGATCTATTTTGGTTGTAGCTAGCTAGAGTTCTGTATGCCTCATTTATCTGAATACCATTTCCTTTTCCTATGCTTGGGAAGTTTTCCTTAATTATTTCTGTGAATAGCTTTTGTATTTCATTTTGTTTATCCCTGTTTCTTCACTCATATTTTTTATTCTTAAGTTATAGATCCTTTTGTCTTCTTCTAGCCTTTGTATTGTTACTGCCTGTTTCCTTGTTATTTTTATGAGATCTTTCCTTTCACAATCCCACATTGCAAACCTGTCTTCAAGTTTTGATAGTCTATCTTCAGTTTCTTTCAAGCATCTTTGCCAGCTTTCAATGCAGTTTTTAATTTTCTGGTAATCTCTTTGAATCTGTTTCATGTATTCTAGATTTTTTTATATTCTTCATTGAAGTTTTCCTTCTTTATTCTGTGTTCCTCTATTCTTCCATCTATGTCTTCTTGAGAAATACTTAGCATTTCTTTTATTTTTTTTTTAAATTTTATTTAAAGAGAAAAAAAGCAAAACAGAGAAAAGGGTAGAAATAATACAGAATTGCAAAAAAACCGTTAACAAATCACTACTTGATAAATTACATATTGTCTTCTTAGAAATAGTTCTTCATGTTACAAAATTCAGGCATACAAAGTGAACGAACAGTGAGGCTGTAACAGCTCTGTTCAATGATCCAACAAAAACTTGGTAATGTGGTTATCAATCCCACACACTTAAACATACATGCTGTTATATCTTTAGTGCATTTTCTTTTCCTCCTCTTGCTTTTTAAGTACATTATCTGTTTAGTTATATCATGTTTCAGCTTGCTCAGTACCTTATTGATCTGTTTCATTGTTGTTATTTCCTTTTTAATCACCTTACATAATTCTGTTGTTTTGTTTTTGAGTTTCTTGTCATCCCTGTCACATGGATCACCTTTGATGGAGTTGGGGGTTTTTGGAGGTATTTTGTTACCTTGTTTTCTTCTGTTCTATTGTTTTATTTTATTTAATTTTCATTAACTTAGAGGTAGCAATATACAACAAAACAGGATGGAATAAAGCCAATTAAGACAGTATAGTGAAATTGGCACAGAACATCACAGCAGGTCATGAGGACAAAAATAATAGGCACCATTGTATATGTCATTATCTTCAAAATAGTTGTTCTTCTATTAGGTACAGCAAAATCAAAAGAAATAAATAACATTATAGAACACATCAAAACAGAATATTGAATAGAGCAATACTGTTAATCAGGACAAAGCAAAATGGTGATAAAAATATCTGCCTTCAGAGATAGTAGAAGGAAACTACTCCCACTTGCTGTACTACATATGGTCACCTCCCAAGAGATACTCAGGTTCCTGGATCCCGATTGTTAGTGGGGGTGGGGGGAGATGGTATGTTTGATTCTAAGCCCGTGCCCCGGTAGGCAGCAGGCTTGTTACTGGTTGGCTCAGCACCCTAAATTCCAACATGACACGGATCTCAGGAAACGCTGTTACTTCTTGTTTCCCCGCCCTGGGGTGGCCACGGCTTGCCACACCACAGTCACTTACCATTTCTTTTAGTAATATTCTTATATCATGTTTTACTTATATTAGTATTTCTGTTTTGCATTCTTCTATAATGTCACAAGGATATTTCTTTATGTCAGCTGATGCTGTTTCTGATCTTGCATGTTTGCTGCCCTTGATCTCTTCTGTGTTTACCTCTCCTGGACCCATATTCCCTGGATTGGAAGCTGGAGACTTTTTGTGTCTTTCTCTTGCTATGTTTCTGGTTTCTACCAGATAGGTGTGTGGTGGAGGTCCCAGGCCCTTTTGGTATTGGTTATAGTTACTCTGAAGTGTGCTGGCTAGGGATTGCTGCCCTCTCCAGTTTGCTGCTGATCACTCAGTTACAAGCAGGGGTGATGCAGGCTGGCTCTTACCTTCCAAGCCAATCAACCATCGGGGGTCTTCACCATGTTAGTGTGTGCTGTGCAGATGGAACAGTTCAGGACAACTTCAGGGGCAAGTTTGTCCCTGGCTGTTGGGTCCAGCTCAGTGACAGGACCCAGCCCAAGCAGATCCCACCAATCTGCTTCATGCCAGGGGTGGCCAACAAAGGCTGCTATGGTTCCAAATTCAGGCTCCTCATGCCCGGTTCCAAGATGTCACCTAATCAGTCACCCCCTCCTGCAGGAGGACCAAATTCTGAACACTCACCATGGGCTAGTGCAGATCTCCACACTGGCTCCATTCTCCATTGTGACACATCTTCCCACCAAGGTCCTCGGGCTCACCAACCCCCGACTTCAGTGTGACCTTGAGTCGGACCAGCTCCCATGAGAGTGTGTCTGGCTCCAGCCTTTTATCCAGATTTTCCTTTTCTTTCTTTCTTTTTCTTTTTCCTTAGTTTCTTCCTGGGTCATGAGAATCCCCTCTTCTTTCTTCTGATCTTCTCCATGGTGTTAAATTCTAACATCTAAGCTGTTTCTCTCAGAGATGCTCTTTAGTTTGCTACTTATCTATGCACCATCTTGCTGCACCCTCTTCAAAGCAGCTCTTGACTACAGTTTGGAAAATTTATTTGTGATACATGCCTGTAAGTGAACATGTGGCACTCTTCTGTAGATTTGCATCTCATGGACATTAAGAACTGTCATTAAAATAGTTAAGTTTGTTAGAAAATAGGTAAGCCTCCTACAAAATTCTATCAAAAAATTTTAGAGATATTATTTCTGCAGTTTATAAGTACATAATGTCAGAAATTTTCTGCAATTTATGAAAGTAAACAGAAAAATTTACCTGAGATAATAGTGAGAATTTCTAAATAAAAATTTTAATTTAGAAGTCTGAAGTAACAGTAAATATATTTAATAACAATCAAATAATGAAAAACTAGTAAAATATATTCACATAAATGTCAATATATTTGTATTCATCAAAATAAAAACTGAAAATTATCATATGCTTGGTATATTTCAGTCAATCTTCTGCAAATGTTACATGGTTAATATCAACTACTTCAGGGTCCTTCCCTAATAATAACAGGAAGAAACTGGAGTTTAAAAGGATTATGTAAAATGCTAAACTCAGCTAACAATAGTTAAAGCCAGAAATTCTGGGTCTCATACTCAGCCAGGCTCCAGATCTTGCCAGATGCAGAAAGACCATGATATAGTTTAGATTTAAAATACTTTTCAGGAGTTCCATGTGTTAGGAGAATAACTGGTCATGGGCAGGCTACAAAGAGTGGGGCTGACTCTGAACCTGATCATGAGGTTTAGAAGTCTTTGGAACTAATTTGCAGGAGTCTGGAAAGCTTTAGGTACATGGGCTGAAGAAATCTTTGAGTACAGTAAAGAAAACCTGATGAATGAGTGTAGTTAGAGCACAGAAGACCAAAACATAGGCAGTAAAGGCCAGATTCAAGAGGTTTTGGTTAGGAGCAGACTCATTTGGCTGTTGTAGTGTTTGTGTGTTACATTCTGGTAGAAAACTTGTCTCCTCTTCATCAGTGTCTGAAGAATTTACAGGCAACTGAGATTAGAAGTAGTGAGCTAATTAATCTGGCAGAGGTAATTTCAGGACAGAATTTACAGAGGTAAATTCAGTCTATATATAGACCCTGATTGCTGCGTTTAGCTGGAGTGATAGTGAGAGTCACAGGTAAAAAGTAGAGCAGTAAACCTAGAAAGACTTAAAATTTGGCTCACAATGAATCATGTATAAACTTGGGGCTGAAGGATGTGGCTGTCAAAAGAGATTAGCAAGATTAAAAACAAAACAAATACAAACAAACCAGAAACTTTGTATGGGATAAAAAATAATTGCTTTGAGTATATGTCATGAATCACCAAAACCTCACGCAGGCAAGCACAAGAATAAAAAAAATTAATCTTATGTTTGAAAACACAGTTTCTGGGAGCCCTACTTGAGAAGGTCCTCCTACGACATTGGTTCCCTGAATTTCTTTTCATGCTCAGACAGTATCAGTATCATTGCACTTAAAGGCTTTGTAGCATGGTTCAATAGAACCTGTCTACTGTTTCTGAGGAAAACAGATCCCAATGTCATTCACGTGATGCTGGTTTACTGGCACATAGAATGCAAAAGTTGTAGGATGAGGGAAGCTTTCACTCAAATTTCAAAGAAAAGCCTAGAAGGTCAAGCAAGGAGCCCTCATGATGGCAATGCAAGAGGCTAAAAGAGTGAAGCCAAAGGTGCAGATCCCAAGATTCAAAGAAGTGCTTGAATACAGCCAAACCAAGAGAGAAGACTTAACAGGCTACTGGGTGAGAACACAGGGGTGGGTCCATCGAAGCCAACCCTTCTGGAACTTCTATTTTATCACCACGTGCCCCTGGATGCCTCATCTAACACTGTTATAGGACTTAATGATTTCCCTGCTGTGTTGGGCTTGCTTTAGTTTAATTTCTTTTTATTCTCTTATTTTCATTTTTTGATGATGGTCACCCAGAGTTAACAAAAGAAACTGCAGGAAATCTATCCACAACACCAAAGACATAGAATATTCAACAAAGGGCCTGAATCCTACAGCAATGTCTTGCATGAGTCCAGAGGAAGACCCAGAGTTCATGACAATGCCTCCCACAAGTCCAACTGGAGGTCTAGAACTCACAAGAAGGACTCAACGCCAGTCTCTTTTACAGATTTCTGCTGGGAAGGCCCAAAGGTCAGCGGTGGAAACCAGAAGTCTATGCTAGCAGGTTGAAGGAGCTGTGATGATAAGTTGAAGGTTCTACACTGGAGCCTAGAAGTCACACTCAAAACAAAGACCAGGGCTGTCCTGAAAAGCACCACAGGCATCCTCAGCGACACGGAGGTCCCGAGCTCCTCCAACAATAAACACAGTTGAGTACATGCCAGGAAGCCAGCCTGACTAGTTCATCCTGGAGATTAAGTGGTACACATCTTCCTCTCTGGAGCCAAGAAGCAATGTTTGATGTTGAAGATCAGAGCTTCTCCAGGAGAAGCAACAGTTCAAACAGTAACATAGGAGAACCCACAACTCCACAATGCCTACAACACCTCAGCACCTTCCTTTTCCTTCTCCACATCTCTATTTATGCTGCCAACTTTCCTCAGGTGAAACATCTACACTCAGAACCATGGTGATTTAATTCTGCTGGCGTTAAGTAGACCACTAGTTTTACTCTATAATAGTGCCTAACACAAAATATTTGACCAAGACAACTTTAGTGGTCTTCTCCACTAGACTAAATGTCAGATGATTGTCTTCTTTCTGGCTTTAGGTCTCTTAGAAAAATTCTCACTTCAAACTTTTTGTGACAATTGAAATGTAAATCTTTTAAAAAGCCTTCTGCCAGTTTTCTAATTCAAGAAAATTTTCTTAGAGGATTTGGGAAACCATCACTTGAAATGTAGGTCTCAAGAAATATGGAGCCTTCCCTTTGTAGGAGGGAAGATTTTGGTAGGGGTAGGAAGAATGCAAAGGTGGTGGGGAGGATATTTGCTCCAAATTGTAAAGCTGCATTATGTCGTGAAGATGGAAAAAAGGTTGTTTCTTCTGGATGAACTGAAAAAAGAACCAGGTGGCTAAAGATTCTCTATTCCATTTCTTAAAAGTTCTCTCATCTTTTGTCTAGGCTTTCTCTTCTGTATTGCAGCAAGAGCTTTGTAATAAAAACAATTTCTTTTTGGTTATCTTATTACTTGTGCATTTTTTCTTTAACACGTTCTACACATTACCACTAAAGTACTTCTTTTGCTGACTAGAATATTTTCATAGGCTAGGGCAAAAAAAAATAATAGAAGAAATATAAATAACACTTATGCATGTATAAAAGTGCACAGAATTTCTATAATTGTTTCTTCTGATTCCTTAAATGCCTCCATGGTTCCCAAACACAGTATGATGACAAAAACCTGTAAATTAACATTGATTCAATACTGTTGTCTTGTCCACTGGTCTTGTTTTCACTGATTGCACTGCTGTTTCTTTTTTCTATCACAAAATTCATTCCAGATCACAATTGCATTAATTGTCAACTCTACTTAGTCCTCTTTAAAGTGAAATTAAATGTGGAGTTTTTAAAAGTGGAGTTTTCTTTCTTTGCATTTCAGGACCTTGATACTACTGAAGAGTAATAACCAGTTGTTCTGAGACTGTTGTTCATTTTGGGTTTGTGAGGTGTGTCCTCACTATGAAAGTCATGCTACTTATTTTGTGAAGTACCAAACAAGAGAGTGCATTCTTCTTACTTCAGCATACCATAATGTTGGCTTTCATCATTCCTGATAATTCCATTGCTTAAGATTAAATTCATCATTTTCTAACTATAAAATTACTAATTTTGTTTTTTTCTAATAGAAGCTTTTGAAGAGATATTTGAAGTCTTTGGAAATGTTCTAGTTCTCATGATATGTTTGTTCACTGATTTTAGCAAAACATTGGTAATTGTGGCTAAGTTTGAGACCAGTCTAGTCTACAAAGAGAATTGTAGGCCATCTCGAACTGCATAGTGAGACTCTGTCTCAAAAAATAAAAAAAAGATCTTTCTGGCATGTAATAAAAAAAATGCAAGATAAAAGTAGGGGGAAGTAATATATCTCATCAATTAATAGTGCAAATTTTCAAAAATTTAATACACTCCCTGAGCATGTGGCTCACACTTGTAATCCCAGCATCTGGGAAGCTGAGGCAGGAGGATCATTGAGAGTTTGAGACAAACCTGGCCTACAAAGTGAATTCTCAGCCAGCCTGAGCTGCAGAGTGGGATATTTTCTCCAAAAGAAAAAAAATTAATATACTTTGCTGGCTCTTCTATGAGGAAACTTTAAAATTGCCAGAACTAAGGCAAAACAGTGCAAGATCTAGGAGGGTATGGGCAGTAATTACCAAATTACACATAAATTCTTATTTTAATTAGTGACTATACTTCTAAGAAATTATCCCAACTACACCAAGTTAAAAAAAATAAAAGCAAGTGGCCATGTATAACAGGCTGAATAAAGTATGATGTGGGAATTAAACAGCATACTATGATGCTCTATGAAAAGAGAGGTATCTATATTTACAAAGTGTGGTAGAAAAAGTTGATGTTTAAATAAAGGAAAATTTATTACAGTAAAAGGCACATTTCTATCAGTGCCCATAAAAAGACACATTTCCTTTACCCCCACCCTTTCCATTATTCATTCCACTTTCCAAATCAGGAAGTTCTCTATCCTAAATGTCTTATTTGGATTGTTGTGGCAGCCTCAATGTTCTGAATTAGTGAGTGCATAAAGCTTACCTGGCATGGCCATTTTGGACTTGGGAACAGCCAGGAATTTTTGGCCCCAGATCTGGGAAATAAAGTAAAGGAGGACTCATCTTAATTTTTACCAGACTACATTTCCTTTGGATAACACTTGGCCTCTGGAACTGCTTCTGAAAGTGGCAAAAGCAGTCAGAAAATGGGAAGGGGAACTGGAGAAAGAGAGAAAAGTAAAAATGGGGAATGTGTTAAATAAGATCAAGAAGCATTATGTGTAAACTGTTAAATGACCCAGGAAAAGACATTATTTCAATAGTCACATTTGCTGTCTGGACCCTTTTCCATATTCTCAAATCCTCATGAAACCCCGATCTGTTATCCTGACTGAAAGCTTCCTTTCTTCGCACCTTGCCCACTGTCCCCCTTAGCAGCATGCTTTAGCCAAAAGTAAGCTCAAGCCTTCTCTGTATTTCTCACCTACCAGTAATTTTTTTTTTTTTTTGTATGGGGAATTAAACTCAGGAACTCACGCTTGCCAGCTGGTAAATTCATTTACTGACCCATTCCAATGGGCCTCCTTAAACTGTCAGACATAGCAAATTTTAAAACATTTGAACAATCACTGTATTTTTTGAACGCCTCCTCTCTTGCTCCAGAATACCTTAGCATATGCCATTTTTTCAGCAAATGCAGCTGCTAATATGGAAGGAAATAAAGGACTGAGCAATTTCATCTTAAAGAAACAGTGCATTTGCTAATTACCAGTGTAAACTCAGAATTAGGAAGGTAAAACACACCCACATTCATACAAATGCAAAAAATACAATAAAAATTCATGTAATATTATTTTCTTAGTTTTAGAAGATACTAAAAAAGATAAGTGAACAGTACATGTAAATTTGAATAAAATAGACTTTCATAATTTCTAAGCAACAGAAGAAGAAAATTACTGACAAAATAAAAAAAATCACAGAATTTACTGAACAATTTAGTCAAAAGCTTACTCTAACATAACATGCATCTAGGTAGGGAATTTAAAAAGGGAGAAAGAATTATTTCAAAATTAATGGACAGTTTTCATTTTTCTGAGATGTCTAGAATAGGAATATAAAGAATTTGTAGTAAAATTTTATAATATGTCACCTTATAATATCAACATATAATAATCCACAAACTCCTTTAAAAACACAAGGTGAACTCCTTTCCTACCACAAGGTGTATCATAATCTGGAGTCTATATAGCTACTTAGAGTCTAAATTTTTGTTTTTATGTTTATAAATTCAATTCCATAATTTTCAGCAAATGATCACATCCCTCCAATAAGTGTTTTTATGATTTTGTCATTAGAATAAATTATTGTGAAATAAATTCCTAGGTGGAATTAGTATGATCGGAAATGAAAAGACAGGAGGCTAGTTGCAGTATTTCACAGAGTCCGCATGATTCTTATTTCCAGAGTGATAGCACCGGGTACTCATGGATATTTGTCTCCATCATTATGAAGATGGGATCAGTGAACTAATAGAGATGTTATCACTGAACTGGATCAGAGGAGGTTCCTGAGGCTGAGACCAAGAACTTAATCCACTCTAAACATAGAAATGTTTGTGTTGTGGGAAAATTCCCAAACCAAACCAAACCAAACTGAAAAGAAGACTCTTTGCACCGAAGAGATAAGCAGCCAACATTTGATCTTTATGTTGGCAGACTGTTAAATCTTCATGCTCGCAGACTGTTGCAGACAATTCCTCAAAGGCAACAGCCCTAAGTTTACAGAGAACTTAGTTTACATAGAATTTAGAAGTGGGAGGTACAAAGGAAGTGACAAAATGTTACATAATTAGTTACATGCATTGAGCTATGTATTGAGAGGCAGAGTAGTTTCAAACAGACTTGTTGAAACAAAGAAATTATTTATCATAATATACAAACACTCCAGGAACAAGGGGAGAGAGAAGCCTTTACAGAGTGAGCATAGTTAAGGACATTAACATAATATAGAAACCTGCTGGGGAGGGAGCCCTTACATCAAGAGCAAAGCTAAAGCTGACTAGCCCTAGGGTGCCTTAAAGTATAGACAATTACTCTGATTCAGTGCTCACCAGAGTTATACAGCTGGGCTTTAGGCACTGTCCAAGGTCAATTGAATTCAGCAGAAGCAGCAGAATAGAAACTTGGTCAGAGACTTCTAATTGATCATGAAATATCTCTAACTGTGCTATTTTATAAATGTGTTCTTACGTTGTGATTGTGCTCCATCATTTGCAGGTTCACTTACCCACAATGAAGAAAAAGAATGTCCAGGATATGTTGGTAAGAGGCATGGGAAGGATTTATTAAGGCAAAAATTTTAGTATATGCTAAAGAATGGAGTGTGGTCTTCAAGATAGAAAAAAGCACACTATAGTTTGGAATTGGAAATGTTTAAGTATTTAGGTGGGGAAATCTGGAATTTATCAATCTATGCTCTATGTCTTGGTTTGCTGGTGATGGAGGATGGTCCATCCACAGAAAGGTAATGGTTTGTTCATGGGAAAAACTCTCATTTATAGCTTGCCCAGGATTATTGAGTTTGGGGAGAAGAAAAAGGAAAAAGGAAATTAATTGGGCTCTTGTCTTGAAGTTGTAGTATTCATTTTTAAAATTATGATTTTCTTTGCCTCCATTTCTTCTGTCCTACTTCACTAAGACAATCAAGGAATAAAGACTCACCAGACTCAAGAGGATAACTTTTGTTAAGTAATAGTGACATAGGGGAATAAAACTCTCAACCTACTAGATGTCTGGTAAGAGTTCGTGTTCTCTAAGATCGAAGAATGAATTTTAGGAACAATGGAGGTTAAGAGCAGAATCTATTTATTGAGAGAGAGAAAACTTCTGTCAGAGAGACAGAAATGTTCCTGAGTGGTTTGCAAAAGACTGATTTTTCTAGAGACTTCTATGGAGTACAATCATGAGGTGAGTTGGGTCCAAGACAGGGGAAAAATGGAAACTCACAAGGCAGGCAGGAATGAGGTGGAACAGAACTATGGTTAACCAATAAGATTATGGCTGTAATTGCTCAGCTAAATGTGATTATATTGGGATCAAATGCAGAGGTGGGTCTGCAGCAAGCAAGCATGATACATAATAGGGCCTTTGATGGTAAGGGCTTAGGTTAATGGTTCCTTCAGTCTTCCTCAAGGTGGTATCTATTTGGACTATCCCTGATGTTTATACATAGGGTGTGGTTGTGTTTGTTTTGCCTTTTGTCTTGAGATCTGGCCCACAGCAGAGGTATCTGTTTCCTCCAAGGTTGCAAGACGCCTGATTTTCTGCACTGGTTCCTTGAGGGTCTAGCCATGTCTGATGACAGCCTATAATATTTCTACTTAACTCAGCTGTCTATAACAATAGAATTTGCACATGGAGGGTGACAGAGATCATGTGGAGGTGGCCTTAAGCAGGCTTTAGAATTAATCAACTGATTTTATGTATTAACTTGGGAGTCTATGCCAGGCCTAAGTGACTTGCCTGACGAGCCAGCAGTTGGCATGTGGAACTCTCCACGCTAACACTTATGGTAAAGACCTTAGTGGCCTGTGACACTGTGATGTCTCTGAAGGTAAGGTGACACTGCAGTGGAGGACACTCAATCTCTGTTTTCCAGGGGAAATAACTGTGAACTTTACAGGTGAAACCATTCTCTCATTAAGCAAAGATTTTTCTGCCTGTAATGTCTTTGTTTCATTTTCTCAAGGCCTCACTTGCTTTTATACCTTTTAACCTCCACTATTCCACACTCTCCTCTGCACGCCTCTCTGATATGGTGTACCCAATAGATAATGGGCAATTCAAAGAAGTCTCTTTCTTAGCCACGAGAGCTCTGATCTTTCTGGACCATCATATACCATGTTACTCTTGTCTATTGTCTTTTATCCTTTACTATACACTTACCCAGGGGATTTGGAGACTGGTCTGCTCCCAATAGATGGCACAATCAATGGATAAATGCACACAGTTAAATAGTGGTAGCACAGGGAACTATTGTAACACCTGAGGAGGGTTGTACATCATGTCACTCTATGTGATGATGTGAAGTCTAGGGGTGGACAGTGAGGCACTATTCTCCCCGGTCATGCCACTGCTCTGAGGGAAGACACAGCTCCTGGCAATCCTAAATCCAGGGACAGCAAACAGCTAAAGAAACAGTTTCAAATAAGAGAAGACAATTTATTTGAAGATGAGTAAGGAGGAAAAGACACAGAAAGCAACTTTGGAAAAGTAGGGAAAATTTCAAAATGAATTGCTCATGGATCTCTTGTCTGCAGCTCTTTTTATTGAAATCCAGGACTCTGGCTCCCTGGTTTGTGTTTTATCCTAATCTTGAATTTCTTCTGGCCACGTGACCTTTCCCTTTTTTTTTTTTTTTTTTTTTTTGACAGAGTTAACCATAGGAGTGGAGGCCTGATGGATTTGTAGCTTAGACTGAAGGATTAAGTACAGGAAAAGTTCACTTTTCTTGGGTCAATCCTACTGTTATAAACAACTGGTTAGACAGAAGTATTCCAGGCAGTCAGAAAAGACTGGGCCTTCAAGGAGCCAATGCAGAAGACCAGACACCTTGAAACCATGGAGGAGACAGACATCCCTGTTGCAAGCCAGATCTCAAGACAAAAGGCAAACAAAGGAAAGCACACTTTAAGTATAAACATCAGGTATTGATATTCTAAACAGGTATGGATCACCTGGTGGAAGCCAGGAGTTACTATGTTAACCCACTATGAGAAGAGTCACTGCTCTTAAGCAGGCCCACTTGCTACATGACTTGCTTCCTACTTGTCTCCAGTTTAATCAATTTTACCAGAACAATTAGTCATATTGATTGACCACAGTTCTGTCCCACCTCATGCTTGAGAGTTTCCATTTCTCTCCCACTTTATCCCCCTCTCCTCATGGTTTTCCTCTAGAAAAGTTTCTAGAAAAGACAGTCTTTGACAACCTCCTCAGAACCTCTTCTGTCTCTCTCAGCCAGAAGGTTTCTCTCTCTCAATAAATATATTCTGCTCTTAACTTTCGTTGTTTCTAAAATTCATCAATTTTAGAGAACACAAACTCCTAGCAGCCATCTAGTAGGTTGGTGTTTCATTCCCCTATATCACTGCTATCTTTCAACTTCCTGGCCCTTAGTTTCTTTCTAATTCCTCAGAGTCCAGCTGCTTTTTGCCTTCTGTTTGCTGCAGTCTGGCTCCAGAGGTCAAAGTAGTCTTACACATTTCTAATAAATCTCAGTGAGGCTTTCATCGTATCTCTTACCTACCTACCATGCCTCATGTCCCTACACTAATAGCTTAGTTTTGGGAGCTATGTACAGTCTAAAAATGGTAGTTTTTAAACCTAGAAGCTAAAGGAATTAATACTGAATATACAATCTTAGGAACCCTGTCAGAGTGCTGAAAACCCTTGTTAGCAGAGATCCTTCCTAAGTGCCTTGCAAATAAACCCACTTAGGTGAGTACCTAATCCATGTATAAATGAGGCTGCCTTGCTTTGGCATTTATATGACAGAGTAAATTTTCTGAATCCTTATTTGGCTCCCTTTATGACACTGTATAAGACCATTTTTGATGTTTATTATGACAATTTGAATAGTCTGTGAGGTAAACGTGATTAACTATAATGCCCATCTTTAATAACTCAGTTGATAAAAGATAGTGATGACTACTAGAGCAATTGGAAAATATTAAAGGTATAAAAAGTAGCAGTTCTAAAAATTTGTTAAACCCAGAGTTATTTCATCCATTACCATATGAAAACACTTAGCACAAATTAAGGTTGGGTAGTTGTTGCTTCTTCCTGTCAAGAGGTTTGTATAAATATCACACTGGGAGGAAGTTGTTAATTATTTCCCTTCATTTCATTTTATGATTATCTGTAAGAAGTCACTTTAGTAAAGCATTTTTCCTTTCCTTCATTATGCATACATAGACACACACACACAAATTATGCTCTAGTAATCATGATTTGTTTTTTGCATCTTATTACGACCTTCTTATAGTCTATGTGCCTTGAAATATGAATGTATAAATATTTTTATGGTTCAGTGTGAAGTCATTAAGGTGTTAAAATATTTGGAAGTATAGTCCTCAGAAGGGCAGTTTGAAATTTATATGGCTTTAAATGTCACAATACAAAATAGAATGTCACTGAATATCATCAAAAGGCAACAAATAACATGGATTTAATCATCTTAGTAATACATATTGAGCTGTAGATATTTATTTTATCTAAACAGGTAAAATTGACTCTCATGCAAACAAAACAAAATGAAATTCACTTGCTGCTTCTCTATTATTTAACTTAAATTCTGGTCTTGTTAAACACGAATTTATTGAGAGTATTAACTAAATTTAAGGTCATTTGGGCATTTTTGGTGTATGATAAGACTCCAAAGGTCAAAACAGATGATCACTGGAAAAATATCTTCCCATATTAATATGTATCTCAAATTTCCCTTGATTATTTAGAAGGCTCCATTAATTTATTAGATTTAATTATTGCATCCATTAATTTTACCTTTGGTATATTTTTGATGCTACCATTGAATTAAATTATTTATGATTAAAAGATAAAATTAATTGTTTGCAAATTAGTAAAATATTTTAAGTTAAACTTTTAATCTTGCCCTCATAAATCTAGAATATTTTTATAAAGCTCTGATTAAATTATGTATGCCACATTTTCCCTACCTTTCCCATTGGTCTGAGGTACACCTCTATCTGTAAGAAGAACCATGGATTTAGCTTAGCACTCTTTGGGTTCATTCATTAGTACTGAAAAATAAGTAAATAAGCAACTTCTGACTTCAGTAATGTAGAACACTAAACTGATGTGTTATATCCATGAATAATCAGAAAAACCACAACATAAATAGCAAAACTCAAGAACAAAGAATGTATGTATGACAATTTACAAAGCTGGAAATGAAGAGAGATCTCAGTGTTTTGGGGAAACTCTTTCTTATTGTTACAGACAGCTGAGTTAGTTAGAAATATTATAGGCAGTCAGATAAAGTTAGGTCCTCAAAGGACCCTGCACAGAGCACCAGATGTCTTATGACCTTAGAGGAGACAGACACCTCCTATTGTGTCCCAGAACCCAAAACAAAGGGCAAAACAAATGCAACCACACCCTAAGTATAAACACTAGGGATTGATATTCTAAATAAGAGTGATTAACCTTGACAAAGCAGGAACCACTATCCCAACCTCCTGCTGGAAGAATCACTGCTCCATAAGAATACATGCTTACTATGTGACTGGCTTCCCTATTTGTCCGTGATTTGGTCAATTTCAACAATTAATCTTATTGATTGACTATAGTTCTGTCCCACTTCATGCCCATCTGTCTTGTGAGTCCCTAGGTTTTGGACCGATCTTAGCTCATGGTTTAATCTAAAACAGTCCCTGGAAAAGACAGTCTTTGGCAACACACTGGGGACCCCTTCTGTCTCTTTTTCAGACTTTCTTTCTCTCAATAAGTAAATAAATATATAAATAAATTTGGCTCTTAACCTCCATTGTTCCTAAAACTCGTTCTTCAATCTTAGAGAATACAAACTTGTATTAGACATATAGTAGGTTGGAAGTTTCATTCCCCTATATCATTATGAGTGTAGATAACCAGGTGCTGAGTATAAGTCTATGAACAAAGGTGAGGTATTTTTAATCAGAAGAAAACTATAACATATAAGTGAAATTAGATTCTTCAAAGTGAACTAGAAAAGTCACCAGAAAACTAGGAATATGAATGAAAAATTTCAATCTGGTAGATGATATCTTTAAAATCAAGTTAAGATTGTATTTAATTGTTACACATTGAATGTTTCTCTCCAAGATCAATAACACAACATTTGCTGCTTATTCAGCAGTTTACTAAGTTCCTAGGTTACAAAGCCAAGCATATTAAAAACTTAAAATTTAGAAAAAAAGAAATGAAACTATTCAAAATCAAAATTATTTATATGAAAACATTTCAGGAGTCTACAAGAAAGCTCTTAAAACCAATATTTGGGGTTAGGAAAATTATTTTCTATAAGATCTATATGCAAAAATATGTGCCTTTCTATATGTTATTAGCAATAAGCAATTAGAAATTGAAAATTAAACATACACATTATTTAAAATAGTATGAAAGGTATGTCTAGATATTGTTATGGCTAATATCTAGATATTCCACCAAAACTCATTCAGTTATGGTGGGGCTCTTCAGGGGTGCTGGATCTAGGGTGTATGAATGTGGATTATTCATGTTGTACTAGAATTAAAAGCGTGTGGTACTGGATTAGTTCACTAGTAGGTTTATCATAGTTCTGGGTATGGATGGAAAGCCCCACCCTGATTGTGGGTAGCACTGTCCAGAAGCCTTTTAGGCTGGATGAGATAACAGAGAAAGGGAGACTGGCTTTGCTTGCTGCTTTTTACACAAATAGCTGATTTCAAGTACAAAAGATATTCAACAGTGGGGAAAAAAAGTCTTTTCAACAAATGTGATGAAAAAATTGTATATCCACATGCAAAGAATAATAATAAAAATTAAAAGACAAATCTTAAATACCTCACCTAATAAAAGGATCAACTTGAAAGGAATCACAGATTTCAAGAAATCTTAAAATATAAGACTTCTATAAAAGTCATAAAGTAACGTTGTTTTTTTTTCTTTGAAACACGGTCTCACTATGCGGTACAGGTTGGCTTTGAACAAATAGTGTAGTCCCGGCGATCCTCCTACTTCAGCCTCTTGCATGTTGGAATTTCAGGAGTGCACCCCTACGGTTAGCATAAAAGGACATCTTTTTAACACTCATTGAGTTAGTTAAATACTTCTTATATGCAACTTTGAAAACACAACCTGTAACAGAAAAATATAAAGAATTGTACTTTATCAAAATTTTAAGCTAGTACTCTTTAAAAGATGCTAAAAAATGAAGAAAAAAATCATGAAGTGTGAGAAAATATTTGTAGTGTTTGTATATGGCAAAGGATGTGTCACAAGAAAATACAAAGAACTCTATGCAAATAAACCTAAGCAAAAGATTCAGATGGAAATGAAACATAGGAAGATGCACTCAAAATCATCAATCAGTAGGGAAATCCACATTAATACTACAATGAGACATCAGTATTGGATATATCTTATATAAATGATAAATTAAAGACAAAACAAATAAACAAAACTTCAGAAAGCAAACAAAACAAAAATCTGATCACAGAAGTACCACTGGCTATCCGTATGTGTGGAATCCCATTTGCCAGTTCAATCAGTCACAGATAGAAAATACTAAAATAATTTGTATCTGTGCAAGATTTACAGGCTAATTTCTGTTACCATTTTCATTATTCTCTACACAATACAGTGTAGTAGCCATTGACATTGTATTATATATTGTAAATAATTTAGAGATTATTTAAAATATACAGAAAGATGTGTATAGGTTACATACTGATAAAGACTGTACCATTTTATGTAAGAGATCTAGCATGAGTAGACTTCGGTGCTTTTAGCAGTAGTTATTGAAAGCAGTCCTTTATGAACATTGAGTATTAGGATGAAAAGAAATGAAGCAAAGGTATGAGCTCAGTACGAGAGGTTTATTTCAGAGCAAACCTGAGCAGGGACCACTATGGCTCTAGGGACCAGACCTGCTAACTCTCATGCAGGCTATTAGCATTTCATAGGATCATGAGCATAAAAAAAGGACATCTTGGAAGGGAAAGATCACAATGGGATTTCAAGGAGGGAGAGCTTACTACAAAAGAGCTGTGGTTATCTGCCCTGGTCAGGCCTTGAGGATATACAAGGAGTTGCCTGTTATTTGTCAAGAGCAGTGCTGAACAGTGGTTGGGATTACACGGTGTAACTGTGTTTACTGGGCCTTATTGACTCAATAGGATTCATCTGCAGCAGGTGTCAAAGCACAGCAGGAGGAATGGATTTAAAGTAGACTCTGCTTAGAGTAGGATGGCAGTGATTTGATTCCTTCATGGAGGGTTAATTACCGGCATGTATGGGAGAGACAGGAAACACCACTGATTTTCAGAGGAAGTGTTATATTGGGCCTCTGGAAAGCACTGTGTCACTATCTTGTAGAATTAAATGTAGATTTAATAACCCATGAAGTACACTTAGTATTGTAGCTCCTTTCCCTAAGGACATATGACTGGTCAAATTAGATATATGAAAACATGGGCTCTGTGTGGAAACTGTGGAATCTGAGAAGCTTATTCATATTATGGGATATAAAATTAATATAATTTTTTAAAAGCTTAGGATCAAGTACTGATGAATAAAAGTCAAAGTACAACATAAAAAATGTATAGTTAAAAGTAGGATTTCAAATATGAATACAAACCAAAATGGACTTAGCAAAAAAATAATTTGATTATACTATCCTGACAAAACAAGAAATTCTAACACCAAAAAATTAGAAATTAACAAAAATTTAAAAAATTAAAACATGGAAATAGTTATATTTATACAAATAATAATGGGAAAAAATAATGAAAGGGAACAGATATGTTAAGAAATAATGACCATCATGAATTTCACAAAAAAAATCACATTTAAATCTCATTAAAATGACATATACCACATTTAAAATGTTTATCGATTTCCCAATGTTTAAGAGAAAAAAAATTACATGTTAAATATTATAGTGAAATGTAAAATATCAAAGATAAAAAAGTGCTAAAAGTTTCTTAAAATAAGAACAGGATATAATAAGTTAAACAGAAAATGAAATACTATTGGATTGCTTAATGAAAGTCCTAGTCATAGAAGGAAACATCATTAGAGTTTCAGAGTTTTAGAGGAAATAAATCATATCCTAACATTTTATACCGAGTTATCTGTCTTTGAAATGAAAGGTTGAATAACAGCATGCTAGACATATTGAAAATGTGGGGCAACAAGTAGAAGAAAAGGAAGCAAGAAAAAAATCCAGAATGAAATCTTGCAGCAATTCCTCACCATCTTCTCAAATCCATATATAGAAATGAAATTTCTGGAATTTCTGGAAAACAGAAATTTGAGCATGTGCTAGAGGATATTTATTATTTTGGGAAGTGTTATAGATACTTAAAATGTATAGAGGAAAAGTAAATGCAAGTCTGATTTGTCAGGGGAAATAGATAACTATAGATAAAATGAATGCATTTCAGCCAGCAATTCATATATCTGAAGGTGGGAAAGAAGAAAAAAAGAGAAGCAAATGGAAATCAACAGACTACAAAACCCAAACTTAAAGGCAGCTAATTGCAACAAAACAAACATCATATGCAATTAAATGGATTAAACACAATGTAGATACCCTTAGATTGAAGAATCACACAAGATTGTATACTTTATAGTATAAACAGACTGTAAGTAAAAATGATTTTGAAGTTTAAATGTAAAGGGTTAAAACAAGGGGCAGAAGGAAGAAAGCCTACATAAAATTTTTATCTCACCAGTAAAATTTAAAGTGACAAAACAGCGTGTTAAAGATAATCTCTTATAATTAAAATGAAGTCAATATACATCTAACAAGCTTCCTTCCAAACATGGGAAAGAATAACTGCTAAATTTACAAAATAATAAGATGAAGTAATATTTGCGTTGCACTTTTCAATCATTGTCAGGAAAAGAATAGATCAAGCAAAGAAAAGCAAAGAATCTGTGTATAAAGAATGTGTGAGAGTATGTAAAATAGGATTCTGCCCATGTGTATAAATGATAAGGTAGGTAGGAAAGTGGGTAGATACTGCATGAGGTTCAAGGTAAACATCATATTTTTATACATAACATTCATAGTTTAGGAAGCCACATGGAAAAATTTCAGAAGTAGATATGAGTAGAATACAAATGACAGGTGAATTATTTTTACTTATTTATTGTTTAATTATTTTATATAAATATATATTTATATATGTATAATTTAAATATATAAAATATATATAATTTAAATATATATATAATTTAAATATATATAATAAATAATTAATTATTTAATTATTTTTACAATGTGTGGAAATGGAGAGTATTCTAAAAGTTGTAGTACATCACAATTTCATGTCAAATATTGGAATGAATAAGACACAGATGTGTATTTTTGAGTCAAAATATTCTTACATCCATTTCTCTATGACAGTATTATTCCTTTATACAAGAACAGATGCCATACATTTTAAGTCACACCAACATAAATTCTTGCTTCATGTACTAGTAAATGGTGCAAATAGAACACAATATCACAAGAATATTCTACAGCAATTTCCCTATTTTGTTTCATTTTTAATGATAATTTTTTCAGTGTCTCATGTTTGCAAATGTTATGCCACTATCAGTCACATTGCTTGAGAAAGTCATAGAATTCAGGATGGGTCCACACAAAATATATGAAGAATATTATTTTATGTGTATGTTAACAAAAGAGAGATGCACAAAGAAAAGGAATAGGAATAGAGTAAGGTTGAATGTGAATTTAGTCGCTGAGGTACAAAATAAATTAGTTGTCTATATATTAGTGAGAAGTTTTGCTGCTCAAAGTCAGAGATAGAATTCAGAAGATTGTTATTATCAGCTGAAATGTGTTCTGTAGTTGCACTGAATTCATATAAGTTCCAGTAGTTAGTTTTCTTCTCAGAAAGCTTCCATTAGAATTAACTTTTTATGAGGGAAGAATAGGGAATCTACAAGCATGATAGCATATTATTTGGCAATGAAGTATAGACATTTTCATGTAACTGTATTTGTCAACTTAGACAGGATTGGTGGCCTCATACTATATTTTGGGAGTAGAGCTGTTTCCACTCAGAGCAAAACTACTTGGCTAGAACTTCAATGCATTGTTTCTAAGACAATTGCCAGTAAAGGGTGAGAGGCACTATGTACAATGAAAGATATTTAAAATTATGCTAATGAGTTTAATTCTTCTATTATCCAATGTGTACATAGATGGAATGTGTTTGTCATCAATTTTAAGGAAGGACAATTTATTTTGAAGTGTATTAGTTTCATATTATTGGTATAAAACACAGAATAGCTCTTTCCTATTCTGGTTTTCTGAAAAAAGAGGACATCATCCTTTATCCAAGTTGATATTCTTGGCCTCTTTACTGGTTGGTATTATGAGATATTACTTTATGAATTCTGTTAGTGGTGGAGTAATTTTATTATTTAATAACCAGAAGAGGATTGTTGACCTTCAGGTTTGATGGATTGTTCAGAAATATCCTGTTTGTCATTTCCTTTTCTTTCTAACAGTAGCCACAAATGCAGCTTGGTCTCTATTTAGAAAGGAGATTGAATGGGCTCCCCAATTCATTCTAGGATTTACCAACCATATGTGATTAGATTGTCTTTTTAATTAACTCTAATTACAAATTCACTCTCTAATTATAAATTCACTGTCTTTATTTTAGTGTTGGAAGACAATAATTTGGTATCCTCCAGCCTTTGCTTCCATGCCTTAGCGACTGTGGGCCTTATTTTTTTTTTTTTTTTTTTTTTTTGGACCCGGGATCAAACTCACAACCTTGCACTTGCCAGGCAGGCACTTATGTGCTGAGCTAAATCCTTGGCCCTCTAAGTCTTAGTTCTTAAATGTATATCCAGAGTCAGTTTGGGTAATTTTTCTAAAGTTTGTTGCTTGTTCTTCTTGAGTTTCCTTTTGTAATCCTTTAGCTCAAGTGTTGCCTCCTCTGTGATTTCTCCCTTACTGAATATAGACTAAATCAGTGGATTGCTTTCTCTCTTATGCCACAACTGTACTTTGTACGTGTTTCCCTTTCTCTGTACATGTATTATATTATTTTTTATGTTTTTGTTTCTGAATTTCATTGTGAGCAACTCAAGAGTTGCCACCACATCCTATACCTACATTCCTTTCTTGGAATCCTTAAGGCTTAGAACAGGATAGACTATTCACTAAAATACATTTTCTTTTACTGAAAGGCATATAAAATAATTCTTTTTCATTATATAATTATAAGTGGAACTTCTCTCATCAACCATAATTTTTTTCTTTTTTCTTTTTTCTTTTTTCTTTTTTCTTTTCTCTTTTCTCTGTTTTCTTTCTTTCTTTCTTTCTTTCTTTCTTTCTCTCTTTCTCTCTCTCTTTCTTCTTTTTTTTTTCTTTTTTGAGACAGGGTTTCACTACATAGTTCAACTTGGCCTTGAACTAACGTTGTAGCCCAGGCTGCCCTCGAACTTGCAGCTACCCCCTGACTCAGTCTCCTGACAAGTAATGGGATTATAGGCATTCACTGCCATGCCCAGGAATTTTTTTTTTTTTGGAGATAGAGTCTCACTGTCTCACTGACTTTGAACTCACTATGTAGCATGAACTAGCCTTGAACTCATGGTGATTCTCCTGCCTCATCTTCCTGAGTGCTGGGCCCAACCATAATATCTTCATATTTCTCTTTATATAGACAGTTGATATCCAAAACTTACTGATACAGTTGCTAAGTCTGGAAAGCATTTTTTTGATGTTACAAATGGAAGGTGAATAATACTTTATTTCATATTTATCTAGACATATCTCTTCAAAAATTAATGTTTGCCATAAAGCGATCTACAGCTAGGCAGGCTAATTATATGCACATCAGTTCTTCAGGAGAAAAATCACTTGTTTCCCAGAGGAAATATATACAACTCAATCTGTAATTTAGTAAAAGTTATTGTTTCTGTGATAGTGTATATTTTAAAATAATTTTATAAACATAATCAGATTAACAGCATCTATAATTTAGTTCACGTTTTTAATTTTATAGTTTAGATGAAAACTAAACCAACTGTATCAAATTGGCAAAGTCTAAAAATATTCTACTTAAAATGAAATATTCCAAAGTGAATATTTTGTCCCTGACAGGCAGAGTTAAGGGCAATATTGAATTCACCATAAGAAGCAGAAGGAAATTGAATACAAGGGCCTAGTCCTAAAAAACTAACAAAATCTAACAAGCTTGTAATTTTAACTCGTGGGTTTATTATGTTTCTAAAAAATAAATGTGACTGATTATCATTGCTTTTATGCATTTTTACTAGTACTAGGAGCAGAATAGGAGCTTGTGAAACAGATATTTAAACTTTCCGTTCAACGATGTCAGGGACCACTAATTTAAACTCAGTTTTCAGTTGCCATCATTCCCTTTCCATAGATCAATTAAAAAATGACACTTTCAGGCATAATTTCTCCCTCTGTCACTCTCTCCTTTCACGATAGGGCATCTGGGTACAGGGAAAAGGAGTTCCAAAGCATGAGTGCTGGCAAGAGGGAGGAAGTAATTACCCTGTCCCTCTGCAGAGCTCCAGCCCCCTTACCTGGGGAAGCAGCCCTTGCCTGTGCTGCCTCTACTAACGGTAACCAGGTCCTGCCTGGCTTTGGGACATGCGCTGTGCCCAGCGCTCCTCACAGCTGAGAGTAAGCTTGTCTGGCATCGTCCCTCGTCATTTAGGTCTCCACATATAATAACATCCTCTTCCCAAGCCCAGGTCCTTGCCAGACACCTGCATATTTTTGCCTCCTGTCTGAGGCAAAAGAACAACATCGAGTTGTCCTACAAACTATACGCAAGGCATAGGTGCATTTTACCACGTGACCTAGCCTACCATCTCTTTGTACCAGTCATGCTCTATTGCTCTGGTTCTATTTAAACCAGACTTGAAGTAAATATGGAACTTCTCCTAAGAGCTGAATCTCACCCAAATTCCAGGCTACATCCAGGAAAGGTAGACTCTTACCCGGTATTTTCAGAATTCCTACATATATCTCAATGTTTTCACTAGTTACAATTCCTTACTCCTCCTTCCCATTGTACCTAAAGCTGGAGAGGTGAATGTTTTGCATTTTGTATGCTTCAGAAATTTTGCCTATGTCATGCAGTAATTTACTTCTGTTTAGGGCTGGTATTTAGCTCAGTGGCATAGTCTCTGCCTTGCAAGTGTGAGGTTGTGAGTTCAATCCCCAGTACCCCCCCAATATTATTTCCATTTATCTTTACCTACCATCACTTATCTTAAGAGCAACTTTTCTCAAACTTTCCGATGCATGAGAATATCCTAGAGGACTTCATGAGTCACAGATTGCTAAAACAAACTCCTAAAGTATTAATTTTATTGAGAAGCCACACAATTCACATTTCTGACAAGTTTCATGGTGCTGCTAATGCTGTTGTTCCAGGGACCACACTGTGTGCAACGCTGATTTATAGGAAATGTGATATTCAAATTCATAAATGTTGCTTTTGACAGGTTAGTACTAGACACGTAATTTTTAATACTCTAAAAACAAACAAACAAGTAAAATAAAATCCCAAACAGTTTTCAACACTATTGCTTTGCAAGAATAAAAAAAGAAATAACAGTTGAAGTTGAAAAATGATTCTGTTTTCACAGCTGGTGATTCATTCTTCCCCTATATTACTGAAGCCCATTGCTTTAGTGGGAAGCCAGAGGTTAAGAAGATTTGCAGGGCATGAAATATTTCAAAAACATTATGCCTTCTAAAATATGAATGCAAAATAAGAAGGAAACTAGCAAGCAGCGCCTACGTTATTGAAGCCTAAGAAGGATCACAGTCTTAAGCCATAGTATTTAAAAAGTTTTGATCAGGAAAAGAGAGAGAAAACAGCAATAGTCAAGGCTTAGTTTCTGCTTTAACCTTCCAAGAAGTAGCCCAGAAGAACTAGTGAGTCCAATCGCAGAAATGCTTCACATTAAGAGAAAGGCAGATGCAAGGGGTGAGTAGGAAACTAGAGGGATACATTGAAAAAAAAGTTCTCAATCTTCACAGAATTTGCCAGACAAGACATTTGCAAGATTTAGGATTTGTTTTCCTGTGAAGAAAATGAGAAAAAAAAGGTAATTATTATAGTTGTAATCTCTAAGATACAATTTTTCCTAAAAACTGAACAAAACACAAAATACAAATCAAACAACACATAATCTAAAGAGGATTGAGTAACTGGGAGGAGAGAGACAAAGAGCCCACTGTGGTCCAAACTTATACGTTCCTTTAGTCTTTTCACATCTTTGGCATCTGCCAGAGAAACTAAAGGAGTCAAACAAATGGAAAAATCAGGGAATATTAGTGTGTTAATTTTTACCCCTGTGTAATAAAATTTGCAGAAAGCCAACAGCTCATAATAAGTTGGATATATTCTCTCTCCGGTTTGAGAGGTCAGGAGTCTGAAAAGAGCTGTATCAGAGCCTCTGTTCAGAGTCAGTTGCACAGTCTTGCAGTCCTTGGCCTGGCTGCATTCTCTTCTGGAGCTTCATTTCAGGAAGAATCTGCCTTCATCATCCTTCAGAGAGTTGGCAGAACCCACTTCTTTCCTGCTGTAGGAGAGGGGTCTCCAAGTTTTGGCTGGCTCTTGCTGAGGCTGCCTTGAGGCTGCCTGCAGCTCCCAGCCATGGAACTCTTTCCATGTACCGTTTACTTCATCAAATGTGCACAGGAGGTTTTAGTCTACTTAGTTAATAAGAGACCCCACATGACATGATTAATCATAGAGGTGGCATCCTGTCCCCTTCATCATGTACTGTTGGCTTGTGAGTAGTCGCAAGTTCTTCACAAACTCAAGGAAATGTAATTATACAATTACGTGAACAGCATGAGGTAAAAATGATTAAGAGTCACTTTAGTCAACCGCAGTTGGTTTCCTTAAAAATGCCACACTAAACTGGGTGAACATTACTTATCACTATCAAAGCATCCCCACTCTGCAAGAAAGAAGAAAGTCAACATTCCCAAATCCCTGGTATAAATTGCTTAAAGAAATGGAGAAAGTCATCTCAAGCAATCATAAACAGATCCAGTTGAGCTTTCTCTTCAATTCTCACTCCATTTTCTCAGCCACAATAGTGTATATTATGAACAATATTCAACCTGCAAACTGAAACTATTACAAAGAAGAAAATTGCTAGTGATTAACTTGGAATGGAGGGAACGACATTCACACATAATATATTGCGGTCAGAAGACAGTCTAGCAAAACCAGGGGTCCATTTTGGAAAAAGATATCTTATGTGTGTTGCCAAAATGAACACACTGAAAGAAAAAATAACTCAAGAAACAAAACAAAAAATTTCTTCAGAGACACTATTGAACCATGGGCATTTCTCCAACAGTTTTAGTAAAAGGAAAACGTTAAGCAGGGAGGCAAACACCAGGCAGTGCTTCTCAAACTTGAGGGACCATTTTATGCAGTTCTAGGATGGGAACAAATAAATGCATTACTAATGTGCTTCTTCATGGTCTTGAGTCTGCTGATCAGAGATTACACTTTCAGAATCGTTGTACCGAGGGAAATTGTACCAGGTTTCCAAAGGGTTGTGTGTGTGTGTGTGTGTGTGTGTGTGTGTATGTGTTCTAATAAGACAGAGCTAATGCTAGGTTTTTTGAGTTGTATGTTTGTCTGATGCTTTAAGTTGTAAATGTTTTAAAATATCATGCCTGCTGTATATCCTGTCCTTAGTCACTTAAAAATGTCCTTCCACCATAGCTTTGACATCAGTATATCAAATCTAATAAAAACATCTACTTCACTAGGATAAAATTAAATAAAAATATCTAAACGTATATAAATATCTTAGTACTATATTTTGGTATTCATGGACACTCAATAAATGCTGCTTTATTTCCTTCATATGTGAATGAAAAGTAATAAAAATGATATTATTCATCTGACCCAAGTAATTATAATCCTGGCTCACCTGTCATTGTATCACTACCTGAAATCAAAATATCAGCATTTACTCAAAATTATGTTAAAACACCTTGTCTCTGAGATGTGTGCTTTTCTCTTCAAACATCCTTTGATACTATTTTCTGGCTAAATATGTTGCACTGAAGTCCAGTTTGCATTATGTGTCAGAGAATGTGGCAGAGTAAGTAAAATGACTTAATGACAAAATTATCCATTATCAACTTCTAGGAATAGCCCTATTTCTGCTTATCCTGGCACTCCATCATAATTTAATTTGTAATATATTTTCACTGTGTTATGTAGTTTCCTCTGCCAGCTGCCAAATTAAACTTGCAACAGACGTGATAATACCACTAAGATCTGACTTAAAGTCACGATTTACAATGCAGGTAAGTGTATATGTGATGGTAAAATAAGCTAAGGCAGGTTCTTCTATGAGTCACTTTGTACTAGTCCCTGCTCTTAGCTATGGTAACTGGTTGAGTGTAAAGGCACTGATGGTATGAGAGGGAGAGATGCTGAGGAATTTGATGCTTCTGTAGAAGGAAGAAAGTGAGACCCTTCCTACCTGAGAAGTGGGATTTCTGTGAGAGTCAGATAAAATGATGCACATAAAAGTTCTCTGCAAAATATAAACAATTTTTGAACAAGAGACTTTTCAGTATACATCAAGAGTGCCTAATGGTTTATAAAGATTTTCTTAATTTAAGATAGCAAAAACTAATGTAATATACGGGGTAAAAGAAAAAAAACAGGAAAGTTAAAGCTATATATATATATATATATATATATATATATATATATATACATACATAGGGTAAAGCAAGCAGAAAATGACAAAATATGAGTACAATGATTAAAAAGTGAAAAAGTTCAATGTAGACCAAATATGTGTAAACAAGGTACAATAAGTAAGTGAACTAAATTTTCTATATTTTTAAAATGCAATTTGTGAAGCAAAATGAATGTATTCTAAAAGACATATCTCCCTCACATAGTGGGGAACATTCAAAGTGAAGACACAAGCAAAGATTGTCCACATATATAGGCATGGATGGGACCGGGTGGAGGAAGATTGTTGGGGTCACCTTATCACTAGTGATTAGAATCATGTATACCAAGCATTTAAAAGACTTTTTCTACAATAACTATTTCATACATTTTATTAATTCTTCTTTTCTGCTGTAAAAAGTACTGCACATTTAGTGGCTTAAAACAACACAGTTTATTATTTTATGGTTCTGGAAGTCAGAAGTTTGAAAATGGATCGAACAGAGCTAAGTCAACATATCAGCATGACTGAGTTCTTTCTGGAGATGCTACAGGGCCATCTGTTATCTTGGCTTTGAGTTGTTTGGTTTATGGTTCCTTCAATTTTCAAAGGTATCATCCTCCATTCTTTGTCTCTGTCTCTGTCCTTTATATGTTGGTACGGCACTTTAAACATTCTTGTTTCACTTTTTTAAGAACCCATGTGATTAGACTGAGCACTCCCAGATAATCCTGGTTAATCTCTTCAATCTCAACATATTTAAAATTAATCACTTCTGTATAATCCCTTTTGCCATAAAGTAACATGTAACAGGTTCCTGGATTTGCAGCATTAGTGGGGCATTATCTAACACACCATAGTGTGCTAAAAAGAGCTGAGTGCCCTTTCACTTTATGTACAAACTTTACTTTTCTCATGGTCTGAATATGTTTTCCATATGAATAATTAGAAGTCAACTGTTCTCATGTCTTCATAATCTCATCTGCAGGATCTGATACTCATTAGTTAATGGGCTCAATTCAAATGTGTAACTAATGATGATATTATCATAAATCTTTTACTGTTAATGTTAACTTTGTGTTTATTTATTTATGAAAAGTAGATTATAGAAACAAAAAAAAAAAGAAAAATAAAAAAGAGGGAGAGAGGCCAAAATTTTTAACTTGTTTTGTAGCTCTCCTATGTTAATGGAAGGAAAACAACAATAATTGAATGTTAAAAACAGGGACATACTCCAGCCACCTTGTTTTGAAGGTCATTGTTTGGGCTTTTGGCTATTGTTATTGATTTGTCTTTTTTGTTTCTTGTTTTTCTAGTAATTTTTTTTGTTTTGCTTTTTCCTCTAATGCCAAAAGTATAGATGTGTATGTAGAGATGTATGCATATCTAGTACTTCTCCTAAACATTTTACAAGAATTGATTGTATTATGCGTGATGAAATGAACAGCTACTTTGAAGAAAAAGAGACATTGTAGTATCCATTGCTGATTTCCTATTATCATGTTGTAAAATCCAATAATGCTTTTATTCTTAATCTTTTTTTATTATTTAATTTCAACCTACATGAAGGTACGGACAGCTATTTTGAAGAGAACAAGAGACATGACGGTAGCCATTGTTGATTTTCCTATTGGCGGTTTTGAAGGTCTGAAATGCCTTCATTACTATGTTCTGATCAGTTTTATATTACTTTGTTCTGTATGAATTCATTGTGTGGGAAGATATAGAGAACTATTTAGAAGACAACAAGGGACATTATGGTAGCCACTGATGATTTCCTGTTGTCTTGCTTTGAAATCTGTCACTTACACTATTTTTTTCTTATCTGCTTTGTTCTGTTTTGTTTTGTTTTACCCTCTTTAAAAGAAAAAAAATACAGCATACAACAGCATTTACAATGATAATAATGCACTATCTGTCCTATGAAGTGGTCATGTTTAAATACCTTTAAAGATTAGAACTGCCCAAATTAAATGATGGAATTAATATGGGATGTGAGAGAAAGGGAAAAACAAATGAGGATGGCCACTGAGCTATAGTAAATCATTGGCTTTTTTTTTTAAAAGGGTGTAACATAGTTTTCAAGAATTCTGTCCTGAAATCTCACACGGAAAACCAGTTGCTGATAAAAAGATCATCCTATCCCTGTAAGATACCTTTGCCAGTTTTGTTAAAACTAAGCAAAATTAAATGTTTATTTACCTTTTTAGCTAAAAAGAATGAAAGAAAATGTTACTTTGACATCTTTTGTTTTTACTGTCTTAGGAGTTTTGCTGTATTGTCCAAGAATGGGGTTTTAATAGGGGAAACTGCCACTAACTATTCAAACTGTCATTTCTACTTCTGAGCACAGCCATTCTTTCACCAAGAGTCAGTGTAGGTCTACCTCTAGGCAAGGGATATTTATAAATAAATATCTTACTCATACTCTGACAGTCTGCAGCAGCTTATGTGCCTCCATATCTTAATACTGTACATTTAATGCATTCATTACTCCTTATACCAAAACTACGCTGCCTTCAGCTTCGTAGTAAGTCTTAAAATCAAGCATTGAAAGTCTTGTCTGATTTTAGAAATCATTTTGGACTTGCTAATTTTCTTCTATACATTTTGGAATCATCCTGTCAATTTTGAAAGAAAGAGAAGAGAAAAAGAAAAAGGCAACTTCTAGAATTTAATTTAAATTGTATTTAACCTATAAATCAATTTAATTGTTATTGCAACAACATTGGAAATTATGATTTATAAACTTGGCCTACATCTGCAATTGCCTAGGATTTTAAACATTTTCCTCTGCAATGTTTTACATATTTTGTGTGTAGGTCTTTGATAAATTTTTTACTAAATACATCTGGAACTAATGTAAATGATAATTTTTAAATTTTCCCTTTGAGTTGTTTATTGCTAGCATAAAGAAATGCAATTCATTTTATATATTGAAATTTTACCTGCCAAATTGATGAATTCACTTAATTATTTTAGTAAGTTCCAAATCAATTTCTTAGCCTTATTTATTTATTTATTTATTTATTTTTGTCTTGTTGAGACATGGTCTTATTATGCAGCTTGGGCTGGCCTTGGGCTCACTTTGCAGCCCAGGCTGGTCTTGAATTTGCAAAGATCCTACCACAGCTGGGATTACTGTAGTGTGCCACCGTGCCCAGTGCCTCTTCTATTTAATAATCATCTTACTTGCAAGTAGAGGCAATTTTCTTCTGTTTTTTCCTTTAAAATTATGCCTTTCATATCTGCCCTGAATTTATTACATCAGGTAGGGTCTTCAGTATAATGCTGAAAGTGTGGAGAGCTGGCATCTTGCCTTTTCTCCTGATCTTATGAAGGAAGAATTCAGTCTTTTTCAATGAAATGTGGCCCAGTACAAAGCAAAGATGTGGACCTCCAACTTAAAAAAATTGTGAAGAATTTCAAGACAGCCACAACAGATCATTAATGCAAGAACATGGCCCTTTGGAGCAAGGGGTCCTGTGTATCTGAACAGATCACTCGCCAGTGAAGCTGACCTTGATTGTAAATGTGGCTGTGGGCTTCTCAATAACGCCTTTTATCAGTTTAAAAATAGTTTGCTGAAAGTATTCATTACGAATGAGTGTCGAATTTTGCCAATTACTTTTCCTGGACCTGCTGAGATAATCAAATGATTTCTTTCTGTTTTCAATTAATTTCCTGGATTAAACTGATTACCAACGTTTGCCACAAAGTTGAATTCCTGTGAAGAGCTCTATATTATCATAATATATTATCTTTTTCATTTATTGCTGAATTCAATTTGCTATTATTTTGTTGAAGACATTCACATTTATATTAATGACCTATAATTTTGTAAATTCATTTTTTGTAATGTCTTTGTCTAATTTTGATATCATGATTGTACTGGTCCCCAAAAAATGAGTTGAGACAAATTTCTTTCATTTTCTGAAAGTGTATAAGGATGGTATAACTTACATAAAATTTTTAATACAATTATTAATGATACTGGCTGGGCATACAGATTTCTTTGCTATATATTTAAAAAATATCTTTGCTATATATTTAAATTTTAAACAGCTGTGAGATATTCAGGTTTTCTTTTTCATTATTTCAATACAGCAAGTTGTACATTTAAAGAATTTCTCCTATTTAGTCTAAAGACAACATTTTTCTAGAAGGGCCTTTGTCCTTCACCTCTTACATTCTAAGATCTCTATTTGTTTATAAACTCAAATTCAAAAAAATTCCATTAACAAACAGGCTGGAATCTCATATGACAAAAAGTTAAATAGCCTGGGAAGTCAGTGACAGCTGCTGTGCAGTCAGTTCATTTCGGTTTCAAATGTTTGGCGCTGTGAGTTCAGCGTTCAGACACCTTCCTCCAGATGGGCTCTGGGACCGTTCACATCAAAGATGCTGGGTCTCACACCAAACAATCTAAGAATACAAGAGCTTGAACTGTCCACCAGCCGTATGGGCAGTCTTAAGACCCAGAGGTCACATTCTACTTCCCAACCTTGCTTTAGCCTCTTTCTGCTGCCCAATTTGTCTGAAAACATCATTATTTGGCAGAAGAGTTTACCTTGGCCACTTAGGGTCCTCCATTTCCACACCTGACAGATCAGTTCAAAGGTCTCTCGTGCGACAGACTCTTATTCTTACGCAAGGAGACTGTCTTATTTGATGAGCTGACTATTTTCTACACTTGCCTGCAACTTGGGCATTTACCTCAGGTCTAAAAGTGTCACTAATCCTCAGCTTCAGAGAAGAACTCTTACCTCGTGAGGTAGTGGTTATTTTAGTCTTTGAGTCTGCAGCTTGTGTCTGGTTTTGTACCAAAAAGTATCTTTTTTTTTTTTTTTTGGTATGGTAGCTTGTTTTTATTTTCAGCAGAAAGGACAATCTATCATGTCTTTCTACATCCTAACCAGAAAGGAAAACCCCTAGGTTTAATTTTTTTTTTAATTTTTTTTTTGTCATTGAGCTGATGTATCTGTCAAAGACAATATTTTAAGAAAATTTCTGTGAATCATGTTGTCAAAGGAGTGCTGGCAGATTGATAAGAGTACGATTGAAAATAATAGATAATTTTTTTTCTGAAAATATGAAAAATGTTCAACATGTACATGACATAAATAAGAGTTACTTTATTTTTCAGTGTATAACTTTTCAGGAAAATTTCTTATTGCAAAATCATTAAACACAAGTAATAATATCATACTTAAATTGGAAGCCAGTTATAGACAGAGTGTGATACACATCTGTGATCCCAGCACTCTTAAGAAGGAAGAATCTTAAGGCAGGATTGCAAGTTAGCAGTTTAGCAAGGGTCTATCTCAAAATAAAAGTTAAAACTGAGGGATTTAGCTCAGTGTGAAGACTCTGCATTTATTCTCAAATATGACACACACACACACTCACACACACACACACATTCTCACACACACAAATTGAAAGAAATTGTTTCAAATACTACAGAAAAATGCTAATTACTAAAACCATATTTTTATGCAAGTATTTATTGGGTTCATATTTTGGCACCAATATGTTAGTGCTTCTGAAATTATTTAGAATCATAACAATGATACTATATTCCATCTGTTATGATAAAATAAATCAGGTTTTAATATGCAATTATACTACTTGATAATTTGTGTCTTTATATCACATAAATATAAATTCCTCTTACTTCTTATTTTTATTTTTTATCTTTCTTCCATTATTATTGTGGTAATAAGGTATTTAATCATACATATTCTCATTTTATTTAATAAATTAGTTTATGTGATGCTAAAGTCAGAATTTTATGTTTTTAATTCCTTATTGAATTTGTGCAATCTTTGCAGTGGGAGACTTTTTACTATTTATTTGGAATAAAGTGAGAAGTTTGTCCTTTACTGCCTTTACTTCCTTTCTACTTGCTTTCTTTTTTTATATAGATTACATAAATATTTATTAGTAAATAAACATTTATTATACATAAAATGTAAATAATAAAAATAAAAGCAAATAATTATAATTATCTAATTATAAGTAAAATATAAATAATATAAAATAAAGATTTATTATAAATAATAATTCCACAGAGAATGATGGAATAATTAGGCTTCCTGGGAAGCTGTAATATTTAAATTGCTGTAAAAATTAGTGGAATAGCTGTTTCAAGACGCTTCCTTTATTTTACCTATAATTTCACCATATTGCTCTCCATAAGTGACTTTATAAATCATATGGGTTCTGCAGTTCTTCAGTATTTGCTGTTTTTTCTCCTTTGTTTAGTAAAACAGCCAACTGTAGCGTTTCTTCAAGTGTGAATAGAGGAGACAATCACACACAGGAATACAGAAGAGTCTAGGTTGGACGAGGTGGACTAAAGTTTTCATGTAGGGGAGCCTGTTGCCACGACTGTGTGAGAGCAAAACAAGCAGATGGTCCAATTTAGTTAAAGCACCGTGTGTCGAGTAGTCTAGCAGGCCTCTGTAATGTCACCACAGGATCATGTAAATCTTCATTGCTGCAAAAAACCTTGTGGGAATGTTTATAGGCCATTGTAGTATATACTTTATTACAAAATATTTTCAGTTGACACCTTGAAAAATACAGTCCCATTACTACCAACGTCAGACTTCAAAGACCTTTGCATCTTATAGTAAACTTGAACACTAGACGAAATAGGCTTATTTTTAAAGTATTGTAGTTGTTTTCTACTGGAATAATAGAATATTATGAGAGCAGACCAAAGAGAAGTACAGATAAAAATAAGAGATTTCCTTACATAAATTGTACTAGGGGAAAATGTTAGTAATTGATCTGTAATCTATGCTTAATTTTAGGTTCAAACTGATGTTGCTAACTTCTCCCATAGATTTTGTTTGTGGTCGAAGTGTGCATGTATGGTGCATGCTTTGATATGGTATGCTAAACTTGCTATTTATTTTTTCATTATCTCCTTTAACCTTTATAGTAGGCATTTACAGTATTTATACATAACAGTGTTTCAAATGCTTTGATAATACACAGCAATCTAAGAGTCCATTTAGTTTTTAAGTCTCTAAAATAAAATTTAGACTTTTGAGATGGTTAAGTGTGGGTCAACATAATGAGGTCAAAGAGTGCCCAGATACTTGGTTAAGAGTTATCTTCTGTACATCTCTGAGGGTATTTTTCCTTAAGAATAACATTTGGATCACTTTACTAAGCAAAGCAGATGACTTTCCCCAAGTTGGATAGTTCCTGTGCAATCAGTTGCAGGTCTGGATAGAGCAAAAAGATTAAGAAAAATATAACTTGCTTTCTCTGTCTGAATGCCTTTGAGCTAGGACATCAGTCTCCTGAATCTGGACTTGGACTTGAACCATGATTTATACTCTTACCCTTCTGCTTTTCAGGCACTTGAGATGTGATGGAACAGTTCTATCATTTCTCTAGTTCTCTAGAACACAGTTTCCTTTTGTTCTGTTTCTCTGGAGAAGCCTCACTAGTACATTCCAGAAACACCTTACTCAAGAAATGATTTTTTACCTGTTTCCTCGTATGGTGAATTCTAGCTCTCTAGAGAATATCCATTACCTAGTTCTTAGGAACTATGCATATTACTTCGTATCATGTACAACATGGTTAAATTAAGGTTGGAGAGATTATCTGGAATTATCTGAGTGGGTCCTAAAAGTAATTACATCATATATCCTTAGAAAATGGAAGCAGAGAGAGACACTTACCAAGAAGAGAAAACAATGTACCTGCACAGCCAGAATTGAATGATGAAGTTGCAAAAGGAATACAAACAGCCACTGGAAGCAAGAAGGTGGAAGATCTGGAGGCTCCTCTGGAGCCTCCCGAGAGAATATGCATCTGTCAACAGTGGAACTGATTTTGGACTTCTGGCCTCCAAACTGCGGGATAATGTATTTTTGTTGTTTAAGTTATGAAGTTTGTAGTTATTTGTTATAGCACCTGTGGAAAACTAATGCATTGTTCTTGCCATCAATCTGGACTTTCCCTTAAGCTGGTTTCTCTTTTCTGTAAAGTTGCTGATAGATTGAAAAAAAAGAAAGGCTATTATTGTCTGTTGTGTTCCTTCTCTCTATCTGGTTCAATGTTGGATATTTTGCATTTTCTCATTGCCTCACTAAATCACTAAATCAGTTACTAGAGAAACAGATTTAATGCAAGATATTCAAATATATAAGAATTTACAAGATTGGCTTACAATGGCCGCCCACAGAGTCTGGTGTGGAAAAGTTCTAATTTATCTCAACAATCAGTTTAAATCTTATGTATACCATAAAATACTGCCATGTTGGCTTCTACTTGAGTTATGTATCTCTTCTATATGTTTCCATCATATATCATTCTGTAATAATTCTTAGTATCATGTATACTACACAGTAATTTGTTGCTTATTATGCAGTAACAAATAGCTACTTGAGACAAGAATTGCATCCTATTTGTATTCCAAACCCTTGGCATGATGCCTAGAACATGGAATGTATTCAGCTGTGGTGAATTATTTTAACCCACATAATAACTCATGTGAGTACACATCATAATGTCTATTTCACATGTGTAAAAGATTGTGAAATACCAACCAGTACATTGAATTCAGTACTTCTCATTTAGTCTTTATTCATCATGATTGATATTTTTTTTATTTTTGAAAAGTTGATTTTTATGTTTTGTGGTGAAACATTTCTTAAGAAGTGATCATGAAAATCCATGCTTCATCAGACCTACAAAGAAATTAGAAATTTCCAACTCCTAAATATCTCCCCTGGGCTTACAAAGTGAAAAGTGAGATAAGCCACATTCATTAAAGACAATTAGAAGTAGAAATGGAAGGAAAAAAAAGAAAACTGATAATATTATTATAAATAAAATGTAGACCTTGACAATGAATGCAATCATTTAGACAAAAATAAGTATATGCAATAAATTGAAGTGCTGAATAACGTTAGCGTGAAAGAATAGGCAGGATGGTGATTTACATGATATGCAGTCTCTTTAGATGATTCCCAGAAATATAAGATAGATTCATGTCACCTTATGTATTTAGATTAGTTAGTGCTCAGGCTGAAGGATGTTTAAATTAAACAAAAATTAAGAATATGGGAATTCATTGTTTTAATAGCTGTATACTCAGAGGATTGATTCTCCAGGTTTTATCTAAGATATTTCCATTTGATGCCTAAATCTAGCTGCTTTTTTAATGATCAAATATATTATATCTTCATATTAACTTACTTCTAGAGATACAATGGAATTTTTAAAACAAAAGACCATTCTTTCAGATTTTTTTGTTTTACATATAGTATATAACAATTATTGTTAACTACTTACCAAATATAGTGAGTCTTGAACTTTTTACTGTTATAGGAACATTTTGTAAGAATATCATTCTAGTAGCCCTCATAATAAAAAGTTTATAAGCTCTGTAAAATTATTTGCTTAAGTACTAAGTTAAAGCAACACTGTACAAGACTAAAATTCTGTGCATCAAATAAAGACTCCCTATATGTAGGCTGGAAATCAGATAAATGTACATGATTAGTATAAAAAATTGGAGAATGATCACTAAGAAATAATAAATGTCTGCTTAGTTGGAACGAACTTTAGTAACTCATAAACTGGGATATAAGGAAAGTAGAGGAATTGTTCAGCAGAAATGCAGTGAGTAACCTCCAACTCAGTGGTAGAGCTTTAGAGAGTTTCCAGCCTGTGTCACAATAAAATTCTGCAAAAACAGACAGTAGGCAATTTATGCATGCTTCCAAGCCACACTGTCAATTCACAATTTAGAGAACTAAAAGAATACAATAAATGAAAATTTTCTTCCAGCTTTTGTCTGAGACTAAGTGTTTTAAAATTAGGCCTGTTATCCAAATCCTGGACATAGTACACAAAAATATTTATTTAAAACGAATAAATAACAAAACAAAATTTAAAAACCTGAAGGCTGAAAATACAGATATTAGAGAATAAGCCAGCAAATCAAAGCCAATGTTATCTAATTGCATAATATTTTTACAAGAAACAAGCAACGTGTATTTATTTCTCCATTCTAAATACTTAGAAAGAGTTGGAGTTTCACAACAGAATGCCATAGTCAAGTTTCTGAAATTTACACAAAATGAAGTAAGAAAAAAGGTGCAATCACATAATTTAAAAAAATCAAGCTATCAGAAATTATGAACAAAATTAATGCCAGAATTTTTATATAGTTTTACATCATAAAAGTTGAAAAATATTTACAATCTCTTAACTGAGCAAATTCATGAATAAATATTAAAAATATAAGTGAGGTTTAATTTTTTAAAGGACTGGAGAACAGAGTTGTAGGACATGCAAGCACTCAATAGGACCTCAAATTATTTTGCTATTAGAAAAATGAATGCAAATTAGCATCATGCTTATGAGTAGATGATAGATGAGATGCTGTAAAGAGCAACAAAAAAAATCAACTAAGGAATTTGTGTTAACATGGAAATGAAAAATAATACAAATATCAATTTTTTAAAAAGGAATGTTATATTAACAATCTGGATTTTAAGAATTAATTCATTAAAAATTATGGGAAATAGAAAATAGGTTAAATAAACTTGTAATATAAATTTTACTAAAAATTATGTAGTATGAGAATCAATACAAAATTTATATTTCTTGAAATTTATAAATAAACATGAATTTCAGCTCTTTTTACTGTAGATCTACTATTAGAATAGAAAACAAGGTGTACAGTTCCTGAATCATTAGAGGAAAACTATATTTGCCCAAATAGTATGATTAAATATGCTCTCAAAAATGTTTCTCAAAGCAGAAATAAGATAGTACATAGAAAAAATAGAAATACAATAACACATAGAATAGAAAATACAAACATAAGAAATATCATATATACAGAGTTCTAATCATTTATAAAGCTAGAATTTGTTAATGTTCATCCCCAGCAGAATAGACTGTAAACTATGAAATAACTTGATTAAAATAGAGGAAAAAATTAGCAAAACGTAATGCAATAAGGATTAGGAAGATTATAGTAGAAGAGAAAGGTAAAACAGATCTGATACTCAGATTCATAGCAAAATTACAAAGTGACTAAACAAGAAAATGAGATAATATGAACTGTTAAAATACAGCATATGGGCTTTGCACTACTTTTGAGGACCTATTTAGTGTATCAGTTGCAAAGATGCCTCCTCTTCTCAATTCCTCATCTCTGCCCATATAATGTCCAAGATTAAAACACATTTCTCAGAAAACTGCAATGTGCCTGCCTCCAGTTCATTGGAGGTATGTTCAACTGCTAAGTCATATTTGAAATTCATTATATGATTAGTTGGATCTAATCTTCATGTATTCACCAAATTTTTATTATGTCATTAGTCATGTGTTGATTTGTAGAAGTAATATATATTTAAGACACTGATTGTTTATTTATTGTACATAAATCTTTTTGCAGGTTGCTAGTTCTGCTTTTATACTTTACATGACTCAGCTGCTATTTTGTAGATTATGTCTTTTTTCCTGTGTTTATGGGGCTCAAACACAGGGTCTTGTACATCCTAACCATATAATTTGCCGAAATTTCTTTCTTTTTTTCCTTTCTCTTTTATTGTCAGGGTCTTATGTAATTTAAGCTGGGCTTTAACTAATAATCCTCCCGCCCTAGCTTTGGAATTACAAGTACACACCTCTAAACCAGGTTAAGAAGTTCTTATTTTTTCAGTGCCTGCCTAGCATGCATGAGGTCCTGAGTTTGATTCTCGGTACAAAAAAAAAAAAAAAAAAAAACACCACCAACAAAAAAAAAAACCTTAGTTTTTTAAAATAGTCAAATATACCACTCTTTGATATGCACAGTCAAATGTATAAGGAAAGCTTAAAAATGTTTAGAGAAATGTTAAATGTGTCTTATATAAGAAAAAAATACCCACAAACTAGCTTCAGTCTCAGAAAATAAAATAGGATTTAAAGACTGAAGCAATGTCTTAAAATTGCTATGGTCAATAATTTTCAATGAGGGAACTTCTTTTTCTTTTTTTTCTCTTTTAAATCATCAGCTACATTTCCAGTATAGAAGAATTTTCAGGCATACAAGAAATGAAAAGCTATATAGCACATACAGAAAACTTCTGGAGAGGGTGTTTCTCCATGGTGACAAACTCATTGAGATAAAAGCCAACCTAAGATAAAAAGATATGCTGGAAAGGCCCGGGATAAGATAAAAAGATATTCTGGAAAGGCCCGGGATAAGAATTATACACCAGTTATAGGAAGCAACTAGTCTGGATTGGAGGATATAAATAGATGGCTGATAGGAGGGTGCTCTATATTAGAAACTTAAAAAGAATGTCATAAAACAAATGTTTCAACATTTAGACACAAAATAGTGCCAAGATTTTGTTAAATTGATCAAAATCTTTAGACTTCATTTAAAAGTAGATATAATCAATTAAAAATATTTTTAAAAATACAAAAGAAAGATAATCATGGTCTACTATTTTTTAGAACAGTGCATATTAATATAAATACTATTGGTTTAAACAAAACAATTTATATTAGAGAACGGAAAACATGTAAATTCAGATTCAGTCAGAGAAATGTAAACCAGAACTCTTTGTAGTTCTGCTCTTAAGGTCTTCAGTTTATTTAGTTCACTCCATCCATGGTAGGCACGTGGTCCTGGAAAATGGACTACAGTGACACAAGCACATCTCCAGTGAGTCAGTGATTGTGGGATCCCACCATCCCTTTTGTTTATTTTGATGCAATACCTTCTAATTCCTGGTTCAAGACTGCTTTGTGACTATGCCTACTACAGAATGATGCATTTCCTAAAATTTAATCTATCTTAATATGTGTAGGTTTGCCTCTAGGTCTAGGATAACATTTATTCTTGATGAATGATTCTGACACCCTTTAGAAATGCCCAACAACTGATCTGCGTTCTTTCACTATACTTTCAAGTTTTGCTTAAATTATGCCTCCCAGTTCCATCAATTTTGCTATGAGTTTCTTTCTGAGTTAAATATGTTTCTTGTACACAGTATATTGTTCGATGTTGTCTCTCGATCCATTCTGCCAATCTATTTCTTTTAACTGGTGAATTGGGGCTATTTAGATTGATGGTTATAACTAATATGTATTAACTTATTTTCATCATGTGATTTTCCTGTTGATGGTTCTTGCTTTCCTCCTCTGTTTAATTGCTTGCTCTGCCTGGTGGTTTCTTTCTGTTGTTGTTCTTGGAATTCTGTGTTGTTCTGGGAATTTTATCTCTATTGAGAATACCTTTCAGTACTCTTTCTAGGGCTGGTTTGGTGGACAGGATTCTCCTCTGTTGTCTTTGTTGTGGAGGTATGTTACTTATCTATTAATTTTGAAAGACAGTTTTACAGGACACATCAGTCTGGGTTGGAAGTTGTTTTCTTTCAGGACTTCAAACACTTCACTCCAAGCTCTTTTTAACTTGAGTGTTTGTGTTATGAGGCTCAATATTGTACACAATAGCAAAGTTCATTCACATTGAGTTATGAGGTGTTTATTGAGCAATTGCTTGCTTTCTTTTTTTTTTCTTTCTCTCTTTTTTTTAAATCAGAAATTGAACTCACAACTTCATGCTTACCAGGCAGGTGCTGTACCACCAAGCTGCAGCCCCAGCAGCATACTTCTTAATGAATTATTTCTAAAAATTAATATTTTTAAATGACTCATTTTTAGCTTGGTGGCAGGGTGTAAATGCACTTTGTTGTAGAAATGAAATATTTTTTAATGATAAAAATTACTGTTATTTGCCTATGAATTTACCAGAGCTGCAATCAGTTTGAAAATATTGACAATATGTAGCATATAAAGTTATCAGACTCTAGCAAGCTGTGACATTCAAAGTTTTACTGGATCACGTTTTTTGAAACCTTTTTTTTTTTTGTGGTACTGAACTTTTAATCTATGTGATGCCTAAGGCAGATTGTTATTGCTAAGTATAAATTATCAATTTAAATTTTCACTTCAGAAAAGGTGCCTTTGAGATGTTAAAAAAAATTGAGACTGGGCATTTTGGTGCATGCTTGTTATCCTAGCACTTGAATCTTAAGGCAGGATGACTGCTGTGAGTTCAAGGCCAGCCTGGTCTACAACATAAATTTTAGGCTGGTCTGGACTACACAGTGAAATCCTGTCTCAAAACATGCAAGCAAAAATTAAACAAAAAACCAAAATCAACCAATCAACCAACCAACCAAACAAACAAACAAAAATTAAGTGTAAGAAGAATGCCTGGGACTCAATTTTCTCTGGACTTCTTCTGTATGAAAGATTTAGAACAGGCGTGGAGGATCATTGCATGAGGGAAGAGAGCTCACATTGCTGTTGCCGGTAAGGGTGTCATATAGGATACTATTTGAGCTTGTGTTGTGAGAGTTGAGGTAGCCATTTTTTGGGGGGAACATCCTACAAGTGACCAAGCATGAGATCTTAGCTGTTGAAATAAAGATCCTTCAAAATATTTTGTGGTATAATTTTGAAGATTAAGCAAGCTATTATGAGCAAAGTGCTCTATGACTGAGTAAACACTTTATTATAATTACTAGCTACTACTATGAATGGTAATGCTACTTCTTAGCTTTCTACAAGTTTGAAAAATAATGTAATTATAACCTCCCTAGGGCACTTGGTTGCTTTGCCACTGAGATTCTTCTTATTTTCCCACAAAGGCATGCATAAGAACTTGCCCCAAGAACCGGCTTTGAAAAAAAATTTGTGTGTGTGTGTGTGTGTTTGATAAACTTACATAAATAAGACCAAGGGCCATAAACTTCACCTCTTCCTCTTGCTACGCTAGAGTTAGCCAAAATTTCAATCACATATCCAGCATTCTATAAGCATATGTCTGGGTTAATATCACTTTGCACATTTTACAAGTGAGTGGACTGGGAGACCTGAATGTCCAACAGTTGCTCTGTGTGAAACTCAGAGCTGTTTTTCTTTCTGAATATTTTGCATTTAAAATTGTGTCCTAATATGATTGATTACATAATCATAGATCATTAACTATTTGAGTCCATGTGGTTCCAAGAATGATACACAGTGACGTAAAACTGCATATTTATAGGATTGTCATGTAGCACGTTATTATGAAAGAGAAGATGACAGTGAATTAAAGAAAACCTTCCCTTGTAGAGACTTGAAATGTGTTATAAATAATAAGCTCATCAGTCAATTGATAGAAGGGTTGAAATATCACAGGGTACACATAATCATTGTAGAAAAACAATTTATTGAAGGTTTAGCATGTCCCACCTTCTGTAATAAGAATTTAATTTTTATCTTTTTAAGTTTCCTACATGTCATATAAGTTTTATGATCTATGTTTTATGGAAGAGATTATTATAAAATAGGTTAGAGCATACAGAAAGTCACTAACAAAATAACTCAAACATTCTTTTGTCTAACAACTTCCACTATTGTCTTCTTTTATCTGTTTACTATGTGTCATTGAATAGAAAAACGATCATAAATATGAAATATTTATTAAAACACTGAATTTACAGGAAACACTATGATTACTATTTTCTCACAGTTTTCATAGATTTGTTATGAAGTGAACTCTAAAAATGTGTCATAAATGAATCATGCTGCCACTATTGATTTAATTATTATTTTATTTGTAACATCAAACTTGATGAGTTATCTGTTGTTTTTGTTTCAGTCTTTTAATGAAAGAGTTTGCATTTAGTAGGCAATTACAGAAAGCCTAGAATGCATCCACAGCAATACAAAATGATTCTAGATACATAAAATGAATATAAAATAAGGTTTTACAAGGAAATCAGTAATTTGTTCAGTAGATAAGGATTAAAATCTCAAAAACAGAATACAAGAAAAGACTTTAGAAGTTATCTGGTGAATACATTAATTTTACAAATAGAAAAACTGAAGCCTGGGAAAATAATTTATTTATAAGTTTATGATTCATTAGTGCTTGTGTTGGGATTTAAATGTAACCTCTTCTGATGTGAAGTTTTCCTTCCATTACTCCTTGTAAAAACTAGTTTATTTTTAATTATCAAATAGTAATTGTGTATAATTTGGAGTATGATATGATGTTTTCATCTACGTATACGTTGTAGAAGCATGCAGTCAAACTAATTAACATTTCTTTCTTCTCACCATATGAACATCATTTTGTGATGAAGATATTAAAAATCCTTTAACCATTTAGAGATCTATATTACTTGATTACTAATAGTGCTCACCATGCAGTGCATCTTTACTTTCTGGTATACCAAAATAATAAAGATATAATTGTGTTACCTATGCTAATTATTAAAGTTTCCATTCTAATTCTTACCATATTTTCACTGTTATCTTTTTCTCTTCACAATATTTTACTGTATTCTTACTAAAATACTCCTAAAAGGCAATGCTTCATTTAATGATTTATTCTTTATGGCTATTACAGTTCTTATTTAAAAATACTCTTGTGGTTTGCAATAAGCCCTATTTTATGCCCTGGCATCAGTTTACATGATACAGAATGAAAATTGATTCCATTTTTTAAGTGGAAAGTTTATTTAAATTGAATCACATTTTTCCATGTTGCTGCCTAAACTGAAGCAGAAATTTAAAGAAATGTTGATAAAGGTGCTCCTCTATGGAGACAGACACATAGTTGCAGATTAATCCCTTCAAATATACAGTAGCATATTTTTGCACATTTACAAATAGGTTTTCCTGATAATACAGTTTCCATTTCTCAACATGATTGCTAAACAATTCTTGTTTCCACTACATAATTTTTCTTTATGTATGTAAATTTCAGAAGTTATCAAAATGAATACCAATTCAGATATCTAAAGGTAAAAATTTGAATGAAACAATTCATTAAATATATTACACAAATGTGCTAGCAGAGTTAAAAAAATGTCTAGAGGATGTTCACGGTCTCTCATCTATCACATGGTTAGCTTTATACCTTTTTAAGAAGACAGACGATTATTTTTCTGTTGTAAAATCAGCTGCGGATTGTTATAATAACTATCATCACAGATTTATTTTTAATTATTCGTAAAAGTGATCTAAACAATGAAATCTACAAATGGACAGACACAGCACTATTTGAGAAGCCATCTGTGAATATTTCAAGCACCAATGAGATGCCAATATTGTTTTTCATGTCAACTCAGGATCATTCAGAATTGAACTAGGTTGTATTTTCAAGGTAAGATTTTTTTCCAGTAGAATATACAGTATCTCTTATATGAAATACATAAAACAATTATTCATACTGCTGTGATACTTTAATGGGAAGCAAAAATAATAGATCATTTATAATGGATTAACATGAACTCATTTGATTTAGTTTAGTAATAAATCTATAAGGCATGAGGTAATATAAATTGCCTTCTACCCTTATGTTGAAATTGAGGAAATGTAGAACAATAAGATTCAAGTTCAAATAATAAACTGAACACAAGTTTTTAATAAGTATTTCCATTTATATTTTGGAAAATGATTCCACATAGGTCAGGTCATGGACACAGGGCATCATCATTCAATTAATAATACCGAGAATCTTGCATAGGTGTTAGGCATGTCAATGAAGAATGTGGCCTAATATGATGAAATCATTTTTATATTGCATCTGTCTATCTATCAATCTATTATTCTATTGATCTATTGATCTATGTACCTACTTTATAAGTATAGCTCCTAGTTTTTATTAATTTACAAAAAAGAAAAAATACAAATAACAGTAGTTATTCTATCACTGTGCTTACTAATTTTAATAGTTTAGGTTATATTTCTCCAGGTTTTCTTTCTTAACAAACATGCAAGTATTTGAGTCTGTTTTTTTTCCAGAAATAGAATACTATTATACACACTAGACTGTGACATACTTAGTATAAACTATAGAGGGAAGAAATTGCTGTTTTTCTATCTGATTTCACATAGACTTACATTATTGTGTTCCCAGAGAAACACACTAGAATATTTTTATACTGTTGGAAATGTTACATAGTTTAAAATTATAATTTTTGCATAATTATGATTTCTTTTAGAAGAATTTGTATGAATAGAATTGTGATCAAATTATTATAGATATTTTCCTTTAAGTTTTTTCTTCTTGTAAGGTCTTGAGGGAAATTTATCTCTGTTTACAGTGCTAATAAATCTGTATGAGTTCATTTTGTGAGTAGCCTCTTTTTATTATTCATATATAAAATATATGCAAGTTTACTTCATTAATTGAAAGTTTATTTATTTCATTTTCACATGAATCTTGATGATCTTGATGCCACAGGAGAGATAATCCAGGGAAAACAGGACATTTAAAAAGAAAGAAGAGAGGGGCTCCACACAAGGGATGAGTTTCTGGGACATGACTCTGAGGGAAGATTAAGGAAAAGAAGCAATATGGAATCTAAATAGATGCTGTCAAGAAGTGAGGGACATTTTATAAAAGAATATCTTAATTCATTTAATCCAGGAGATGGGAGGACTGAGGTTCAAGCTAGAGTTCTCAGTGCCAATAAAGCAGCAGTCACATTGGCAGAGGAATGGATAGTCACTTTTATTTGTCCCTAAAAGTAGTTTTGCTCCTTTCTTGTTGCAAACATAGTTGCAGTGTAGCTTTGAGAAAGGATGGCTCATGGGTATTACAGGTGTCAGTAAAGTCATTTTTCCTATGTTTATTTGCTATGTGTTGTGGTTTGTGTATAGATGTTCCCTCAAAACCTCAAGCAATTATGGGGGTGTGCTTCTAAATTTTGTGACTGATTCATGGTCTAATGCTGGGATTATGGTTGCAACTGCTACACCTGTTCTAGGGTGTGTAGCCATCATAAAATATAAAGGAGAAAAAGAGGTTCATTTTTCCCTTTCATTTCTTTTTCTCTTGTTGCTTTTGATAGCTCATATTACCATGAACTGTTGACCCTCTGCCCTGTCACTTGCCTTGGAGCCAGCTGATTATGGACTGAAACTTCCACAAACTGTGAGCTAAGTAAACATTTCCTCCTTTAATTTTGGGCATCAGGTATTTTGTTTAAAAAATGATGTAAAAGTAACCAAGACAAAATTTGGTATCAGAAAAGTGGAATCATTGCTGTGACTATACCTTACCATGTGCTTCAAGAATCTTTGGAAATAGCCTGTGGCAAGAGTTTGGAAGGGTTTAGAGATATTGCCTGAAAGAGTAGCTCTGGAATAACATCAGCTGTTATGAATGGAGGATTCTGGTCAGAGCTCAGAAGATCAGATATCTGATAGAAATCCTGTCAGTAAAACCAGACATGGGAGGTTTCTGCTGAGAAGAAGGCTGTTGATCTCCAGACTGTGTGTTTTAAGGTTCGGCAAATTTTGTCTGAATTTTGCTCATGTCCATAGACTTTGAGACTAAAATTAAGGGTGGCAGACTAATTAAACTTGCAGAAGAAGTTTCAAGGCAATTGAATGTTGAGGTTGTGGCATGACTATTGTTGGGGACTTTTACCCAGATTTATGTTGAGAACCAAGAGCAAAGAGTCCCACAAGATAATTTAAAATGGCGGTTTGGCCATATGGGAAGCTCTAGTAATGATACAGACTGCAAAAATAGAGCAAAGGAGATCTTGGTTGCTCATAACAAAACCAGAGAATAGGAAAGATGGTTTGAGGACATCACAAGAAACAGAAGACTTTACTCTTTGCAGTCTCAAAACTACAACAGTGAAAAAGACTTTGTTTTGAGAAGAAAGTCTTAGAGCACCACATTCTAGAATAGATGCAGCTGCTCCATTTTCCAGAATAGCAGAAGCCTACAGAATTTGTTCCAAGAATTGGATTCAGAGCACTCAGTAGTACAGATATGTTACCTCTACATCCAAGACAGAAGAAAGCCCAGCTCCTGTTCCAGCCAGCAGCAAATCTTTGCATCATTCACAAGGCACTAGTTTTCCCTAAACTGCAGAATGCAAGAGTTATGAGGTTAAGAAGGCATCCACTGAGATTTCAGAAGGCCTGGGATACCATACAGTGTGCCCCTGAGAAGGCAACATGTGAGGTTGTGAATGTGAAGCCAAAGGTGCAGTGGAGATTCCAGAAGTTTGGAAAAGCCATGAGCATGAATCATCTAAGGAAAGCTGCCAGGATTGAGCAGAGCTGGCCAAAAAGAGAAGCTACAACCACTGGAAGAGCTATAAGAGCAGAGTCTTGCAAGCCTTTTGGAGCTCACAATTTACCAAAGATTGCTTTAGTGTTCCACAGAGAACTACAGGATATAATGTTTGCCCTGATGGCATTTGGACTTGCTTTGGTTCCAGTCCTTTTATCCGGATCTGTAATTTTTGGAACAGAAGTGTTTATCGTGTGCCATTGAATATTAGAAGTGTTTAACTTTCTTTTTCTTTGTACAGGGGCCTACAGATAAGAATTTGCCTTATGTCTTGAGAAGATTTGGGACTTGGACTTTTCAGCAATACTAAAGCTGTTAAGATTTTGGCAACTCTTAGAGATGGGCTAAATGCCTTTTACATAAAGGAATGTACATGAATCTTTGAGGGATCAGGGGTGGAATTCTATAGTTTGTGTCTGGATTTCTCCCTAAAGCCTCATGCAGTCATGGGAGTGAGCTTCTAAAGTTTGTGATTGATTCAGATCACTTCATAGTCCAATATTGGGATTATGGGTATGAGTGCTAGGATGGGTAGCCTACATAGAATATAAGGGAGGAAAAGAGGCTAGTTTTTGGTCCTCTTTTGCTCTTGGTATCTACTGTTGCCATGAACTGTTGTACTTCAGCCATGTGCCATCCTGCCTTGGAGCCAGTTGATTATGGACTGAAACCACCACAAACTGTGAGCTAAATAAATCTTTTGTTCGTTAACTTTGTGCACTGGGTATTTTGTCTCAGCAAGGAGGGAAAAGTAGTCAAGACAGTATGTACTGTGGTTTTGTCATGTATCAAAATTTGGTCACCAGCATGGGGCCACTGGGAGGTGGGGAACCATTAGAAAATGAGACCTGGTGGAAGGAAGCTGTCACTGTGGCTTGCCTTTGGAGAGGGTACTAGAAGCCCTATGTCTCTCTCCATCAACCCCCTTTCTGACCACATTGATGTAAACTGCTTTGCTGTACAGTGTGCTCACCACTGTGATGCTCAGTGTTACAGCAGGCAGAAATTCCCAGAGGCAAATGGCAATGCGCAGAATCCTCTGGATTCTTGAGTCACATCAATTTTCTCGGACATTTTGTCACACTGACGGAAATCTGACAAACATAGAGAGTAGTTCATCATTTTGCTTGCTTCATCAATATATTCAAAGGTAAAATAAAAATTAGCTATAATCATATGTAATAATGTTAAACAGTAATGAAGGAAGAAGCAGATAAATTTTATGCAATTTTTGTTTTGTGGCAAGGTAGACATTATTGGACTAATTAGCAAAGGATGGGTTTTATATGAAGCTATCACTGTATACAAACACAGGAAAATGTTATAAATTTTATATAGCAAAAAATCATAAAAATAACCAAGTAAACAAAAAAGATTAAGAACTTACAAAAAAAGAAATTATAATATACAATGCTAAATGAAGTATATATATGTACTATAGCAATATATTTTACTAAGATTTTTCTCTAGTAAACAAAGAAACATTATATCATAATATATAATTCTATGCTATAGGAAAGGTTTATCTGAAATATAATATTGGAAAATAAAAAGATGGGAAAATATACACTAATGTATATGTTTCATTTTTAAAAAAATTCGTACATGTTTACATGCACTGAACATCAACTTTAAAAATATTTTATTAGGACATGTTTTTAGTACATAATGATTATGTTCATTGTGGGAGTTAGTACACATGCATAGTATATTTTAATTTTTTACATCACTTTCTTCTCCCTACATATCTCCCTTTTTACATTTCTTGGTCTTTTTCACTTTTTCAAAAGATCTATGTTCTGTTGGCCATGGTAGTGCACTTCTGTAATCCCAGGGAGGCTGAGGCGGGACAATTGCCCTGAGTTTGAGGCCAGGCTTGGCTGCATAAGTGAGGTCAGTGCCAGCCTGAGATACATAGTGATATTTTATTTCAAAAAAAGAGGAAAAAATACAAAACAAACAAAGCAAAACACAAAACCCCAAAACTCTCTTGTTCCTTTTATTTCTTTTACATTTGCTCTTTATGTTATTTATGCTTTGGGTATCTTATACAAAAGAAACCATGTGATATCTTATCTTGTGCATCTAATTAACATCTATCTATCTATCATCTATCTATCATCTATCTATCATATAATCTTAAATGATCTCTGCTCTTAGTGTTATTATCTTAGTTTGCCTACATTGGATTCTATTTCTCCATTTTTTTCAGTTTCTTAAGTGAACTCCTAGACTTTTTTCTTTTTAAAATTTGTTTGTTGTCTTATATGCATTTAATGAAACATATTTTTCTGCATGCTTTATTTTTTCCTCAAAATTCTTCTACCTTATTTGCATTATTATTAAATCAGAAGTTTAAAACATTTTTTCTTATGATCATGTATATGTATATGGAGATATAGATGGATAGATAGATAGATGATAGATAGATAGATAGATAGATAGACAGATAGATAGATAGATAGATAGATAGATACCGGAGTGAGAAAGAAAATTTAAAAGACAATTCTTTCAAATATATATTAATAGCCTTGGGAAGTACGGTAAGTGTTGTAGCAGCTGCTTCAAAATCATTGTGTGTCTAATTTTGTCAACAAAACTATCAAAACTAAGAAGCCAATACTCTGAATATGGATGTTGTATGAGGATGTGGCAACTCAAGCTTACCAAGATATAATAATGTGCCCAAGGTCTCAAACCTAGTGGCTTGTAAACGAGGGCCTTAAATACATACTTTGAATCCAAAGCCTACTATTTTAACCTCTATAGAATATAGCCTGCCTCCTTGCTCTAAAACTCAAATGAGTAATTTCACTATTTTGCTTTTATGTACTTATCTGCATTATTCTTCTTGGTATACTTCTTGGTACATCCTTTCATTAAGAAAATTTACAGCCAGGTGTGGTAGCACATGCTAGTAAACCTAGCACTCGGGAGACTGAGGCAGGAGGCCACTGTAGGCTAAAATGTTAGTTAAAGGCCAGCTTGCATTGCAAAATCCTGTCTCAAAACAGACTGAAAAAATTAAATCTTACCTAAGAGAAAAAATTATCATATCTCAATTACTTGTCTGACTTCTAGAAATCATAATAATAAATTTCTGATCTTCTGAATTAATTCCTACATAATTATGCAGGTCCTTATTGTTTATTTTTTCTTATTGAACTAACTTCTGACAGACATCCTCAGAATCTTTTTTTTCTAATTAACTCGTTGTAGATTTCAGAATTTTAAGAGTGATATGACCTTATGCTTTAAAATAATGTTAGAAACATTAATTTAGCAACAAGCCAAAGAAAGGAAAATCACAAGATATCCAGATAAATCATGTTATATGGAGATTACTTAATTTTCATAGAAAGATCAAACAGTAGCCAAAGGGGCATATGCAATGCAGAAGCATTTTAAATGAATAAATTTGATTCTCATGGAAGGAAATTTATATGGATCTAATTTACGTGTTTTACATTTTAAAATTTGAGCTTCAATTCTTTGTCAGATTCTTTCCTTAATGTTAACTATACACATCTCATTATTTCCTATTTTTTCTCTTTTTGCTAAAGACTTCTTTTGCTTTTATCAATATATTCTTTTTCTTTACAACTCAGTAAGTTTTTTCATGGGCTCTGCAATGTCTTTGTTTCACCATGAGGCTGTAACTCCAGCAATTAAAGCTCTGTCTATGATCCTCTGTCCTCCGTAGATGATAAAAGAGAGCAAGTATTTGTATTATTTCCTTTTAAATTTTCGTTTTATTTTTGAAAGAAATAAAATAATTCTGAATTTGTTGATGAGTAACATACAGTGATTTCACAATAATTTTATTCTAGATGTAAGAATTGGCCACACTGAATATATTAAATACTTACAATCAGTTGAATTTCCTCTCTAACCGAGAATCAACACACACAATCTCAACCTGTCTATGACAAAAAGTAGCCTCTGCTGTTCGTTTTGTGAGGGAGGTTAAGACAAACAACTAGTTATGCACTACATGGAAGCTAAGCATGAGTCAGGAAAAGTGTAACCATTTTACAGATGTGTCAATTTCAAAGGATGAAGAAATGACTAACAGATTAGTACAGCGTGCTCCTGGGTATAAGCCCAGTGGGTCACAGGAGCAATGTCTTGGTTATTATATATGTTTCCTCATTCATTCCTCTTCAGGACTGTTCGGCTGGTCTGCACATCAACTGCCAGGAACTAAGCAGCTCTGCTTTATCAGGTTCTTACACCATGATGCTCCTATATTTATAGACTGAATTCTCCCAAACTTTGAACTAAATTAAATCATTTCTCTTTAAACTGTGTATGCCAGATGGCATATCAGCAACTGAGTGTCTGACTGTCTCAGTTACTTTTCTCATTTTGGGGACACAATACATGACACCCACAACTTAAAGGAGGATAGGTTTAATTTTAGCTCACGTTTAGAAGTTTTAGTCCTTGCAATGGCTGGCCAGTTCCCATGCAGGAGAATGACAGAGGAGCATGATAAACAGGAAGCAGACAGGATGGAGAAAGGCATCAGGAAGAGAGATGTGACCTGAGTCACACCTCCAGTGACCTGCCACTTCTGACAGGACCCCATCTCCTAATAGCTATAACCCCCATAATCCAGTCACCTTCCAAAATCATCTGTCACTTATGACTGCATGAGAGTCCTGGGGGCCATTTAGATATACACCATAAAAATGGCTAAGACAGAAAACTGGTCCTAGAGAAAGGTAGGTACTGCTGTGGCTGTCACTAACCTTGTGCCATAGAAGTCCTTAGAATTGGTTCGTGGGAAAAGTTTGGACAGTTTTGGAGAGATGGGCTGAAGCAGATAGAAAATCGTATAAATGGAGCTTGATGAGTAATTCTGGTCAGAGCTGAGAAGACCAACACACTGATAGGGATGTAGGCAGTAAGGTTCAGGTTCAAGAAATTTTAATTTGGATGTGCTCGCTGAAGCAGCACATAAACTAAAATTGGAACGATACCGAGAAGTTTAGCATGGTCCCTGCACAAGGATGCCACGCAAATTCATGACGCGTTCCATCTTTGTAAAGAAAGTCATGGCAGTGTTATACAATGGAAAGTTACTCAGCTATAAAGAAAGATGACGTTGAGGCTGTTGTATGTAAATGGATATAACTTGAGATCATGCTCATGCGTGAAACGGTTCAGAGTCACATGAGTGAATATCGTGTTGTCTCCCTAGTATAAAAAACTAAAGAAGTTAGTGGATCCAAAATGCACAATACATCCTATGAAAGTGAAACGGCAGGAATAGTATAAAAAGGAAAGGCAGTGGCCATTATTAATTTATTATAATGATTTGAAACCCACATTGTTTTCATTGTTCTGTTTCGTTTGGTTTTATTCTGTTTTGCTTTGTCTAATTTTATTATATTTGATGGCATGAACAGCTATTTCAAAGATAACAAAATATATTATGGTAGCCATTATTGATTTCCTATTAGCTTGTTTTGAAGTCCTATATTGCTTTCATTGTTCGTTTTGACTAATTTTGTTCTATTTTGTTTCATTTGATTGTATCATGTCTGATGGTATAGGCAACACTTTGAAGATGACAAGATGCATTATGATACTCACTGTGGTTTTACTATTATCTTGTTTTGAAGTCCTGTACTGTTTCCACTGTTTTGTCTTTATTGGTTTTATTCTGTACTATTTTGTTTGATTTTATTATACCTGATGGTATGGGCAATTCTTTTGAAGATAACAAGAGGCACTATGGTAGCCATTGTAGATTTCCTTGTATTTTGATTTAAAGTCATATACCATGTTCATCATCTTGTTTGATTGACTCTATTTAGTTTGGTTTTATTGTCTTCAAAATAAAAAAAAATTAGTTTGTAACAAAGTCTCCACTGACAGTTGGACTAGGTGTCTTATGTGCTACTCTGTGTCAGACAATTTGTCTAAACTGTGCCCTCATTCTTAGACTTTGCCATGCTCAGCCCTCCAGGTACTGAGAGTCCACTACTGTGCTGGTCCAAGAGGGCCTGGCTACTGCTTTTATGGATAGAGATTTTGGCATCAGGTATATAATTCTGGTTTTACTTTTACATTCAGAGTGTCATAGACTCAGGAAAGCTTTACCAGAGTCTCAAAGGAAGGCTCAGGAGGCATGGCAAGGAGACCACTTGAGAGGGCTGTGTGGGAAGTGGCAGAAACGTGACCAAAATTTTAGTGGGCATTCCAGGTAGCTAAAGGTCCCAGAAATAAAGAATATCAACTTAGGAAATTTGCATGCTATAATGAAGTCTGCCAATGTGGGGCTATAAAGATTGTAACCAGCAAGACCATAGGGATGGGCTACTGATGTCCTTTGACGCTCACATTTTGCCACTGTGTGCTGCAGATATTTTACATAGAGCTGTAGTAATGAATTTTTTTCAGCTCAATTTTGTTCTTGCTTTGGTATGACTTTTGTATTCCCTTATTCCTACCTTTTAGAATAGAATGTCTACCTCATGTCATCATACTTTGAATTTATGTATCTGTATTTCTATACAGGTTCACAGCTAAGAATTTGCCTTAAGTCTCAGAAGAGATTTGAATTTTGACTTTAAAATGATTCATAAACTGTCACGACTGTGGGTAAGAAAATTTTTCATTTCCTGTAGTATGTAGGATAGTTATATTATTGCAGGCAGAATTATGAATTTTCTATTAGCTTTATTTGGAGACAAAGTATGGCTTAAAGGTATATGTTTTAGTGGAAAGTGGACGAGGGGTAGATTTTGAATGTTGATACTGATAGGTAAATTCATTGGGTTAAGAAATGCCTAGTAGATGAGTATATCATGATTCTAGTCGTGTCTGGGTAGATTGTGAAGATGTGGCATTAACGATATATATCCTTTCTTACTACTCTCTGATGCAGTTCTTCTTTTCTGCTTTCTGCCTGCAGAATGTAAGCATCCATACTCTGCCATGCACTTCTGCTGTGATATTCCTGCCTTAGGACTGACTGACTATGGATTGAATATCCTCAAACAATAGATTCATTTCACCTTCTCTCTTTCGAGTGGTGGGCATTGTGTGCAGCAATGGTGATGACTAAAGCATAAAATAAAAATGCCAGCTATCTGACTTGTGTTTATTTAGTTGGTTCAAGCTCTCATGCTCTCTTCCTTAAAAAATGAAGGGATGCTCTTATTAAAGAGAAGTTTTGTTTTTCCTGAGAGCTAAAGATATTTTATTACAGGGTTACATGAATACTCATGTTTATAGCACCACAACTCATGTTAGCTAAATCTCGGAAGTGGTCTATACATCCATCAGCAAATGACTAGACAAACAAAATGAGGTATTTATATACAGTGGAGTATAACACTGTCACAAAGTAAACTGGAGTCATTTGCAAGAAAATGGATGTAACTTGAGAATATAATGTTAAGTAAAATAAATCAGACACACAGGCCTAACTAGCACATGACTTTTTTATATGAGAAACCTGGAACATAAACAAAGAGCAAAATAAAAGATAGATAACAGAATTATAGAGGTAGATTTTGTTCATATGGGAAGGGGATCAAAGGTGCAGAGGTGAGAGGGAGAACAGGGGAGGGAAAAGAGATGGAAAATGCAACTAAGATATACTAACCCTACACAAGAAGTATAAATACTACATAGTGCAAAAGAGTACTAATAAAAATAAAAACTGAAAATTGGATATTTTACCCTACTTAATTCAAATTCCTTTATGTCCACACTATAAAACTGTATCTATGTACATTCATGTCACATTAGTATTCACATCCCTCACTCCTTTTCATCGGGAAAGCATGAATTATTTTAAAATAAATTCGATAATTATTAAGGCATTTTTTCTTTTCTTTTCTTTTCTACTGGTGATTGGACTCACCACCTCGTGCTTGCCAGGCAGGTGCTGTGCTGCTGAGCAAAATCTCAGCCCAGGCATTTTATTAATTCATGCAGTGTGTCACACTGCAGCAATTACACCTTACAGAGATGATACCAGTAGAGTACACGTTCTCACCTTTCCTGTGTAAAGCCAGATGAAACAGTACCATAAGCATTTGACATGGAAAGCCCCGATTTGCATTATGACCAGTATAAGATAATATTTCCTAGCAATCCTCATAACCATCTTGATATAAAAGTTACATCTTTCTCATTTATTGTATCAAGTTTTCAAACCATTGTGTATCTCTTTTGCACTGATCTTAAATGTATCAGTTACTTACATGTTTTACACAATACTTACTGTTTACATGCCGCGACCCAAATGTGGCTCCTGAGGTTCTTGGGGTTAAGGACCAGCGAAAGGATGAGAAAATTAAAGAAAAGACAAAGCTGGGGTGAGGTGGAGCCCTTATCCTCCTGATGGGAGGAAAGGAACTGCTCAACCAGTGTACCATGTTTATGTATACCCTCCAAAGAAGAGTATCAATTCGCACCCCACTGCCTAGCAACTTGTTCCCCTGGCAGGCCTGGGCCCCCTGTCTTCTCAGTCCTGGTAAAACTTGTTTACATAGTCTGTTTTGGTTTCTCTCCTTTTTCTGGGCTGTACTTACTTCAGCCCGGCACATGCGATTAATCTCCAGCTTCAACAGCTTGGCTCCCAACATTTACAGAGAGTAGTATTAAATTCTTTTGAAACTTAGAGATCATTTTGATTAAGTGACCATAAAGGAAGCTCCTTTTAGTCTATCTGTATATTACATTTGTCCCATACCATGGTATTTGACCTTAAAGTGTCTCTTCATGTTCAGTGAAGTATAAGGTATGTGCTAAGTTAGCAAACTTTTTGTAGGTTTTCTTTGTTCCCTGAAGTCATTGAATATTTTCACACCTTTCTTTTATACTTGTCTTTTTTTCTTGTTTTTTTTCCTGCAATTCTTCTAATTCTTTGTTTTTTATCCCATACCATATTTACAAGGGGACTTTTCATCATCATCATCATCATCAATCTTTGAGTCAGACAGTTATTAGAATCATTCTATTTGATAGTGAGATTTGTATTTAGGTTTTCAAATACCACTGATTTATTAACAGAGATAAGAAATTCAAAATAAAAGGTTTCTGTATTATTTAGCTTTCCTATTACTGGCACAGAATACATCACAATTACATCTTAAAGGGGGACATTTAATTTGACAGTTTCAAGGGCTTCAGTCCATGGTAAGCGGGCTGCAAGGCAGAAGCATGTCCAAGGCACAGTGGAGCAAAGCTACTCAATTCGTGCTAAGATAGAAGCAGAGCAGGAAAACGGTGCCGGAGAGGAAGGAGATGAGACATCCCACAGACAAGCACTCTAGGCCTCACCTTTGTGACCCACTCAGACACACACACGCACATGTAAGTGTGTTCCACCATACCCTGGGAAGATCCTAAACTAAACAAGGTGACACAATCCGACTTCACTGTCACATCCCACTCCTCAACAACATGACTAGCCATTACTTCTCCTGAAACCAAACTTAATCCTCAAATAAACATGAGGTCAAAATTCTTCCTAAAAATATTTTTTGTACAACTGAAAATGAAATAATCATTTCCTAGTCTCAAGAGTTTCAAAAGTTTTCAAAAGTCCACATCTATATCTCTTCTGGGACACAGTGCAAACTCTTAGTAGTGAATCTCTATAAAAATAAAAACAAGCTATACAATTTGCCAGGTACCATGACACAGAGTAATTATACCTGTTCTAAAAAGGAAGAGTAGAAGGATAGGAAGACTCTTATCAGTCAAAGCATTATGAAATTCAAGAGGAAAATATTAAATCCTACAGCTCTATATCTGTCATTTACTATAGATGGTTTGAGATGTGTGTTTCACGGGGTATGGGCGGGTCCACACCTGTAACCTTGCTGGCTGCAGGCCACATGACCTTTTCCTTTGACTAGTTCCATTAGTGGACTGCAGCTTTCCTTATGTAACAGTGCACATTCCTGGCATCTTGGACTGCATAGGGTTTTCACTGTTTCTCTGCCTTCATTTCTCTGGCTTTCTGCCCTGTTCTCTCAAAGGGTCCTTGTCTAGCCTCCCAGGCCTGTCTTTAAAATCTGGTTGGAAGCCTCCCTGACCTTAGAACTCTTGAGTTCTGCACCTTAGTAATGCAAGAATGCATGGTTAATGCCAAGATCTGCTGTCAGCAGAAATGATTGTCAGGCTCCTTTTACTATGGTTGCAACAATGTCTTAGTACCTAGGTGGCGTGGTACATTGAAATGAATTTAGAGAAAATAATTCTTTAGGAACATTTTCTTGAGCTTTAGTCCCTGAGACTCCTCTGAAATGCAAAGTTGATGATTTTGTACACTTCATCCTCTATTCGGTGGGGTCTTACTGATTTCTAAGATGCCTTCAAAGCATGTGCTTTGATCTCTCCCACATACAATTCTCACTATAAATACGCTGAAAACAGTCAACAGCATTTATGCCACACCCCGAATACTGGGCTGCTTTGAAATGCCATTCATTTGATGAATTAGTCCACCTGTGTTAGCAGGGTTTCATGGAGTCTCAGAACAAGGGCAAAATGTGGACAAATTTTCTGCCACAGGATAGTAGACATGACTTTGAGTCCAACAATCAATAGGAGGTGATTCTGAACTGAAACCACCTGAGTCTAGCCTTTTCTTCTATTCCTATCATTGTGCTGATCTTCTGAGCTCTCTAGAAAATTACTTATTAGGTTTACAACAATCTAACATTTCTGTTTCCCTCATGTATGGGACTGTTTCATCTTGCTATAAATTGTTGCACAGCACGGTGAGTTTCCTTGGTTCCAGGCTGTCACTTCTCAGTATTCAGTGTCTCCTGATACCAGCCAGTCTCCACCTACTGTTTCTCCTCATTCTGATATACTGAGGAATTACAGGACAGACATCATATTCACCTTTCTAAGAATGAGTTTCATAAAGACTATTCTAGAATAAAGAGTACTTTCTTTAACATTGAGTTGTTGCATCTGTTTTGGGTGGTTTTAAACTTATCAGATTAAGTTATTAGAAGATTGACAGTCAAACAGACAGACTTGTTTTTTCATGCCTATAATCACACAAATTTTGACCAAGAACTAAGTCTTGGGAAGATTTACTTTACAGTTCTTAATTATAGCCCACAGTGAACCCGTAGTAAAGACTGTTAAAGTACTAAAAGAAGGACAGTATAAATACAAAGGAAGTGGTTTACCATTAAAAAGTTTAATGTTCAAACCACTAGTAATCATTGAGGGGCCTGTTACACATAAACGGTCTTGAGAATTCTATTTAAGTAAACCATCCTGCTATTTATAATGTAGTGTCATTTTGTTACCTTATGCCAATGATGAAGACACAAAGATACAAAATACAAATCTGTGTTTTATGATCAGATCAACCTCTAATGGTGACCTCACAGTCACATACAATGCAGTTGGTTAAATACTGCCAATGGCATTTGGGGACAGATAAAGAAACACATTTTGCAGAGGAGAGAATAATGTTCTGTTTTGTTTTCTTTTGTTTTATGGGTTTTTTTTTTTGAGTCTTGGCTTATGTCTAGAATTTCAGTGGAAGAGAGAGAATAGGAGAGTTTCAGTAGGCAGTTCAGGACAGATGGAAGACAGTGAGTCGAAAGCAGTGTGGTGCGAATGGTTAGATAAGACAATGGACACACTGGCTGTTGTGTCTTCTGAGGCTTTGCTTAGTCCCTCTTTTTTTTTTTTTTTTTTTTGGTACCAGGATCAAACTCAACCTTGCACTTGCCAGGCAGGAGCTTATGCCGCTGAGCTAAATCCCTAGCCCTATTTCCTCTGTTTTACACTGGTGCAGACTTTTCTGTGGTTCAAGATCATCACGTAACATTTGTTTTGATGTAAAGGTAAGGTAACCTATAAAATATATTTTAAATCAATAATTTCCATTTTCACAGAATGTGATGAATTAAAGATCCATAGTATATTTAGAAAATGAAATGTCTTCTATTAAAAGTTGAATTAGTTAATGTAGTACTTATATATTTTATTTATTTTCTTGACATTATATCCATTGGGAAATCTCTGGGTTACTGCTTATATCTTGATTCAGTTACAAGACATTTTTAACAAATGGGTTTATCCAACTTGAAAAGCTGGAAGAGCAAAAGTGGCTAGTTAGGAATTAATGTGGAAAAATATGATGATTGATTTTACTTGGACATTTAATATACTATAGAGGAAGGACTTATAATTGCAAGATAAATATATATGCATCTTCAAGATAGTTAGAAATATAGAAAAACAAAAATATCAAAATGTATTATATTTGATTTAGGCTACTTGGTGCTAATCACTGTTTTGATGCTCATTTTATAATTATCACCAAAAACAGTAATATTGCTATTTATGACTTATCACTTTAATGTTTTTACTTACAGGGAACAGTTATTTATTATTAAATTTTTTGTGACACATTTTAAAGAGTACTTATTTATTACATGAAAGTAGCTTAGAATATGTAACTAGTTTTTTAAAGTTTAAAACATGTTCACTATTAAGAATGCTTTGATAGTCATCATTATATTCTAAATGCATTCTTGAGACAATGTTAGCTCTCAAGAATAAATTATTTAAATCAGAATTTTTCACTAATATGGTAGCACACTGCATAGATTATCCGGCTATAACAGATTACTCTAAAATTTAGTGACTTAAAGCAGTACATATTTATTATTTTATTCTTTAGAAGATCAAAGGCCAATGAGATCAAGATGTCAGGAGGGCTGTGTTACTTTCTAGAGGTTCTTCAGAAGAATCTGTTTTATCTCCTTTTCCAGTTTCTAAAGGACACCTCTTTTCCTTGTCTTGCAGGCCCCACATTTTCAAAACCCACATGGCCGACTATAATTTCACCTCACTGGTGTTTTACTTTTCCCTTTTTTGACTCTTCCCTTTAAAAAACCACTATTGCTGCATTGGACTAATTTGGATAATCCAGAATAGTGTCCCTCATTTAGTCCAACTGATTAACAACCCTAATCCACTCTGCAGCCTTAGTGGCCTGTTCTATAGCATGGGATATATAGGAAAGTGATTCTGGGGATTAGGACATTTACATCTTTGGCAGGCACAATATTCTTATTACAATTCATTTAAAATATTTTTGATAGACATTTTCAAATTGGCCTCTAGTCATTGTATACTCCTTGCAGTGATGTACTGATGAGAATTTTGACAATTTAGGCTACTTTAGTTCTTTGATTTCTCTCTCAAATGAAAGATTTGTTAAGGTTTAATTCACATGCCATCATGTTTACTTTATAAATGTGTGATTCAATTTGTGATTATTTTTAAACTATATTCATAAATTAGTATCACTACTGCCATTTTCTGATTATTATTAGTGCAGTACATGCAGTACATAATACTTATGTTCACCTTAGAGAATTTGTATATATACATAGATCATGATATTTACTCTCCTTCCCTCATTCTCTCCTCTTCCTCCCTCTCCAGATCCTCTTTACATATACACAGAATTTATCTTCTTATTTCTTAACATCATGTTTTATTTTACTCTTTAAATTATTTGTATTTTGGGTTTCTCATGTTAGACACACCAGCAAATATTTAACCTTTTGAGTCTGATTTTTTATCACTTAGTGTTACTGTCTCAAGATGCACCCATTTTCTCATAAATGATTCAAATTTATGTTTCTTTATAGGTAAGTGGTACTCCATTAAGTACATATATCACATGTTCTCTATTAATTCAACTACTGATGGGCATATAGTCTGCTTGTATAATTCAGCTATTGTGAATTATACTGCCATAAACATGGGTATACATGTGTCACTGTAATGTAATGACTTTAATTCTTTTGGGGAGAAACCCATAAGAGATATAACGGGGTTAAATGGAATTTCTAGTATTTACATTCTCACCAACAATGTAGAAGCATTCCTTTTCCTCTAAAACCTCACGAACACTTGTTTTGTAAATTCTTGATGGTAAATTTTCTTAAGTAAGATGTAATCCTAGTATGGTTTTGATTTGCATTTCTTTGGTGACCAAAGATGGTGAACTTTCCTTTCTTGTGCACTTGTTGGCTATTTGTACCTCTCTTGAGAAGTGTCTAGTCATTTCAGTTGCCTATTTTTTGGTTGTATCTCTTATTTTGGGGATCTAATTTTTAAAAATATCTTTACGTATTCTAGATATTACTCCTTTGTTATATGAGTAGATGGCATTTCTTTCCAATTCCATAGGTTGTTTCTTCACTCTGTTGTTTTGCTTGCTGTGCATAGGCTTTTTAATTTGAAATAATCCCATTTGTCAATTCTTGGCATTATGTACTGTACCCCTGGAGGTGCTTCCCTATGCTTGTGTCTTTAAGACTTTTATCAACTTTTTTCCATCAAATTCAGTGTTTTTGTTTTTGTACTGAAGTCTTAAGTCTCTCTTGATTTGATCTCAGTACCAGATGACAGATGTGGACCTATAGACATTATTCTGCACATTCATAACCAGGTCCCCCAGCATTTGTTATTGGGCTCTCTGTCAAAAATTAGATGACTGAAGATGCTTGGGGCAAGTTCTGCATGTTCTACTCTACTCCACTGGTCAACAGGTCTATTTTTGTCCCAGTTTCATGCTATTTTTATTATTGTACCTTTGTAGTATAACTTAAAAATCAGCTCAGTAATGCCTCCTGCTTTATTTTTGATTAGGTTAATTCCTATGTATTTTAGTGTTCATAAAAACTATTGTAAATGGCACTGTTTCCTGATTTCTTCTCTGAGGGGTTCATTGTATATAAGTATGCTACTGATTTTTATTTGTTTATTTTGTCCTACCAGTTTGCTCAGTTTGGTTATTTGTTCTGAGATTCTTTTCAAGGAATTTTCTTTTTCCTTAAACATAAAGGATCATGTCATGTGCAAATAAGGATAGTTTGACTTCTTCGTTTACTGTACCTGTCTTTCATTTCTTTTACATGCTTCTTTTGGCTAAAGTTTTGACTACTATACTGAACACGAGAGATGGGGCATACGTGCTTATCTTTTTTCTGGTTTTATAAGGAATGCTTTCAATTTTTCCCCATTCACAGTGATGCTGGCAGTGAGTTTCTCACAAATGTCTTTTATCAGTTTAAGGTGAAGCCCTTAAGTAGTTGTTCTGGACATGGTTTTTATTATGAATTTTTTTTTGTCAAATGCTTTTTTTTTTCATCTATTGGGTTCATAGTGTGATTTTTGTCCCTCTGTTTATGTGGCATGTTACCTTTTTCTGGTTTTACAACTTTTTTCAAAAGAAATTCTATGTCCACTAGCAATCACTGCCCATAATTTTCCTAGTGTCAGCGCCTGACAATCATTAATTTCCTTACTTTCTTCATAGATTTTTCTCTATTGAACATCGTATCAATGAAATTGTACAAAACATGGCCTTTTATATTTATTTTATGAAGCACTACATTTTTAAGGTTCATCTGTGTTATAGCTTATTTCAGCACTTTATCTCTTTTTATAGTTAATATTCTATTGTATAAATATTCATTTTATTTTTCCATTTACTCACAGATATATTTTTGAACTATTGTTTTGGCTATTGTAAACAATTCTGCTATGAATATCTTGTGTAACTTCTTTTAATTTATTTTTTGAAAATTTATTTATAGATAAAAAACTCCCTGCTGAATCACTGTATTTATGTATACTGTATATACTGATTATACATATATACTATATATACTGATAAAATATACTATACGTACTGATTAAGGTAAATATTTCATATATTTTAACTTTCTATATCATAAAGTTTCAATTTTGAAGCTATTTTCTATTGGCATCTTTGTCTGCATATATTTACTTTTGGGTACATGATACGCTTTATACCTTAGGAATTACTGATCTTTTTTTACAAAATGTAAACAGATTTATTATATATCCACATATATAGCAATATATATGTATATATACATATTTGAGTATGTCTAAGATATCACAAGTTAGCAGATTTATTTTTTCAAAATATTATTTATGATTGCACTTTCACCATTTATCTGTTTGTGTTTTTGGGATGAGGTCTTGCTCTATATTTTGCCTGAGGCCCCCCAGTTCTGAGACTGCAGGTATATACCACTCTCAGCTATAGTTTTGAATTGTATTTATTTATTTTTTGTACCTGAGATCAAACTCAGGACCTCACACTTGCCAGGCAGGTACTGTGCCACTGAGCTTTATCCCCACCCTCATTTTTGCACATCGATACTATGCATATTCGAGGATTATTTTGTCATAATGTAAAGATGCATTTTATTATTTTCCAAGATGTGGTATTATTTCCATGCGATTTGTAAGAATAAATATAATTGAGGAAGTCTCGCAGAGACCAGCATCGCGGCCTGTCTATTTGGGACCCGAACCTCTGGGACCCGCAGAGTGGCCCGGGTTGTTTGGATTGAAACTCTGCGCAGACCTGCATCTCGGCACAACTGTTTGGGACTGGTAGGCCCACCCTTCATCCACAGGGAACTGCCTGGAGACCGGCATCTGGGCCAGGTCTGTTTGGGCCCGTAGCCCCGCCCTTCACCCCCAGGAAGTCTCGCAGAGATCAGCATCACGGCCTGTCTCTTTGGGACCCGAACCTCTGAGACCCGCAGAGTGGCCTAGGCTGTTTGGATTGGGGATATTGTGGAGACTGGCATCTTGGCCAGGTCTGTTTGGGACCGGGAACCTTGCAAAAACCAGCATTTTGGCCTGATTCTTTGGGACCTGTAGGCCCACCCTTCACTCACAGGGAATTGCCTGGATACCTGCCTGGGACCAAGCACGGTGGCCTGGCCTGCCTGAGATTCCACAGGCTCTGGGTTGACCACACCCAGCATTCGCCTTACAAATTAGAGAGCCAGGAGCCCCCAGAGGGGAGTTAGGACCCTGTGAGGAGGCCAAGAGCCCGTGGGGGAGCCACTGCCCCTCCAGGAACGGAGGGTGTAAGAGGTAATTCGCCACACATGCAAAGAAAGCTTTGAAACACCGCCCAAAGTAAGGAAATGTAGAAAAATGACAAAAGGAAAGACCAAAAGGCAGGCTCAAAGCCCTAGCTCTCCCCAAGAAAGCTTAGAAGCCGTGTACATAGAAGAAAAAAGAAGCCATACACCTGAAATGTCTGAAATGATATCAAATGAAATAAATATGCAAATAGGGAAAGCTATGGAGAAATTCAAATCAGAAATACTTGCCCAGGTAAAAGAAGAATTGATAAAAATAGTGAAAGAAATAGTGAATGCATCTAGTGGAAATACAGCTAAAAAATTAGAGGAACAAAGCAAACAGATAGAATCCCTCAAAGAACAATATAAGAAACAAACAGAATGCATAAAGCAGATTCAAAGAGATATACAGGAAATCAAAAATACTATTGAAAGCTGTAAAAACTGCCTCAATGAAAGTGAAGATAGAATTTCAGATCTCGAAGATAAGATTGCAGCCAGTGAGCAGGAAAGACAAGATCTTTTAAAAATAACAAAGAATCAGGAAATAACAATTCAACACCTGCAAGATGATGCAAAGAAAAATAACATAAGATTAATAGGGATAAATGAAAAAGAAGGGGACAGCCCAA
>PVJX010000357.1:114796-279884 GCA_004027295.1 Dolichotis patagonum | reverse complement strand
GGACTTAAGAAAGCATAAATTTCAAAGCTATACAACCAGGGATCTTCACTATCTGTCATATTGTCTCTTGTTTTCTTCCAAATGGTTGTCCATATCTTTGCATATGGGGAGCTCATACTAAATACCATAGCCAATTTTTTCACAAGATGTGTAGTTAACTGGCTCCCACTTGCTAAGGGGGGGGGGCATGGGACAGGACGACATGAGATGTCTGATTCTCAGCCTGCCCACCAGCTGGATCACAGCCGCCCCCCAGAGAGGGGAGGAGTTCCTTGTTCTCCCGGCACCCCAAGTCAACTGCATGGTGCAGATCCCAACGCACCACAGTCTCTCTCCTTCAGGCCGCCGAAAGTCGGCCACACTCTCAGCCGGCCCCCAGAGAGGGAAGGAGCTCCTTGTTCTCCCAGCACCCTGAGTCAACCTCACGGTGCAGGTCCCAAGGTGCCAGGGTCTCTCCCCTTCAGGCCTCCTAAAGTCCGGCATACTCACCTGCTATTTCTTTCTGATGAATTGACCATTACATTTCCAAGGTTCTGAAATGGCCATCAGACCACAGAAAGAATTCTCTTTAGGCTCCTGTTTGAAACCAGCAGCTACAGCAATCTGCTGGCCTTGCTTCAGGGCCAGCCCAAACTATATATTTTTTTTTCCTTTCAATCTATTCATCCCAAAGGAACCTCCTTGCCCCTTTCACCATCGTTTCCCTTGAAACACAAATGGGCCATGCAGACCCACACCTCTGGAATAGTAATTTCTCTGATCCTAAGAAAGGTCTCTCTGGAGCTTCTGTGCCAACTGGAGGTTTAGATGATCCAAATATTTAAGTGCATATTGATTGCAGTCAGATACTTTACCCTGACCCGCATCACAAGCTTTGGACCACATTTCTCTGGCATACTAGCGTTTTATGTATTAACCTTCCACCGCCTCCCTGTGAAACAGAGCGTAGGCCAAAATCAAAGGCCAGACAGGTCAAAGTTTTACCTATTAAGCTGTGCAGGGGCTTGACCTTGAGCTCCGAGTTTTGCATTAACTTAATATTGCTACAAATTCTTTAAAGCATCTAAATAATTGGGCAACCATCTGCATAATTCCTTATTTTTTAAATTATCACAAAGATTTTTTAAAAAGACAATGGAAGTGCAGATTTCTCTGTAATATCCGAGTAGAGAGATTATGCTATGATCTAATTCTTGTTGTAGGAAGGGTAGGGATCACTAACAAATGTGCACCCCACAGACATATGGAAGAAGGTAGCTGTCAGGGCGGGGGGGAGCACAAGAGTGTGTTAAGGTATCACAGAATCACAAATCTTTGCATTGCAGAGGTTGTTAAAAAAAAGCATGTGGTTCAGCTGCCTGTGTTCAGACAGAAAGGGGCATTAGAAGTTCTTTTTTCCTAGAGAAACTGAGATCGAGATGAGGTAAATGGGTAAGTGATTTACCCAAGGTCACATAGCCAATGTCTGAAGTGTACTGCTTCCGAGTTCAGGGCTGACACAGAAGAGCTCAGCTCACCCACAGAAGGGCTGCAAATGTCTGTACCTCTAGAAACAAACTACCTTCAGGCCAGATGGCCAGAGTTATAAGATTAATATAATTTTTTTCCAAAAAGCTCTTTTAAAATGGAGAATGGATCAGCACAATTGAAAGCCCTGTCCAAGAAACACAAGATGCACATAGGATATGTTGCTGTAAAGGACAGGCTGGCAAGAGGCTCTCAGGAAGCTTCATGGACTTCAAACGAAATTATTATAGTGATTTCAATCAGCAGATGGGAGTCTGCAAACAATAACATTTACAAGGTAATCTCCATTCTAAGTAATTGCCATTTCCCAGGAGCCAATTGGTGGAAAGGGTATAGCCACTGCAGGGAAGATGCACCTGCTTCTGAATATCTTTCTTACCTTCAATTAGCTTTTGGTTTAAGATATGCAGACAACACATTCTTGAATTTATCTACACACACACATTTATGTGCGAGTTAATGCATTGGGATCCTTAAAAGGCTCCAGAATAGTTCATCTGTAGGATCTTAATTACTATATGTATAAGTTTCAGACTTGCTCTACCAATAGTAAAGAGCAAAACAGTGCTGGGCAGCAATGTTCTCGAATCAAAGAACAAAGTTGAAACTCCCATACAATTATGTTTGATCACAGTAGAAGGTGAAATCATTAGATATTAGCGAGGTGCAGTGGAATAAAAATGATGTGTTAGCGGGGGTTCATTACACTATATTTTCAGAGCCAAGAAGATCAATGCGTTCATGCATCATGAATTAGGCTCCGGCTTTAGCCTTCCCTGCTCTCCGGAAACCCAACATGATCTATCACCAGCCATACATCACTGTTTCAGTACTGCACATTAACAAGAAAGCTGCAGTTTCCGCCTGTCAGGCTGACCAGCTGCCTCTTTCTGTGCAAAAGGGGGAATGTTTCTGGTCCAGAATTCTACTTTGAAAACAAAAAGGGGCATAAGAGGTCAGTGTCAGCTGGACAGCCACCATAGTCTGATCCTTGTGTTGTCCCATTGCTTTGATGGATGGCACTATCCTTCCTGGTCTCTGACTATCCCGGAGGGAGGCCAGCAGGAAGTCACCATGATGGCTTCAGATGTTACATAAGGACACAGCCTTCGTGACACACTGAGGGTCTCCAGGACACACCCTCTCTTCCCCTAGGGTTTCCAAACATCATTGGGTGTATTTAGAACTCTCAGAGACCTCGATGCTTAATGTCCCCCTCTTTTGTACCCCTTACTCCCAATCTCCCTGCTCAGATCCACCCACCCCTCCCATTAACAGAGGCTCTTTCACCACCCAGCAGTTTGCCACTAACACTTTCCCTTCATTTACTTGCAGTCCACCTCACCTTCCCCCTGCCTGACCCGACACCTGCTAGCGCGGCCCCTCTTGCCTGATGGTGCTCGGATACCCGCAGACAGTTCTGATCGCTGCTTTTAATCGGCATTTAACCAGTCTGTCCATATTTAGTACTTTTAATCTTTCCTCATCATTCAATCCCTCCAGCCTCTTCATCATTTTTTTTTTTTTTTGGTATGTTGCTCTTTCCTGAGTTTTATCCAATTTGTCTATATCATCCTTCTGGCTGTGACATGCCCACCAACCCTGAACTCCATTACTGCAGGGCGGTTATGGCCTCAATCTACTCTTCTCTTCTGCTCTAATACTTATCCACACCAGCAGAAGCAGCAGAAGTTGGGGGTTGGATTTCGACTGGGAAAATCTAGTCCCTTTGCTTGTTCAGCTTGTTGCTCAAAAACAAATAAAAGACAAAGAAAGAATGGTGTTACAACAAAAGATACTGAAGCGAGGTACACGAAAGAACTTCCCAACTATCATTCCTCAGGAACAGAAGAGACTTTGATTGCAGCCATCTGGACTCTGGGAGAAAGAGGCGGTCTGAGGAGGTCTCCATGTCCCAGTTTTTAGCCAATAGGGTTTGCATGAAGCATCAAGATTGACAACCTGTTGGCTGTAATCACCTCTGAGAAACCAGCTTCCCCGGTTAACACATGGCACATGGAGAAATGTGCACCTAGGATGGAGTTTCCCACTCCATCTATGGAGATGAGTTACAGCTAAGCTGAGGGTTTCCCCTTGGAGCAGGGAAGCTTGAACCAGCAGCAGGAAATATGGATCATAGCCAATAATTATACAGACTTTTAGGGGTGAAGAAGTCATGGGTTGAAATGGGTAGTTAGCAAAAATTCAGTTTAGAACTCAGAATCTTAGAAAGGTAGTCGTGTGGCAAAAGAGTTGGACTGGAGTTGGTTAGAAGAAGACAAGTGGTTTTTGTTTTGTTTTTGTCTTTTTGAACAGGTGCAAGAAATAGCCATATCTTTGTAACAGATTTCATATTTACTGGATATTCACCACTTATTTTTGAGACAGGATCTGACTACGTAGTTTAGGCTGGTCTTAAACTCACTTGTGGCCCACACTGGCCTTGAATTTGTGGCAATCCTCCTGTCTCAGCCTCCTAAGTGCTGGGATTACAGATGTGTTCCACCGTACCTGGTTTTGCAATCCATTTTTATATTTCCATCAGGTTTTTTTCTCAAGTGTCATTTCCTTAGAAAGAACTTCCTTGAAAATACTATCTAAAATGGTGGCCTACTTTTCTTTCCTTTCACTTCTCCACAAATATATTTTGGTGAATACTTTTTGGTCCAGATAAGTGCAGTGGTTTGGGCCTTGTAATCACAGCTCTTTGGGAGGGTGAGGCAGAAGGATCACAAGTCAAGAACCTCCTGGCAATTTAATGAGACCCTGTCTCAAAATAAAATTTAAACAAGGTTGAGGGATGCTTCTCAGTGGTAGAGAAATTGCTTCACATGCTCTAAGTACTACCGGGTTCAATCCCCAGAACTAGGGGGGAAAAGTCAAATAACAGCCCTACCCCCGCAATACTACATAACCCAATTCCTGTACCAAAATGAGAGAAGGGATTGCTCCTAAAGGAGTAATAGCATTGTTAAACACTGGCCCCCTATTCGAATTTGGGCAAGTTAAATGTTTTCCTGCTCTTTGGTTTTTATTTTTCTTCCAGAAATCTGAATTGCACAGACCTCAGTACAGACAGACACACAGGACCTGGTGCACACGTAGGATGGAGTCTGGTTCTCCTGGGATCTCTAACCAAAGCCCTGTTGAGTTCAGGCCTGGGAGAAGAGTTGGGGAAAGCTGCCTCCCCCCAGATTTGTTTCCTTCTAAAAAACTTGGAGAGAGAAAAAGAAAGTGTCATTTGTAGCAAGAAGGGCGTAGAAAGGCTCCATTTCCCTTTGCCTCCTGCCCGTGAACCTGTTTATCCTGTTCCACGTTTAAACTCCCAGTCCAAAGAGATAGCTTTTCCCCAAGGAAACACAGCTGCTGTGTCTTCCAGCTACCACCCTGGCTTTATGAATGTCGTCAAGCTCATTAAGAGATGGAGAAAGCACTGTTTCTGACTCTCGCAAGTGGTCTTTCCTGTGCCTAATTCTGAAGGCCATGGACTCTCAGCTTGTCCCCCTACCACTAGTACCTGAAATCTACTCGTATGTGCGGAAAACCTAAATTCAAGAATCTAGACACTTGTGCACATGGTAAGGAAAATTAACTCTATGTATTTGTTGGTTGCTCTATCTCTAGCTACACAGTTATTTTTCTTTGTTTTCTTTTTCATTCCCCACCAACTGCTAAACAGATTTTTAGGTGGCATTAGCTCTACCCAGTTTGCCTTCTTTCTTGCTTGTAGTTCTTAAGGATAACCATAGACTATGCTGGGAGCGCAATATTCTGAGAAAGCGAAAGAGCAGATGGCCTGGGCTCTGTTCCATCCCTCTGCCACTTCCTGCCCTAAGAAAGAGGATGTAATGCATGTATTGTGTGGTAGCCCAACATATCATGTGACCTCTGGGGTACCAAACTCAGGGCAGCCTGCTTTCCAGTGTCTCAGCTATTATGTCACTGGGACACATGCAGGTGACACACCGTCTCCCTCAGGCAAACTTCCTGAGCCTTGGGTTACCAGCTAATCATAAATCTTAGGCTTCTCTTATTCCTTGCTGCCTACCTGTAAATAATAACCACCCTTTGCAGAACTTGCTGGGTGTGTGTCCTCTGTCTCACTGAACTAGACAAATTTGTAATCAGTTACACGTCAAGCATTGTAAACTCCATGAGAGTAGGATAAGGTCGCTGCACATTTTACTCTATGGGCTGGTGCATAGGAGGTGCTCACTAAATGTGTAAACTTATTTCTCTGTAATCTAGAATTCACATATTATGCAATTTACCCATTTAAGAATATAATTTAGTAGTTTAGGGTATGACTGGTAAAATACCAGTAATGTAAAATGTGTGTTTTCATAATTTTTATGTATACACTTCAATGGCACTAATTATATTCACAGTGTTGTACAACCATCACTACTATCCATTTCCAAAGCACGTTCTTCCCCTTTGATCTTTTCGCTCTTACTCCTGCATATACTTCAGAGTCACCTGTGGCACTTTTAAAATACTCTCATAACTGGACCCCACCCTAGATGATTTAAGTCAGAATCTTTAGGGATAAGGTCTAAGAAATCAGTAATTTTTAAAAAGCTCCCCAGATGATTCTAGCATGTAACAGAGGTTGAAAACTAGCACTATAGATGTCTCTGTCTTCCCAGTCTAGGAAGGACCATGTTTTTGTTTCTGAAATTGCAGTGGCTACACTTGACATATCTTGAAGATTTTGTGGTCATGGTTAATTACTCATGGTGTAGCAAAGTAGATGAGATGACACAGACCACGTATATGAGACATATGACAAGAAAACTAACCCATTTGCAAGAAAGGCTGCTAAATTATGGGATTTTTGGTTGTAGTACAGATATGAAGTTGATAGTTGGGAGGAAGGGTTGTAGTGACCTGGTAGGAGGGCAAAGGATATAGTAACTGTTTAGAAGTTCAGACAGAGGGCAGCTGTGTGGTTCCTTTGCAGGGTATTGTGGTTCCAGACAGCGGGATGGAATTTGAGATATTTGAGTGGTTAGAGAGAGACTCAGTAATAAGACACAAGCAGAGCATTTGGAACAAATTAATATGGAACTCAGGGTGGAGATAAAAACCAAGATCTCTGTCATAATAAAGTACTGCCAAATAGCCAAGATTTAGCGCTATAGCCATAGGGGTCTGGGGTCAGGGAAAGTAAACCTGAGTCGTGACCTAAAGGGATATTCAGTGCTAAAATCATCAGATGATGGACAGGGTGAGATTTAGCTGCTTACTGTTCCTGCCATGTCCAATTCCATTCATCAGTGCCTAGCAAGGCACATAGCAAATAAAAGTTCTCAATGGAGGAGAAAGTTAGATTTGGCTTGAAACTGCCTGCAGGTGAGGATCATTAGCAGATTCACTATGTGTGTTTAACAGATTACTGATATGTAATTCACATTCAACACAATTTACATATTTAGAGCATACGGTTCAATGGTATGAGGTGTAATACATTGTCACTAATTTTAAAAATCATAAAATATAAATAACATAAAATTTACCATTTTGACCATTTGTACATGTACCTTTCAGTGGCATTAATTACATTCACAATGTTGTACAACCACTACCATCATCTACCTGTCAGTAACCCCAAACACAAACTCTGTGACAAGCAATAATTTCTCTAACCTTCACCACCTCTACTCCATCTCCTGCTAAACTCTGATCTACTTTCTGTCCCTATTAACTTGCCCATTTTAAATGTTTAATATCAATGGAATCGTGTAACACTTGTCCTTTTATGTCTGGCTTATTTCACTTAACCGGTCTAATTTGGAGGTGCCAGAAGGATAGAAGTATGACAGGTGGAAGCTGAAGAGAAGCTGACAAGTACATTTTTTTGAATTGGCGATAATAACAATGTCATCTTTGCTTCTACTTATAAGAAAGACAGACCCTGTGGTTTTGTTTTGCTAATGCTTTGAGAACTGGCATCAGCCCCTATGAACCTCCCTTATCCTCCATCCCAATCACCTTGGACCCAATTGGATTCTTCAGAGTTGCTTTTCAAGCTGGTAATAGAGCAAGGATTAGGAGTCTGTTACGCCTCCCAATTAATACACATCTCCATGATAATTAGTTGAAGGGATGCTTTGAAGCCCTGGAATAATGTTGAAATCATTCTTATTCTGAAAGAAGGACTTCCTTTGTATTCTAGCCCAGAAAGAAGGTTATTCTTAGCCTGAGATGAGCTATTCCTTCTATTGCAAAGACTCCTTTCCCTCAACTGTGTCCCTCTAGTCCTCCTCCCAGCTGTTTTCTCCTGCCCCTTTAGCCCTTTCTGTTTCTTAGAACAGTAGCCAAATTTTCTAGTGCTGTTGGGCTTCTGTTGTCATACTGGGTCTGTGGTGCAGAGGTGTTCTTGCAACCAGTGTTGAAGCCTTAACAGGGAGGTGGGCTTAGTTATTAGCAGCAGAAAATCAGAGTTTTCAGGGTACAGTGTGCTCCCACTCCATCAGGACAAGTGGTGAAGGATGTATTTAATGTGCTGGCTCTTTCTGGTCTTAGATAGGAAGAATGAAGGACTTCTGCTGAAGGAGAAGATGGATGGGTAAGGAGGAGAGAGATAGAGAGCCTGAGAGACAGGGCTGGTTGGGGAGAGAAAGTGGAACAAGGTGAGAGAAGCAGAGGCTGATAGATGGCTTTGCTTGACCATCGGTAATGCCTCCTAATTTCACTGGCCAAATCAGATTCGTTGATCAGCCACAGACCTGGAATTCCACAAGGGCTATTTGAGGGGTGGGAATTTCATGCTGTAGAGATGTTCTGTAAGAAATAATATGTCCACACTCCCAGAATAAAGATTTAGATTTTCATGTCTTTAAGAGTGCTGTGGCTTCAACTTCCCACTCTGGGACATAAGACATATGATTGCAATTTTTAGCTGGGGTCAGTTTGCTCAGGGATCCATCCTGAGTGAGAGCTGATGGAGTTAACTGGGAATACACCGTCATATTTAATGTGATTCTAATTCTAGTTCCGTTTCCACTAGGGAATTTAAAAATTTTAGGCAAGCAAGTTCCATTTCTGTTTGAATTCTTGTTTCATCTTCTTGGCTCTCTATCTTTCACTGCGTCCCCTGCTGCGATAGTCTGAGTGCCTACTTTTCAAGAGTTACTTCAATTTATACTAATTGTATAAGTTTCTTAGTCTCTCTGGTAGCAATTTCTTGGTTTCCCCTTTACATACAGCTCTCCATTAACTGTATTTCCGTAGCTCCAACTACTGCTGTTTATAATGGCTACTACGCAGGCCCATGCAATACTGAACTGTTTGTGTATTCATTCTGGGAAGTTTCTGTAAAATTACCTATAACCTGCAAGAACATTGTCTTTTTATAGACTGTATTTGCACTCTGTCTCACTGCTTTGTGGGCTCTGAGCTGTGAGGCACTAGCAAGAGTTTTGTACTCCCTGAAGTGTTTATTTTTTTTCCTACCAGAGATTAAGTCCTCATTTTAGCAGTAAGCAGGAAAGCTTTCCTTACCGTCAGTAACACATACACTGTATTTTATGCTGATGTTTCTTCTCTACATGCTTCTCATAGCTTTGTGTTCACAGCCACATGAACATATATGTGCAGTGAGAACACAAAATTAAATGACTGAGTCGGTTGCTTATTTTAGTTTGAGATTTTATTTTTAATTCCATAAGTGGCAATCTAAAATGTTCCAGGAGAAGGCTTGAGTTTGCCTTTTCACAGGACCTGCGTTATTCCCATAAGAGAACTTAGTAAGTGCAGTGAGACCAGTGTCTTCTGTACTGTTTCACTTCTTGTTGGAGCCAAGATTCAGCATCTTCACTGGGCCTTTTGGAATGGATTTGATGAAAATGGGGCTTGATGGGTTATTTGTTAGAAATGCTACCTTCTACAACAAAGAAACTCCCAAATCTCAGTGGCCCAATATAGACGTTATCACTCACATTACAAGGATACTGGTCCTAGATTTATGACTCTTAATGTGGCCATTCGGGGACTAAAGTCAGAGTCCATCTTCTAGTCTCTCTGTCTCTAGAGCTTTCAGTTAACTGAAGGGGGTAAAGGAGGTGTGGTAATGAAGTGGAAGATTTGATGGGGCAGGCCTGTAAGTGGAGCATCTTTCCTCTACCCACAAGTCATTGGCACTCAGTCACACGATACTCACTCAAAAGGCAAGCTGGGAAGTGCTATCTACTTTCTTTCCAGGAGGAAGAGGACATGTGCTTTCTGAGTGTGCAGCAATCTCTGCCACAGGTAGGCACAGCGATTTGACTTTTACTGCTTCCCTCACGTTGTCTATATGTGTGAACTCCTCTTTCTCCAGTCCCTCCAGGATAAGGAGAGGGCAACGGGGAGCATGTCCTTCCTGCCATTTAAATCCTGCCACGTTGCTCCTGGAAGCAGTAGCATATGTGTGTTGAGTATCTATTATGTGCCAGGCACTGCGCAAGGGAACACAGACGGTGGGAAATTGTGTGTCTGTATAGGATGATGTAGGGACACCTTGATGAAATTGCTAGATGTCCTACAGCATGATTGAGGGGCTTTCTAAGGGAAAGAGGTATTTTTCTGGAACACGTTCCTCTTCTTTTTTAAAAATTTTATTTAAAGAGAATAAAAAAGCAAAACAGAAAAAAGGGTAGAAATAATACAGAATTTAAAAAAAACTGTAAGAAATCACTAGTGGATAAATAATATATTGTCCTGTTAGGAATAGTTGTTCATGTTACAAAATTAAAGCAAACAAAGTGGATATTCAAACAGTGAGGCTGCAAACAGTTCTGTTCAATGATCCAACAAAAACTTAGTAACATGGTTATCAATCCTACATACTTAAACATAGATGCAGTTATATCCTTTAGATCACTTTCTTTCCCTCCTTTTGCTTTTTAAGTCCATTATCTGTTTAGTTATATCATGTTTCATCTTGCTCAGTACCTTACTGATCTGTTTTGTTGTTGTTATTTCCTTTTAAATCACCTTATATAATTCTGTTGTTTTGTATCTGAGTTTCTCCTCATCCATGCCACATGGATCAGCTTTGGTGGAGTTGGGAGTTTTGAGAGGCATTTTGTTACATTGTTTTCTCATGTTATTTTTTTATTTAATTTTTTATTAACTTGGAGGTAGTAATATATAACAGAACAGGATGGAACAAAGCCAATTAAGACAGTGTAGTGAAATTAGTACAGAACTTCACAGCAGGTTACCGGGATAACAGTAATAGGTATCATTGTATATCTTGTCATCTTCACAATAGTTGTTCTTTCAATCAGGTATAGCAAAATCAAAAGACATACAGAATATTATAGAACTTATCAAAACAGAATATTGAATAGAGCAATACCATTAATCAGGACAAAGCAAAATGGCCATAAAAATATTTGCCTTCAAAGAGATAGTAGAAGGAAATCCCCCTTATTTGCTATATTACATATGGTCAACCTCCCAAGAGATGCTCAGATCTCTGGCTCCCACTTGCTAACGGGGTGGGTTGGGGTGGGGGAGGAATGACATGTTTTATTCTCAGCCTGCACACCAGTAGACTTATAGCCACTTACAAGGGTGGCAGGCTTGTTGCTCGACTTCTCAGTGCCCTAAGTTCCAACATGGCGTGGGTCTCAGGAAACGCTGTTGCTTCTTGCCCTGGGGTGGCGGTGGCTTGCCAGACCACAGCCACTTACCAGGGCGGCAGGCTGGTTGCTTGACTTCTCAGTGTCCTTCACATTCCTCTTCTTCAAATTTTCCTTTTACCCTACGCCTACCTCACCATTGACAAACCAATCAATCAAAATTTCTTAAGCTAATTTATAAGGTTTCTTACGACCTGTTCCTCTTGTTTTTTACCACTTTTTCCTCTGCCTTCCATCCAGGCTGCAGTCCCTGTAGTTTCCTGAATGCACTGTGCTTTCCCTTAGCTTCAAGTCTTGGGGAATCCTGTTGTTTCCCCACCGAGAACCTGCTCTGCTCCCTCTTTGCTTGGCAAAACCTTTTCTTGGGTCTTAACCTGGGTTTTCTTGCTTCTAGGAAACGAGCCTTACTCTTATTCCACTCTCTAAGTTTCAGACAGGTGCCCCTTCTTTGGATTTCTGCAAGAACATCATAGTTCTTAATCTTTGCCTTTTTGGTGTCTGTATTCTCTGAGCACTGAGTCTCGGTGCTAGCAAGGCATGTCACTATATCATTAGTACCTGATGCAGTCTTGAGCTCAGAGCAGGTGCTCAGTGGACCAGCAAAGCACTGCTAGTGCCCTCCCCCCCATAGTACTCAGGATCGAACTCACAACCTTGTGCTTGCCAGACAGGCACTTATGCCACTGAGCTAAATCCCTGGGCCTAGTGCCATGGTCTCAAGGCAACAGTTTCAGTTACTATTATCTACTGGTCTTCCCATGCCCTTGGTAATTTACGCCACTAGGGAAATCAAGGAATTCCCATCACTAACTGATTTTCTGACTTGGTGCCATTACTTTTTGTTTTAATATGTTTTTTTGCTTGACACATTTCACTCCAAATGATGACTCCCTCCCACCCAGGGTTGTGTGTCATGAAGAATTGTCCCTGGGCCCATCACGCGGGAGTCTACGCCAGCACATCCCACACATCCACTGCCCACGGGGACCCATGAAAAACCAGTCCTTCCCAGTAAGTCAGGGCTTCTCTCAGCTGCTCTAGATTCTCACAAATGCCCCAGAACAGTCCAAATTGAAACCTGAGAGGGAGGAGGCGGCCTGAGGACACAGAGAGCAGGAGCCTGACCCCAACTGGCCCCTGCTGCTCTTGCTTAATAAGCAGGGAGCTGGATCCATGAGCAGATCAGCACTCCTAGGCCTGCCAGGCTGGTCGGGGTCCAGGTGCTGCTTGGGAAACAAGGGACAAGATTTTCTTTCATGAATTCTGAGAAGCAGTCTGCATCATGCCTGCAGAGCCATGGGTCACTTCACTGATTCCTTCACGCATGCACTAATTCATTCATTCAATAGATTCTGATTGGGGCCTGACTGTTACACACACTGAAGACACAGAGGTGAACAAGACAAGCAAAGCCCTTGTCCTTTTCTAACAAGGAAGAGTGGAACTAAACAAATGCACAGCAAAAATGCAAAACAAAACAGATTATACATAATATGATTCTGTAGAGAGAGCTGTTTCCTGGGTGCTCGTGCTGAGACAGTTTCTTACTGCAGGTAGAAGACACAGACTGAGTGGGGATTCTCCTGTCAGTTGCTGGATCTCCTCACCCTCTCAGGACACCAAGTGTGCTCTGAAAATCCACATCCACATGCCTCCTCCCTCCGACTCCCAGCAAGAAGCAGCTGCTCTCTAAGGCCCGTGTCAGCCTATTCTTCATTCTTCCTGAATCTCTGAGCAAGAAGTCATGCCATCAAAAACAGCTGGAGCAGAACCGGGCGTCATTTGTGTTCCATCTGTCAGGTGTGCCTGGTTCCCACTCTCTGCACCCTCTCCTCTCTGTGCTGAATCTACTCACCTGCCAGATCTGCAGGCTCAGCTCTGCCCTGGGCTCCTGGGTCAATTCTGACTTCAGGGAGGAAGAATTTAAGCTGTCGCAGTGTTGATTTGGTCTTGCCACTCTGGCTGCTGGCTTGTTGTCCCTAATCTTGTGACTCATTCTGACAAGTGGATAGTCTGGCATGCGCCTTTATCCCTAAGTCCTTACCTTGGTTATTTTCCTGGTACTCAGGCCCTCAGAGTCTGAACATAGTCTTTCCTGAGACAAGTGTCCTGCCGTGGCTTCCAGTCTCCTTGGGGATTATGTCTTGCCCCTTTACCTTGCTATTTGTAAATGGACATCCTGATGAGTAACTGCCTGCTTGCTGGGACTTACTGTATTCAACTTATTTACTGTGGGTGTCTCTGTGCTCATCTACCTTGAGGATGACCCCTAATATTTCCCCCGAGAAGCCCTATAGATAACTTCTTTTTTTAAAAAAAAATTGTATTTTATTAGTAGATGTTTGTAGCTGATGCAGTTTATAATCAATCATCTTGGGGAGGGGTTACATATACACACTACAGCTTTTTTAAATTATTATTATCTCCTTTCTTCTCCCTCCCTCTTTAGCTCACTTCTTGCTCCTTTTTCATGTGATCACTTTGTCGTGTTCTGTGCTCCTTTCTCTGGATTGATCATTCTGTTCTCCCCTCAGTGATGGCCCCACCTGAGTAGATGAGTCTAATTCCAGATCTCAGAAACCCTGCTGTCTTTCCTGTTCTAATGCAGTTAATCAGTCCATGCCCAGCTGTGTGCTAAGCTAGGCCTCAGCCTTCCCTTGGGACAACACCATCCTTCTTTGACCTTTTAAATTCCCCAAAAGTTAAATAATCAAGAAGACAGAGCATCACATAGCCAGAGTACGACAAGTGGCTAATAGAGCCCCTCTAGCTATAGTTTGGGGAAAAAAAGCCAAACGACAACCAAAAAAAAAAAAAAAAAAAAAGAACAGAAGGCCAGGGCAGCTGTAAGTGAGGCATGGCAGCCTTGCTAAGCAGGGATCTCAAATCCCTGTGGTCTGAGGACAGATGTCCCATAAACCCATGTGCAGCCTAATTTACACTGGATGGTTAGTTCTGCCCTGGGAAGGTTGTCTTGCTTGTGCTGGCAGCCAGGATGTCCAGTGGGAACCCTCCTTTCTGAAGGGAAGAGAGCACGGTGGTTAGGACGGGAGCACCAACCCTTACCTCAGAGGGGTACTGCTCAGTCCAGCATTCGAAAGCCTCCCCTTCATGTTCCTGACCAATTTCTCTTGTTCCTTCTTTACTTGGTCTGAGCCTAGGCTTTGCCTTTCTGGCTTCCTGTTTGTTCCAATCAAGCCTCTAGCTTTAGTGCCTATAAAAATGTTCTTTCTTTTTCTTCCCTTGATATCTGACATTCATCCAGCTAATCATTTAAAGTCCCTGCCCCCATAGATCTTTTGCAAATGGGAAGGGGACCAAGAGATGGAGAAATGGAGGGAAGTATATGCAAGATAGATAACTGTATACTAATCTCTGTTAGTTCATCAAAAAGAACAGTTTGTAATTTCATTGTTTCATTGTTTGATCATTTTTTTGAGCTTATATCTTGTAATCTGAACTACTACTTTGAAGATAGCAATATGCAAATATTAACCAGTGTTAATCTCCTACTATTTTGTTTTGAAATCCTGTATCATTGTTTTCATTCTTTTGGTTTGTTTTTAAAATAAAAAAATCAAGTTGCAGGATATCATCTATATGAAGCTACAAACCATGTTATTTTAATGGTTACCTACAAGTTTAAGAGTGGTTTTTTTAAAAAAAAAATTAAGATGTGTTATGAACATGCACCAACTCCCCATGACAAATGTAATTATTATGTACTGCAAATATGTACTAATAACAATTTTTTTTTTTTGGTACCGGGGATTGAACTCACTACCTCATGCTTGCCAGGAAGGCACTTAAGACACTGAACTAAATCCCTGGCCCCTAATAACAATTTTTTAAAAACATAAAGTTTCCTGGTTCCAAGAAGTTTGTAGTCTAGAGAGAAGACAATGACACAAACAGTTGTTGGATACACTTGGGGTAAATGTTACACAGGGGGGAAACTTGAAGTTGCTATGGAAAAAGACCAACTTCTGCTGGTAGACCTGGGAATGCTTTCTGGAGCCAGAGATTTTAAGCCCTCCTCCAGAAGCAAGGCAAAGGGACTGTGGGACTAGGGTGGGAAGACAGGAGTACACAAAGTGTTTCAGACTCAGTGAATAGTGTGGGCTGGTAGGAACTTGTCTCTGTCTTTTCTCTGGGCTCAGAATAGGGCATATTGTCTACCCTACAGCCAACTGCATACGTCCTTGGCTGAGAACCTTCCATTTTACAGGTTACGTGGACACATCCTGCAATGTCTAGAATCTGTCCCTGTCTTGACTTTGGGTCCTAAGGGCTGTGATGTGTGAACCTGAGGGATTCCATGTCTTTATTCCCCACATTGAGCCTAAGTCCATGAGGAATATTTGCAACCTCAGAAAGGTTATCCTTGCCGCCTGACATTCCAAATCTTCCTCAACCTGGACTGAGTGGGCTCAGCCTTCTCTGTGCCACCTGAGGTGCAGATCTACATCTAATGCGGTTCCTGGCTCACAATAAATACTCCACAAATGCTAGCTGATTTGATTAGATTTGATCTGGGTCAATGTAAATAGGTACAGGAGCAAAAACAGGAGAGAGAAATCAAAGGATGGTAACTAGAAGGGGAGCAATGATGTAATTTTAGCCCGAAAATGGTCTGTAAATAGACTGTACAGTTTACTCAGGTTATAATCTAATTATATGCAAATGTCCCTGTGGCCCTCCTTACCATCTCACGTACCTAGGTGGAGTGTTTCGGAGAATCCGGGTGGGATGCCTCAAATTGAGGGAGGAGAAAAGAAAAGGTTGAGACTCTCTGAAATGGGGTGTGTCAGAAGTGCCATTATACAGAATGGCCCCTCCTCCCATGGTCATGCCCTCTTCAACAATCTTCACTTTTCCTGGTACATTTCAAGCACTGTCTTACTGTTACTTGGAAATCACCAGTGACAGAAGTAGCCTAATGTTAAGATAAAATTATAATTTCTCTCATTGATTTGAGTTCTGCCTTCTTAGCTTCTTTGAATGTTTGATTCTTCTTCCATATGATTTCCATTTGAATGTTTGGGGATGCCCACTGAACCTCCCTGTAATTTAGAACTGTATGCATTTCCTAGTGTCCTGGGGAGCCCTATCCTACCAGCTCAGCTCTATTCAGACTCTGGGATGCAGACAGAACACGGGGCCACTGAATAGTAGGCAGCTTCATCTTTGCCCCTGTGTGACCAAGTCTGCTTGTGCTCCAGGGCCTATGACTGGGAACATATGTTTTCTCAAATGCATAGATTTCTACTGCAGCCTCCTGGTTGGGATCCAGCACCTTGAACCGGGGCCCTGTCTAACCTTACAAGGCCTCCCTCAGAGTGCAGCCAAGCCTCTGTCTCTATGGATGAGTCCCCAGAATTTGATGCCAAGTATTTCTGCTTGCCTTTTCCTTGGCTTCTTGCCGGCTGCCAGCCTCCACCAATCTTTTTTGGTCCTGCTGTAGACATTCACTGCCTGCATGACCTCAGATTCTCCATTTCCTAGCCTGCAAAATGAATGACTTTGAGTGCATTGGTGGACATAAAAATGGACTTATCTTAGAATCATGGTGGAAGGACTCTACACTACCCACACAGGGGCCAGGGCTAAGAGGGAAAATGAAAGGGGCCTAACATACACAATCTAAGGCAGCATCTCTCTCAGGTGCTGTCTTAGTTGATTTCTTATTGCTGAGACTCAGTGTCTGACACCCACAACTTTAAAAAAAGCAGTGGTTTATTTTGACTTGTGGATACCATGGTTGGCTGGCTCCAAATCAGAACTGCATGGCAGAGGGCCCTGGTGAAGGAAATCTGTTCATATTAAGGTAGCCAGAAAGCAGAGGGAGAGAAAGCCAGGGATGGACATACCTCTGACCAGGCCTCACCTCCAACAGCACACTTAGATCTGAACTCATCTGTGGATTAATTCACTGATGAGTACTGTGCCTCCAACATCCACCTCTGGGCCATTTGGAAGCTTTATCTCTAAACACATGAAGACTTTGGGGACCATTTTAGACTTAGATTGTAACAGATGCTGACACTTTACGACACTGACAATGACCATCTTCTGCCATTTTCTGCCCTAGGAGCCTGGCTGGCTTCACCCTCGTACCACCTTTAGCAGAACTAAGGCCACACCACCAGAAATTCTGATCTATTTGATCCAGAAAGAAGCCCAGATTGAAAAGTTTTTAATGTGTTTATGTATAACAAGGGTTGGTAATCACTGCTGATCTCAAGGGTCTGTTACCAAAGCAGGTGCTCCAGGATTTGAGGCTCTACGTTTAGCTTTGGGGCATGTTTAATCACTTGTAATGCCCTACTTTTTTCTGATGGCTCTGTCTCATTTCCAAATTCCAGCCAGGTATAGTCTATCCTCCTGACCAGACCTCCTGACTAGACCTTTGTTTAAACCAATGCTTCTCTTCTTCTAGGTGAAGCTGCCCTTCGAGAACTAGGTTCAAAATCTACTACTCCATTCGCTCTCCTCCGCACGTGTACCAGTTGCTTATCAACCTTTAACATGATGTGACTTGAAGGGTTTATAACATTGTGGTTTTCTGCTCATTCTTATTCATTCAACAGACTTGCACTGAGTAATTCTTTTGCACCCTGCCCTGTGCTACTTGCTGAGCAGTGTAAAGATATAACATAAGATATAACATGTACCACATTCTTCACACTTAGGGTAGCTTACGGTCGGCGGTCAGTTTCCCTCTGTTAGCAGGACATTATGCAAAAGCAAAACAAGACAAAAACCCAAAAACCATTTCTTGGTCAAATAGTCTAGGAAGACCTGAGTTAAAATAAACAGGTTTCTTTATCAAAAGACTTCTCAGCATCTTTAATATGCTAATACACCACACTACACATCTCTACAGAGGCAATCAAGTCTAATGCAACATCCAAGTATACTGGGTTACCAAACTCCTGTTTGATGTGACACATTTGAGAAGATGCTTTTGGAAATGCTGTTATGGGTTATAGAATGCTAAATCTGGAATCAAGCTTAATTCTACCTATGAAGACTCTGTTAATGTGACTTATAGTTTTATTAGCTATTGGAGTGGCCACATTACTCTGTTGCTGCTTTGGGAGTTTTAGGCCAGCTATATAGCTTGCATCTTTTTTCACATACCCATCCATAAGCAGGTTTTTCCTTTTTGGAAGTTGGGCTGTTGACATTTTTGGAAGCTGAGTATAGGGGCCTATCAAGTTCAACTTTATTGATTTTGGACTATAGTTAAAGACTGTTGCAATTTTTTTTTATTTGAATCCATCTGCCAGCATTATTAGCCAAGTTTCACAGCTATGTGTTTTACTTACTTACGCTACACCTTAAGTGAGTAGGCCTTCTTTGTCTTTATCCATGACTCTGAAGAATGTGCCAGATGAGACAGCTTCCTGTATCACTAGAGACTTCTTTTGGAATTGACGTCGATCTTTTAATCAGTATTATTTGGGTTTAGTCCTTCAACAAATCCACAGAGCTGAGCTGTTGCTGGGCCTACAACCCTTCATCTGAGTCAAAAGATAACATGAGAGGTTTTTGGAAGCACTTCATGGAAATCCACATTCCCTTGGCCTACCAGTCTGGTAATAGTTCCAAAGAAAAGAAAAGAAAAACCTAGTTTGTCAGGACTAAGCATGTCAAAGAAGAGATTATTTTATTTTTGTGATTATAAAAGTAACCTATGCTCATTATAGAAAATGTGGGAAATATAGGGCAAAAATCCTTAGATTAAGAAGAAAATGAAAGCAACCCAACATCAATCAAGGAACTCACTTAAATTTTACTGTTTTCTTCCAGTCTCTTATTATACACATGTGCTGATTTCTTTCAAGAAACGTAAAAAAAGAAAAAAGGAAAAAAAAGGAACGTATTGTGCGTTGTCTACATATTGGGCATTATTGTAGGAGCAGGAGGAAATGAAAGACTCCCTCCTTCCCCCCAGATCCTGTCCTCATGAAGCTTACATTCTGGTAGAGGTAAACAAACAAAATCTTTATTAGAAGACACTTTAGAAAATATCTTACTTTTCTCTTCCAACTCCACATGATATCAGAACTGTCCCTGGAATAAACTTATACTAATGAATTTAGACCAGCTTCTGGTGATTCCTATTTTCCTTCAAACTGTCTCTTTAACTGCACAGTTGAGAATTTTTGAGGCTCACCAGCTTATGGCTTCCAGAATGTAGTTTTTAACCTCTCTTTGAAAACAAGGGCAAAGGTGGTTATCTCCAGTCGTTTGGCACCTATTTTTTTACACTACTTCTGCAAGATTACAGATTGTGGTTTCCCAGTCCCACCTGTCTTGAAGTAATTTGTCGAGGAATGAAGACTTGAGCTCATTCAGGCTTGTTCTCACTATCTCATGGGCTTCTGTCTCTCCCTACCTGAGTTTACTCCACCTGCACAGACAGATCAGTCTTCTTGGCTGACAAGGTGAAAGTTAAAGGAGTTGCAAAGCTCTGCTTTTTTCTGCTGTCCGTTAGCAATAGTAGCCTCTTCTTCTCTTCTGGTATTGCACTTGAGGAAGGACGATTAAATCTAAGGGAAAACCCTTTTAATTTTAATTAGCTTCAATAGCTCTTTAAAAAGAAACCCTCGTGGCAGTCTTGCGGCGCCAAGTGTTACGCACACTTTTATATTTGCCCACTCCCTCATGTTAAAAACAAGGAAACTGAGGCTTATGTTCAATAAAGAGCATTGCATAAATATGATCCCAAACTACAATTATAATATTCATCTGAATTAACCTTGCAGTATTTGAGAAAAGGAAAATCTTGCAAGAAAAAGATCACTGGGGGGGGGGAGAAAAAGGACCTCAGGAGAAATTTAATTGAGTACCCCTCTCATGGGGAGAGGACAATGGATTTCCCTGAATGAGCCCCAGATTGTAGCAAGTTTTCCCTGGTTGCAGACATCCCACTGGGCCCATTCTGGTCTGTTCTGCTTGGGGGAATGGCAGCACCCCGCCCCTTTCACCTGCAGCTTTAGGCTCCAGCACAGGAAACCAAACAGCTGGTTCTTCTCCATATGCAGCCACCCAGGCCTGCTCTTTTCATTAACTGAAACCCTTCCTCAGGGGAGCAGCTGACAGCTCCCTTTGATTGGCTATTGACAGTCATGCTGAGGCTTCCGAGTAGCTCCTTGTTAACCTTGAAAGATGACTATTTTAGGTTTTTTTTTTTCCTCTGTCACCACCTGCAGACAGAAGGAGATGATTTAAGAGGTGAGCAGGTAGGAATTCTGTGACCTTCAAACAGAGATATCCCAAGAATTGGTGGACACAGACGAATAGCTACATGACTTGTCTGTCTTTGTGTCCTGGCTCTATCCCCAGCCCATTGTGTCAGATAAGAGGTTTCGTGTTACCCTCTGAAGGGCTGGGATTACAGGCAAGCTCAGAAGGCACCTACAACACGATTTCTCTGTAAACAGCCTTTACAAATGCTGCGCTAGTAACGGACCTGGGTAGATGCCACTTTGGCACTGAAGCGCCATCTTTTAGGGGAAAGGCAGTGTGGGTAAGCACATAAAACACAACAATCAAGTTAATTTTCTCTATTTAATTGTACAGACAGACGAACTTATTTCACTCGTGCAATTTTCTAAACCAAAGATCAGGAAACATAAAATTCTCTGTAATAAATAATACAACATAGACTTTAGCTTCATTTTATTACCAGGGGAGTCAGGTGAAAGCTAAGGAAAGGAGAAACGAATGAGAAGAGGAAGGAGGGTGAAGCTGTAAGCAGGAGTGGAGAAGAAAAGGGTTAAGCTTTTAACATAATCACCTTCTCCAGGATGATACCTCCTAGGTCTTCTCTCGGAGAGCTCAAAGCCACCTTTTGGTTAACACGGGAAGGAATTCTTGACAACTCTACAGGGACCACAAGGACAGCTAGGAGGATCAGCAAAAGAATTACCTAGCTTTGTGAATGTGCAGTGTAATTCATTTAGAATTAGCTGCTATACTTGGTATGTCACTAAAACTCTGGTTGGGTCCTGTGTAAGATGCCGCTGGTCATTCGGTCCCAGTGCTGTCTGGAACCCTCTCTTCTCCTGCTGGATCAGCACTGCTCACAAGAATCCTGCAGTGGGACTAGGACCCATCACTTCCCAAATCAGAGCTGATAGACCAACTACAGAACTGTAGTGTGCCTCCAACTAGTCACTTTACAGAACACAGCTGTCTCCCAGTGTTTCTTCTACATAAGCTATTTCTGTTCTTATTGCTACCACACATATTCATGCAAATGCGGGAATTTCAGCAGGCACGATTCTCTTCCCATGTAAACCTGTTCAGTGAATGCCTTCTACAATAAAATTCCCCTCCTAACGTCTGTGACTGTCTTTCCCAGCTGTTGCAGAAGGGGTTTCATCATCTTTTGTGGGTTTAGACAGGAAAAGAGTAACTTTGGGCTGAAGACTGCCTGGAAGACATCCCCTTTGCATTAGCAGCTCTTTCCACGATGGTCACATTCGGTGTCCAGCCGTGCAATGGCCCTCAAGTACAGCAACTGTTTGTTTTACTCTAATTGACTATTTCTTTCCTCCTTATGTGTAATCTATGCTATTATACTTCCCCTGGGCTTCTAATCTTGTTTGCCCCCCTCGATTGTTGGTTCTACCAAGTCTATCCCTTTCCAATCCCAATAGCAGCCGTCTTCATTGCTAACTCAGGCCTCAAAATCTCCGTTTAAGTTTGAACTTGAGCTCCCACTGAAGTCTACAGCCTCAAATATCCATGCAGGCTCTATCAATACTCTGAGGCCTACATCATTTTTATAATTCAGATTCCAGGATTTTAATCAGCATCTATCTGGACCATGTTAATCAAATAAGGTTGTTTTAACATTGTCTGTTCCACTGTTTTCTGGTACCTATCACCAATTTGTGTTAGTCCCAGTGTTCGTATTAACATAAATGTTCAGGTTAGATTAACATTCTGGACAGAACCATTGTCTTTCTGCCCTGTTTTCCATAAAATCAGCTGCTGAGTACTTACCCAGTTGTGTCTCCTCTGAGCTTCTGAGGATGAAGCTTTACACACACACACACACACACACACACACACACGTGTACAAATATATTTATTGCCCTCAATATCTATGCAGTTGTCAGGGGACAGTGCAGACCAGAAAAGAGATTAGAGATTCTAGAGGAAATTTTATGAGGTCTGGCTAAATAACATAGCCCCATGGCCATGTAGAAACAATCCAAGACTAATACGTCTGAAACTTTAATGCGCAGAAACATCATCTGATAATCTTAAGAGGCAGCATTTGATTTAGGTCTGCAGGAGGGTGGGGAACAAGTTTCCAGGAGAAGCTGGTACCACTGGTTGCACCCATCTGTGAACCACACTTCTAGTAGCAAGGACATGGAGCTCCTGTTCCACTGGGCTCTAGATTTTTCCAGCACAGATTCCTCTTTTCTACTTGAGAGCAGAGTATGGAACCACTAATTCCTTAGCCACAGTGCTAGAATGTGATATACGTGATGTGATATAAATTATTCAGTTTTAATGTCACCTCTTCTTCAAAATCTTTCCCAATATTCCAGTGGAAGATTTCATCTTAGGAGCTTTCTCACTTCAGTCCAATTCAGTTTAGAACAGCTCGATTCAGTGCAGTTCAGAAGGCTGGGAATGGTGGCAGATGCTTGCAGTTCCAGTGTTCTGGAAGACTGAGACTGGAGGATGGCCATTCTGAGCCCAGCTTGGGCAACTTAGGAACTTAGCAAGCCCTGTCTCAAAACTTAAAAAATGAAGAAAGGGCTGATTAGGGATGTAGCTCAGTGTGAAGGCTCTTGGTTCAATCCCTACAACTGCCAAAAACCAAAGTCAGGCAAACAAACAAAAGGCCCTAACAAAGAAAACAACACACCACAACCAGTTCAATACAGAAGATTTCACTGCTTCACTGATTTTTTTTTTTTGTGTGTGTGTGTATGTACAGGGGATCGAACTCATGACCTCGTGCTTGTCAGGCAGGCACTTGTGCAGCTGAGCTCAACCCCCAGCCCTTCATTGAATATTTTTTAAGTATCAGGCAGTAAGTTTGTTTCTTTGGGATTGAGTAGACAATGGTGCCACTCACATAGGTGGATGATCAGTTTATCCAAAGGGAAGAGTAGACCCAGAGGGAAGGTAACTGAGTTCTTGTTTGCCACAATATGCATCATGTGTCTGTAATACATAGAGATGGGGAGATTGTATGGCGTAGCATCCTCTAAAAGCAGGCCACATATGTTCGACACTCAGACCCAGAGTCCACAAACTGTGTGGTCTCGGGAAAGTTACATAACTTCTATAACTGCTCTGTGAATGCTTTCTCCAATAAAATTTCTCTACAGAATGTCAGTGAATGTCTTTCCCAGCCATTATAGAAGAAAGGGGATAATAATAATACCAACCTCAGAAGATTGTTATGTTATTAGGAGGATTAAATGTGTCAATATTTGTAAAACACTTAGACTACTATTAGCACATAATATTTTGAAGTAGTTTTTTAGCAAATATATTTCTGGGGGTGTCATTCAAGAAAAGTCTGGGTTTGGAGATATGGATTTGGGAGCCACTCATATTTAGGTGAAGTTCAGATCTCGGTGCAAAAGATTTTCCAGAGAGGATATAGGCTTCAGATTGAGTGGCAAAGAGGGAAGAAATGATTCTTTAGGGAATACCAGTATTTAGGAAATAAGCAGAGGAAGAAGATGCTGTGAAGGAGGTTGAGAAGAAAGGATGACCCAGGAAAAAAGAAATTAGAAGCTGAAGGAATAGAGAATCTCAGGAAAGAGATAGTGATCAATAGTGGCAAATACCATAGCAACATCAAATAAGAACAAGAATAAAACGAAGCCATTTGTTTGGCTGGCTAAGAAAGCCTGTTTTAGGTAACATACAATTCCTATTTAGTCTGCTTTCACCCACTAAGCCATAAGCCTTCAGAGTAAGGGACCAAGTTTATTATTCACCCTTGTATACCCAGGGGCAAGCACATGCCTGCAGCATAGCAGGACTTTTTCGGTACTGCTGAAATATTATTTTTGTTGCTAGTCTCTCTAATGACTCCTGCTCCTTAGTGGTCCACTTCACCCTGCTTGTCTATTGAATAATGAGACAGTAAACAAAGTTGGAGAATCTCATTTCCTGCCCTGTCCTTTCTTCTTGGGGGAACTCAAAGGGAGATGAGGCCGGTATTTCTTCATCCAGAGAATCCTTTTATGTTGAGAAAAACTCGAGATGAGGTTGTACAAGGCTTGGGGTGGGGGTAGCCAGCTGGTAAATCTCAAGAGAGGTCATCTTCTTAGTGCTCACTGTGTCAGCCGCCAGGGATGGCAGATCTTCCATTTAGTGTGATGTGCAGTAAGCAGCAGAGTCCCATAGCTGTGTGCTGGGCTAGACCCTCAAGTCTGTCTGCCAATAATGGGTCTCTGGCTCAGGGTCACTTCCTGGAGACTCCTGACTCCATGTTGATGATGCTGTAAGAGCAGTCCTTCTATTGTGTAGCAGACTGGTCTTGCTGACTTTCAAGGTCACTTTCAACTTCAAGACTGTAGAAGACTAGGTGACCACTGAATGAGACTGTGGCGCAGAGCAGAGCCCAGCCTTTCCAGGTGGGGTCCAGGTGGCAGCAGAGAGGGAAAGTCCTTGGCCTATAACTATGCAGGGTGTTCAGCCTTCACAAGAGGCAGAGTGAGAAATGGAGAATGAGCCCAGGAGGGTAGGGAGCTTCTGTATTGCAGGACTGCAGAGCCCCCTGCTGAGAAATTGTAGTTTCTTAGGCCCCAGTGGGTGAGGAAGGAAGAAGGAGGGCAGAGGGAGCAGCAGCCTGGGAAGAAGGGGCGCTCTGACTCATTCTCTCGTTGACAAATAGGCTGGATTCCTTTCACTCGGCTGGACTCTGCCCTTCCAGGATGCACAGCCAGCGTCAGCACGCTGCTAATGGGGCTTTGAGAGTCTCCTTTTGATGAGCATGTCCCAGAAAGCAGGTATTAGCCATTTCTGCTGGGGAGGCAATGAAGGCATTTGCAGCTGAAATCGGCTTTCCTGGCTGCCCTAATAAAGCAGAGACTTTCAAAGCCCCATTAGCAGTGTGCTGACTGCAGCTTTACATGGGTACTAGCCCAGTTCAGGGGCAGAGAGTGCTGGGCACTCATGCCCAGCCCCGAGAAGCAGACTGCCTCTGATCAAAGCAGCTGTGTTACCACTGATAGATGTGAGTGCCTTAGAAAAGGACCTGTGTCCTTATCTTTAGGGACTAGGATGTTGCCTGGCACAAAACAGACTCTCAACAAATGTTTTCGGAATTGATAGATGTGTACAGAGGGGTCACCAACTCTTGGTGACCATGTTGTCTATGTTTATGGAATGGATGAATGATAGGTAAGGTAAAGATGGAGTTGGGAAAGAAAGGAGAAGATGGTGTGAAAGAAGAGTATGTAGCTCCTCCCTCTGCCCTAGACCTGCTAAACTCTTTTACAAATAGCAGGCCCCACAGCCTCCCATGTCTCCCCAGAATAAGCTTGATGACCTTTCCCCTGCTAGGTCCTAAAGGTTAGGATTGGCATGGGGAGGGAGCACATTTTAATGCCAGGCTATTTTATAAGTTGTATATGCTGAAATATCGGTGTGGATAGGAAGGATCTCCACTTTCTGGAAGAGGTAACTGAGACTCTCAGAAGTGATGTACCCTGTCCAGACTTAGAGATAGAACCAGCATGCAAATCCAAGCCAGCTCGTCCTCCACACCTACTCTTTCTCCCAACCGCCACCTCGTCCCCCTGACCTAGAGCCCAGGGAGGCTATCATTCTGGATGTCCACAGTTTCTAGATGGGTGGTCTTTTTCCCTTGCCCGACCAGTCTGCAGGTAGTAGTCTCGAGGTAGAGTGCCCCAATTTTCCATCCACTTCTTCCTCTCTGATGAGCCAAAGGAATTTTCAGGGGAATTGGTGGATGCGCCAGGGTAGCAGACCTCTTATCCAGCAGCTTCTATCAGGTCAGATAAAATTTCCCCTGGTGCACAGCCCCACCCTCACCCAGAAAGATCCTTCTTTCTGAATACTGCTTTCAGACAGACCTTCAGGGAAGTTCTGTAAAGGGAACTAAATAAATGGAACAAAATAGATAGATATGCACGTACCTGGCAGCCAGAGTTGCCTGCCCGTGCATATTCACTCTGCACATTTATTTGATTCACACTATTACTGGTTTCGCAGAAGTTCTCTGTAAGCCACTGGTGTGTGACTGGGGCTCGCCTGGCCATTATGCCATTTGAATATTTCCAGTCAAGATTTAGTCACTGCACATTTCTGAGAGTTTTCTAATCAGAGAAATTAACTCTCATCAGACACAGGAATTAATCTTGGTTAGTGTTGTTGTCAGTCTAACTTTGCTTTTCTCAGTGCCAGACGTGGAAAGGGACGTCCTGGGAGGGAGCTGCTGCCGCCACTGCTAAAGACCTCAGCCTAAGAATGGAGGAAGGATGGCCTCCCTGCCCAATATGGGCAGGGGTGTGTGGTGCCCCTGAGGAATGCTCTGGTTTTCAGTAATGAGTTGTGCTGTCCACAGGACTCTTAACTTTTTTTAAATAGGGTAAAACTAAGCATAACAAGACAGAACCAAGTAGATCAGAAGAACACTATGTAAGTAACTCACAGGACTCTAATTGTAGTGACTTGAAGTTGTGACTAAAGTCATGGCAGGCAAGGGGAGGATGTCTTTTGGGAAAGATACCAGAGCAAAACAGCACCCAGGTAAGAATCAAATGACAGCACACAGTGGGTAAATTCTTTATTTGTTCACCAATATGTTAAATACACATACTTGTCTTTTAAAGTCATCCTTCAATGTGTGTGTGTGTGTGTGTGTGTGTATGTGTGTGTGTGTGTGTGTGTGTGTGTGTGTGTTAGGGGATAAATGGGGGGGGGTAAGAGACTTTCCACTGCATTTATGAAAAGTTTGAAGAAAACTTCAAGCTTCAGAGAATCATGACTTCAGTCACAGAGAAACTGAAATGCTAAAAGAATCAGATTGCTGCAGGATAAATAAATGTGATGTTAACGCTGTCTTCCATAATATATATTTTATATCCTCTCATTTGTTCATGAAAAATATATTATGTAGATGTGTATGCTATCATCATATTCATTTACTGCATGGCACTTGATTTTGTTAGCACTGAACTATCTGTATACTCAACTAAGCAGCCTTCAGCTGTTGCATAGAGTTTTCTAGAATAATTTTTCACTTGAAGTTACGATATCCTCTTATGTATACATGTCTTTGATAGAATTTGAGAATCTTTGCTTCTGAGTGGAGGGCAGTAAGGAAATCACTAGCCCAGAAATCAGCAGAGACGACTTCCATTCTGTTTTCTTATGGTCTGCTCTGTGATTTTAGAAATTATGTCTCTTCACTGGTCCTCAGTTTCTCCATCTGTAAAATGAAACTATTAGGGCAATCTATACAGTGTCTTCCAGCTCTAATCTGTAGCTTGTGTGAAAGTAGCTACCAAGAAGGTAAAACAAGGGAATGGCCTTAGACATATATGGCCATGAAAGAGACGAGAATTTCTTAATAATTTGGGTCATAATGGCCAGAATTTAACCCACTTCCCTAGCCACATTTCAGAGCTGCAAGAATGTCCCCCCTGGGTGGGAGTTTCTGTTCCACAGTCTCTATTTCTTGGATGATTGCTTTCTCTGTTACTGGGATTTTTTTAAAAAAATGAAAAGGAAAAACTTCCAAGACAAGTCACTTTCTCATTGGCCTGTGACACGCTCCCTGAATCATCTATATTATGGATGCAACCATGGATGCCACCAACGTTGATTCATACCTTGGTGACCTCATGGATCAGTGACAGCCATGTCATCTGGCAGGCTTCCTGGAATTCACTGGGGCCTGTCAGAAGCCCCAGTTACACCTCCATTTTGCAGGCTACCACAGACCCAGTGGCTGCCCTTGGGTTTCAGGCTTGCCATTGTCAGTCTAAGGAAAAATCACATCCTCAAATCAAAAGTCGGGAATTCTAAAGAGGAGCAGTGCTGCTGACAGAATGGAGTGATGACTTGCAGAAGTACAATGAGATAACAAAGTCCCTTTCAGACATCTTTTCACAATCCAAAACCCTAGGTAGCCAATAAACAATGCGCTGCCAGTCAGGCCGAGTTCTTGCTATCTTGTTGACTGAGGCATTCATTGTGAGACTTCCTGGGCATCCTATTGTGGGGGAAAGGAGGACTCTGGACACTTCTGCATAGTGTAGATTAATCTGCGGGCTGCACGACACCTTTACTTTATGATCTTTGTCTCATCTGGTGTTGAGAGGGATGGTGAGCTGCTCTCTCTGGGTTTGGACACTTGCTTTTTAATCTTTTTGGCTGCCTTTGATTTTTACTTTTGGCTCCAGGGGAGGCAGGTTGTCATGGATAGAGCCTCGTGCTTGTCTCAGCACACTGTGTGCTGGAGGAGCATAACTCTGAACACTCACCAGTGGGTTCAAGGCCAAGGTGACCAGGTCTTTTTTCTTGACTTCCAGGTTTAGATAATCTTATCAGATCAAGCCAGACTCTCAAGCACAAAACACAACTACCTCCCCACCCCAGCAAAGACCACAGTCCTAAAACTCCTCCCATTAGTCCAAGAAATGGAGGAAAGATTAGAGAACGAGGGGGCTGCATAACACAAATCAAGGTCAGTTTCTGAGAACAGGAGCAGTTGGAGATTATCTGGCATCTAACAAAGCTGTCGTTTCCCAGATTTGCAAACTGCTCCTTAGGTAGGGCCTGGGTCTTAAAAGAAATATCATACACTCAATAGGACTAAAGTAAATTCAAAATGTGGTTTCTGTTTTTGTTCCAATTTTATGGTTTTATTAGAGTCAGCAAACAACGCTGTGGAAGGAAAAGCAGTTGTTTTGAGATCAGATTGGGATTTATCTGAATTCTTGTCATTTACAAACCTGTAAAGTGGTTAATGACACCTTTTTCATGATTGCTGTGCAATTTAAGGTGTGCCTAAAGAGCATGGCACACAGTAGGCACTCAATAAATGAAAGCATTACTTAAGAAGAGTAATATTTTCAGAGAGAATATGACCCTAGGCTGCTTTATTGACCTTTTTGCCCTCATCTACCGTATCAGTGATCTAGGTTTAGTAACATATTAGGTCTCTGTGTGGCAAAATGGGATGGTTTTGCTGCCTGGGAGATAAATGGGATTTGTCAAGAAATGGATTACTGCTTCATAGCCAATAGGAGATAAATATTTTTATTTTCCTAGATGGGAACGAGGAACAGTTAGGTTAGGTGCTACAGTCAGGTTTGTCTGGCCTAATGGGGAATGCTGAGCACAATTGCTAAGCAAACTCCCTAGATGCCAGACGAGTATGAGAATTCAAAATTTTTCTGATTTTAGAAAAGTAATAGGATGTAGTTACTGTATATGATGTAACAACTCCAGCAGAATATAATGCCTTACCTTGTAAGCAAAAACATTCAGATTTTAGCAGCAAATACTCATCTTCAGTGGGAATAAATGATGTCTACAAAGGGTTTCAGGTCAGGTCAGATTTTGCTGCCAAATGAGTTATGAACAATCTTAGTAATTCAGAGCTTTTTGGATTTCAAAATTGCACCTCACTGATTTATAATAATTATAGAGATGATGATATATAATAAAAATTGCATTTAATAATTGTTTTTCTTGTGCCAGGGTCACTAAGTATTTTGTGTATCTTTTCATATTTGTTTGCTAACTAACTCATATGGTTGATATTATTGTTTTTCTTTTAATGAGGGGGGAGATAAGGCTCAGAAATATTAAGAAGCTTATTTCAGCCCTGCATCCAGTAAACATCAACCCTAGGATTTGATCTTAGATCCATGTGATGGCAAACCATATACTAGTTATACAATAACAACAATAACAATAACAACAATGATGATGACAATGACAGAAACAGATTGATGCTGTTCCCAGTGTAGTAAAAGTTACTGCACCTGCGAGTCCAGAGAATTTGTCCTTTAAGTGATAGAATATTTGCAAGGCCATGTTAGCCCTGTGATTCAAGCCAAGCTGCAAGTGTCTTAAACTGGTTCACAGTTGAGAGGTATGAAGGAATGAGAGGTAAATGGAGTGTGGATGGCATAAAACTGGTCATTGTGGTATCAACAAGCCAGCTGTATTGACCCAAGTCCAGCCCAGGCAGCCCTTGACCTTTGTCTGATCTCCCACCATTCAAGACAAGCGTTCTTCATGTTCAAATAGCCTTACTTAGACTTCAGTTGTCCAGAAAGGGTGGGTGGGCTGCCCGGGCCAAAGTGGGCCTCCTCTATGTGACCTCTATTGTGTGGGCAGAGTATTACACAGGAACAAAAATCCTAATGAGTCTTAATGTGGAAGGAAATGGACATCCTAAAAATAACGCCCAGCCCTGTGAAGTAATGACATCATTAGCCAACTCCAGCCTAGAGGGATTCTAAGCACTTTTGACTAGACATTTTATTTTAGCACAAGATGCATCAAATAGATCTATTATGCTTGTCAGCTTAAGCAAGGGTTGCAAGGCAAGAATTAAGAGAAAGGGGCATGTGAAAGGCCATGACACTTTCTTTAATCACATTTTACATAATTGGAATAGTTGCTGTTTCCAAATCCTCGGTCAGGCAATCTTCACGACCACAACAAAACAGATTCGGGAAGTGAAGAAATCCTGTCTTCTGGAGAGGATCTGACATTTTCACTAAATTCTAGGTCTTGGGGAGGAGAAGAGGCTTGGGGAACTGGATTAGACAGGAGCTGCTGCGGAAGATGGAAGTAGATGTCATGGAGAATTCCCCAGCACTAGGATTATCATTCTTTTAGCTGACAAGTAAGCGGGAGGGTTTCCTCTTTCCTGTGGTCCTTTCTCTAACAGAGTTCTTAGAATCATGCATGAAATTACAAGGCCTTATCACCCTCTGCTCAGCCTCCTCTACTTGACCGTAAGCTCTGTGAGGCTAGGATTGGACTTATTCCATTCCTTCTTCCTCAGCACTTGGCAAGGTGCCTGCTGTGTATTGGGGCCTTCAATTAAAAAAAAAAAAAACGTTGAATTCAATCAAATGTTTGTGAATTAGGGCTGTACATCTCTGTTTTCTCACGTGTGGGAGGTTATTATTAATACACCCTAACCCCAGGAGTGGAAGGGGAAGCCAGGCCTTTTAAGACAGAACTATAAAGTGCTCTGGGCTAGGGGCAAAGAGGCATACAGGCTATGACTTGACTCAAGTAGTTCTGAAATCTCAGGCTTCCTTTTACATGAAACAGTGACAAAACCCACTTCACAGAGGACAGTCAGTGACATTAAACCTGATGATAGTTCACAGATAAATCAGGCTACTAACACCAGTCAGACCTGAAGGGTCTTCCCCTTTCCCATCACACCGTCCTACAGTGGGCGGTCATGGGAACCCCGTGGCTTCTGCCCTTTGAGGAAACAAAGAAGAGGAGTGTGACAACTTTATAAGGTTGGCCAAATGTCTGGCCACGTACTTGTTTCTCCCCAGAACAAAGTGTCTGTTTCAGCTGCCTCCTTCTTTCCCTCCCTCCCTTCTCTGCCCTCCTTTCCCACTTGCAGTCCTCATGAAACCCTCCCCTTTCCTTGCTCGAGGCCCCTGGGGCCTGTCATAATTAGAAAAGGAGGAAGGAGTGAAGCCATCCTGGCCCACCAGGGCTTTGAGGGAGTTGGGACTGCGTGTTGGGGCCCTGGAGCTGCAAAGCTTTCTGTGAGTCTTCTTTTCCCACTATAGTACCTTCCAAGACACTGGGCCCTGAGCTAAAGTCTGGAGAGGCCAAGGCCCAGAACCTATGGCTTCGAGTGTAAATATGTATGGATAACAGAAGCTGAGGGCAGGTATGCGTGCAAAAATGTGTATGACTGTGAGCATAGATTTACAGTGTATTTTGCTTCCAGCGGTGAACAACAGAGAACAGTTTTTTTTTGTTGTTTTGTTTTGCTAAATATGGAAACTTCAATCTAAGTCAACTTTGGGGTACAAATTCTCTAGGCAATCCCTCTGTGCTAACCCCACTTCCTGCCCTCATTTTGTGGCTCCTGCAGGCCTTCCATGATACTTTAAGAAAAGGAAAGCAGTGGTAGAGATAGATGGTTGGAGCCATCTCAGATCCTTCCTTCCTGCCCCAAACACAGGGGCGGGCGTGAGGGAGTCAGCTTCTGTTCAGCATGGCATGCAGGAGATGGATGCAGGCTTTTCCAACTTCGGCTGCGCCACCGTCTTGCTCCTGTGCCGGCATTTTCCTGAGCAATGCTGAGAGGATCATTAATCTGTCTCCTTGCTATTTTTCTGCCCAGCCCAGGGGACAACTCTGGCCTATAAATCAGTTCAGCATGGAGTGGGAAAACCAAGAAAGGGATACAGTAAGGAAGAAAACAGCCACTTAGAAAGGATACAGAGCTGAGTTTGAGACACAGAAAGTGGTGGAAGAAGGAAGAGCGATCTACTCAGGATATAACATGGAAAGACAAAATTACACTAACCTGGCAGGACTAGGTCTGGGACAAAGGAGATCTTGAATCTGGTCTTCAAGATGTTATTCTAAGCTTCTTGCTTCAGCTAATCTCTCTGGGCTACAATGAGGCCATCTGTTAAAGTCCCACCATGCCCTCACCCAGCGTTGTGCCTTCCTGGAAACCGGAGCATGTGCAGAGAAACGAAACAAATTCATACATACCAACTATCCCAACCCTACATATCTGCCCATGCCAATGAGTTAATAAAAAGAACCGCTGAGTAAAGATTTCTGAGCATCAGTGCTGGAGCTGGGAGGCAGCATGATTAGTGGGAAGAACACTGGCCTGCAGTTTGGCTAGGGGCTGATTTTCTCTGAGTCTCTGGGCACCAGCCCACTAACCCTGGGCCTGCACCTCAGTTTTCTCATCCTTTCAGATAAGTGTGAACTCCAAGCTGATGATGGCTGTTGCCACCACCGGAAGTGAAGTGCTCACATTCTTTCCGGTAACTGCCCTATGCTCCACAGGCGTTTGCAGGCCCCATGTCCTGCAGGGAGAAGGACCTGTCTCAGCAGTGTGATCACGGTGTGTCCCTGCCCCAGCTCACTGTTTTCAGGCTGCGTGGGCTTGGCCACTCCTTTCTGGGGTAAAAGCTGCTCTAGGGGCTTTTATATTTTGATACTGAAGCTTGATATTGTTGTAAAGTTACTGATGATGTATGTGGCCCTATAATCTCATCTGTGCCATGAAGCCACAATACTGACTCACTGGTTTCTTGTGAGCATTGAGGGTAGTGTTTAGTGAGCATGTAGCATAGCTTTTAGAGCCTGTCAGCAAAGGGGACACTATCACTGGACCACTGAAACTTAAGACAGGAAAGGAGAGAATTTTAATGGGAATGAACACAACCCTCAGGCAGCTGTCTCACAGACCAGGTGAATTGTGTGCCTTTATGTTGTGAGCATTGTGCATGTCTGTGTATCTATAGGTCCCGCTGTGTATAAGTGTATGTGTGAATGAGTGTATGTGTGTGTAAGAATGTATGAAAATATGTGTATGCATGTACATATACAAGTGAATGTGTGTATGTGTGTGTATGCATGTGTGCATATGTTGAAATAGACGTACTTACTAGTCCTCTAGACAAAGAGTAGTTCACCTTGGTTTGTGCTTCTCTGTCTGTTAGGAATGTCCCTTCCCCCTCTCTACTGTACGCATCTACCAGTTTATTAATATTTGAGGTCATTCCTGAGCTCTTTGGAAAGAGTTGTTCATTCTTTGTTCCACATTTCTCTGCTTCCACTTCAACCAGGGAAGCAGCAAGGCCTCCAAGCCATGAGTTTGAATCATGGCTCTTTAACCTGAATCTGATCTACTTGACCTTCAGACACTTCAGCAACCTTATCTATAATATGGAAATAATAGTGTCTTGCTCATAGAGTTTAGAGGTTTAAAAATATAACATGTTTGGAGCATGTCACAGGGCACCTCGTACATAGTAAATGCTCTGTCCATGTCAGGGATCAATGTTACACCTATCAATATATCTGTTATATAATATTAATTTATCATATTTTGTCCCTAAATCTGTGGATTTCCTGCAAAGAATTTTCCTCTAGCACTTAGTAGCCTGACATTCAGTAGCAGTTTAGTAAATATAAAGTATTACTACTCTCTTCCGTATTTCTCTGTGATTTCATATTAACTTCTCCAACGTTTTGTCATGTTACCATCAGTAGAAAAGCTTGGTGGCTAGAACACAACCTCATCTCTATACAAAAAACATTCTCTGTCAATAAATAGGAATCCACATTCTATCTGTACTTACTGGGCATGCAGTTTACATGCATTGTATCACCCAGGCTATTTTTTCCTTTGCTTGTCTTCAATGAACTCCATTGAAATATTAGAAAGCCTTTAACAGCCCATCAGTAAGTCCAAGACCAACACTTCCGGTAGGACAACATCCTACTGTTGCTGCTCCATAGAAAGTGCCCCAGCCACCCTGGTTTGCTCACGCCTCAATCATGTAACACCGGACCAAACTGGGCTCAGGGATCGAATAGGCCAGATCACTGCAGAGAAGTGACCCTTGAATGCCACAGTATAAGATACATATAAACAAAGTGCCATGCAGAGCACAGGCATCAGCCTCCCTAACTCATTCTCCTGCTTTTGTTTTTTCTTGTCCACCCCTCTTCCAAAGAGATCTACAGATGAGAATACACGGCAGGATTAGGTACACTCTTGCTTCTCAGGTGCCTGAATTGAGTTAGGCATTTTAAAATATCCCTCTCATGAGGACTGGAACCAAGCTGTGTTTTTTTTATTCTCTGGATCCCAGTATTTGGTGAGCTTGAATGGGTTTTAAGAAGCCGAGATATCTCCTACTCAGAACACTTTCTCACTTCTGTTATTCAATCCACTGGGCAGGACTTCTGCTCTGATGTATCTACTGTATAATTCTGCATTATCCACTGTATAATTTTGGGACCTCCTGTTTTGTTCAACCAAGCCTATTGCAGCTGGCATGGCTGTCTTGAAACTCATCAATGATAGGGTATCTCAGAGTCTGTCTGCTTCTTTTTTGTCTTTTTCCTGTGGTTGATCCCATCTCTATAACCCTCTCGCCATTGCAAGGGTCTTGGTATGTATGAATAAATGATCATTTCTCCACTCCTTCTTTTCGGCTTCATCTAATCTCTTGTCTTTAGAAATCCTCAGACCTGAGTTTGCCTTTGCTCAACTTTGTGTGGGCACACATGCACATACCCGAGATTTTGGATCCAGTTCAAGGTCCCAGCCAGCAAGATTTGACCAGTTGCTCTCAAAGCATGAGAGAATAGATGAAGCAATGTAAAAGCTGTGTGACAGTCTTCACTGATCCTCAGTAGGGTGGGTAATGGTGCCATTTCTGAGCAGGAAATTTGGCCAAGTGTGAATGTGTGTGTCTGCATCTGAGTGTGAAGAAAAGACCAAAGGGAATTTAGTTCTGGACATGTTCAAGGTGAGAGATGCTTGTAAAATGTACCCAGAAAGATTTCTAGTAGAAAAGTAATAGAGCTCAAGGAAGATGATTATATATATGATAGTGAAAACCAAGAGAGGTATCTGGGTGACACAGACTTAGGAGACTTCAAGATACACAAGATAGTTGAATCCGTGAATCTGCTAAGGATGTCATGTGAAGTGAAAAGGAGTAGCTGAATTTTGAGCCTGGAAGACTCCCAACATTTGTGCCATGGGTAGTGAAAAAGGAACTGTTCAGAGTCTAAGAAGAAATGGTTAGAGAAGCAGAAAGGGAGCTTGAGAAGAGTAATCTCTCCAAAGCCAAGGGAAGAAAGAGTTGCAAGAAAGTAAAATGATCGAAATCTAACAGCTGAGTGTCCATTGGCGCTAGTTGCAGAATGTTAGTTGTGACTTCAAAGACTGTTTCAGTGGTTTTTGGTATTGGCCATAGGTTAATAGGAAGTGTTGTGGTTTGGACTTGAAATGTCCACCGAAGTCATGTGCAAAAGTCTTGGTTGCTACTTGATGGACTTCGGAGAAGTGACTGGATCACTTCGTCACTTTATGGAGAAGATTTATCCACTGATGAGATCACGGTTTGATGGTGTTATTGAGTGGTAATAGAAACAGGTGGTGGAGTCCAGTTGGAGGGAATGGGCATTGGGGCAGGCATGACCTTGGGGAGTGTATCTGGTTCTCAGTCTCTTCCTCTTATGTTCATTTCCCTTTCTGTTTCTTTGGTGCCATGCAGTGAGCAGCTTCCTTCCTTCCTTCCTTCCTTCCTTCCTTCCTTCCTTCTCTCCTTCTTTCCTTCCTTTTAACCTCGAATTGAACTGAGGCCCTCACATGTGCCAGGCAGGCACTTACGCCCCTGAGCTGTATCCCTAGCCTGAACAGCCTTGTTTCAGCACATCCTTCCACCGTGCTGCACTGCCGTTCACAGGCCCACAAACAACAGTCGAGCAACAGTGGGCTGAAATCTCTGAAACTCAGAACCAAAATAAATATTTCCCTCTTTAAATTGTTTTTTCTAGGTATTTTGTCACAGGGATGGAAAGTTGACTAAGTCAGCAATTGAAGACATTTTGAAAAGCCAGCTGCGAAGAAGAAAGGTGTGTAATAGTGGTAGCTAAACACGTAGACTACAGGGAGGACTGATGTATTATAGGTTTCTCCAGAGAAACAGAACCAATATTATAATATAATGGGTTTTGGAGGCTGAGAAATCCCACAATGTGCCTAATATAAATGGGGACACAGGAAATATAGCAGTATACTTCAGTCTGAATCCGGAGGTTCAAGAAGCTGAGGAGCTGTAGGTCTTAGGGCTGGAGAACCAAGAGCTCTACTGGCTAAGTGCTAGATAAGATAGGGGTGCTAGCTCGAGAACAGAGTGAATTAACTCATCCTCTGCTGTTTCATTCTATGTGGACTTAAAATGGGTAGAATAGTGCCCACCTACATTGCTGAGGGCACATCTTTACTCAGTCTATCTACTCAGTGTTAATCTCTAGAAATCATGTTTTATCAGTTCATTGGGCATGCTTAATCCAGTAAAAAATGATTCAGAATTAACCACAATAGAAAGTTTGATTGTTTTGTTTCTAATGGAAAGGCTTGAGCACAGGTGGTTTGGAAGATAAATTGGGACAGGAGATGGCTCATCCTTTGCCTTTACTCTGAATCTAGCAACCAGCTATTAGACCAGGACAATGACCAGAAGGGGTCAGGTGGCAGGTCAGTGGCCTACAGTGTAACATTTGGCAGAGATAATCCACACAGACAAATGAGGGTTGCCTGCACTTGAAATATCTAAAACAATGAAACTCTCTAAGTGGCATTTCTGGGGCTCTGACACACATTTGCAGCGACCCATGGTGGGACAAGAGGGATTGCCAGTGACCCTGAAATGCTACCACATGGTACCTGCCTTGCAGTAATGGAAAATGGAAAATGTGCTTGGAGAAAAGGGCTACCTGGGAGGTGCTATTCTCCCCAGGTGGTGCTGGGCAGGGCCTCCCTTTGGGAACTGACTGCAAGACTCCCTTGATGGGGCTCTCCTTGCCCACTACCATTTTTCTTCATTATTTCTGCTGTGTCACCCGTCATGTTGTCAGTTTCCTCTCAGAACAGCGATAAATGGCGTCTCTCATGTGGTGTCCTTAGGGGACACCTGTTATTTATTTAGATGATGGGCAAGATGCCATGGCTAATTAAGAAAAATTGTGGGTTGCCCACAGCCAATCCGTAGTTCCTGTCAGCTCAGTCCCACAGTCCTTCACCCCACATTGCAGCCATGTCCACCACTGAGAGGTTTCAGGGGGGCTGGAGCCAAAAAATAATGTGCATCACTCCTATCTTTTATCCATACAAAGAATTCTGCACCCCTCTTGCTGCAGAAGTACATTCTTCGAAGTTTCATGTGTTTGTGTGTGTGTGTGTGTGTGTGTGTGTGTATGCGCGCGTGCCTGGGTGTGCCTGGGTGTGTATGTGAGATAAATCAACTTCTTCTCTTTTATTCACCTTAAGATACCTGGTGACACAGGCAGTGGAGTGTTTCTCCCTCATACCTTGGCAGGGAAAAAAGGGCCACTTTTCTGGCCAAGGCCACCTGGACACAATGACCTAGATAACCAAAATGTGCCCTGCTGTGCCCGAACTGCCCCCACCAAGTCACAAAACAACGAGTCACGGGCCCCACCCTTTTGTGGGAAGTTTCTTCTCTGAATTCCATAGATTGCTAGCCCATGAGAGGCAGTGGAAAGATTTCAAATCCAGGTAGATAAGATCTTCCTTAGGAACAAGAGCTCCTAACCTCTGCCTTCTGAGTGGCAGAAAAAGGACTCAAGATAAAAATCAAAGAATTAGGTGAGAGGTGTTGGTGGCTATCAGAATGAGGTTCTGAGGGATGTGGATGAGTCATTCACTAAAGATTTGAGGAGGAATGATATGTATGGGAAGACTTAGAGGCGGCTTTTACCCCTGGACCTCCTGCGCTTACAGCAGCCTGGGTATCTTGGAATTCTTTTCAGAAATTTTCCTTTAACCTCAGGTACCCTGTTTGCTGGGATGCCTAGTGGGTTCTTTATAGCCCTGACAAAGAAGCAGAGGGTTGCTGGTATTCCAGAGCAAGCAGAAAGGGAAGAATGTATCACCTGGCATGGAATAGGCTTGGCTGGAGGCCGGGCTGAGCCCAGCGGGAAGGCACGAGAGCAGACTGTGCCCTAGATGAGGGCACAGAAACCGGAGCTGGTCCCTGGAACTGCGGTATCAGGTCATCGTGCCTTCTCCCCCTGCCCTCATGCACGGCTCCCAGCCCTTCCTGCCTGCCAAGCTATCAGAAAACTGCCTGGGAATAAATTACATTGTATTCAGAGGAGTGATAACTTGAGAGCGGGCTGTTTTCTTCACACTGGGACACAGCACAGCCTCCCCCTTCTATCTCCTCTTTGATTTCCCATTGTACCTGTTTTAACATACTGGCCAGGACAAAAGTCCACTGTGGGTGACTGCCTCCTCCCGCTCACCCTTTGGTGCTGCTCCCTGCTCCCATTCACTCCCTCCACACTCTGGGCACAAACAGGCAGACCACAGAGATGTGATCTGGGACTGGCATTCTAAGGACCCTACTGCTTCAGGAATTGCAGATGTCTCTGATTAAAGCCAGCAGGGTTAATCTGCACGCAAGTTGCTACACTAGTAAGGAAAGTAACAGCGTGCTTGGTATTTTTCACTCCTCTGGTCCAGGAAGCAAATATTCACAGGGAGCAAAGAACAAAGAAGAGAGGGGAGCTCACACTTGAATTTGTGCATTTTGGACCCCATTCTGTCTTGATCAAGCCAATGAGGAGGGTATGTGGCTTCCTGCACATTTAAATCTACACCTGGTCTTACATCAGTACAGCCTGCTGGACAGATGCAACTGTTAGAAATCACTGGGAAACTTCGGGTTAGCCTCACATGTCAGACTCCTCTTTGACATTAGGGTTACTCCTACCCAAATCCAGATGGACCTGTATCCTGCTGCCTTGGTGCCTTGGGTTGGGAGTCCCACAGTCTGGGAGACATGCTTAGGATGAGAAAGGAGCCCTTACCAGTCCTCAACGTCCAAACCTTTTGAAAACCTAGTGCATCTACACACACACACACACACACACACACACATTTTAACACTGATCAGTTCTGTGGAGGTTAGCTGTTAAATTGGTCAGGGCTAGTAGGAAAAAAAAAGACAAAGAAAAAGAAAAGGAGGATACTAAAGCAAGAACACAGATACAGAACTCAACATCACTTGACAAGTCTAGAACCAGAGAGTCATCTGGAGTTTGTGCTTCTTATCATGAAGAGTTTATGGCACAACTAGGAAGGATGAAGAGTGGTAGTGGGGGAAGTGGAAGACATTAGCAGGGCTGGGGATTTAGCTCAGCGGCATAAGCGCCTGCCTTGCAAGCACGAGGTCGTGAGTTCCATCCCTGGTACCGATAAAAAAAAAAAAAAAAAGACATTAGCAATGTACCTTCTCAGTACTGGCCATGTCCCAGAGCAGTCCCCCAGGCTGCAGAGGTGGCCTCCTGGCATTGTCTGAGCTTTCAGGCCATCACTTGCCTGTGACAGTCATGGTCAACCCACGGGAAGGTCTCTCAATAGCTTCTTCTGGAGGCCCAGCTTCCTTCAGAAATCCAGACTGCTTCACAGCCCTTCTGAAGATTTGTGCGAATAACATGGCATAGAGGTCCATAATCTAGGTATATATGCAGAGTCTACTTTGACATTTTTTCGGCATCTACATAATTTTGGAAAACTTTCTGTAGAATTGGGATTCCTACCTATGTCCCTCATTACTTCTCTGTTAAAGAAACCTGTATTCTTTTCTCAACTGAACTCAACTGAACTGAACTAGACCTTCATGTGTGTCTAAGAATTTACTGGGAAGATGGTATTTGTTCTTGCATTCATTCACAAGAATGAATGATTTACCTGAATGCCACCTCTGTGTAGGCATCGGTTTTACAAAGATGAGGTCATTGGCTTCAAGGAAGAGATGTTTAATGCAGAAGACAGAAATAATTAACTATGATAAAAGGCTGGATGGCATAAGGGCTAAAAGCAACATTTAAAATAACTTCTGAATTGAGATTCAATCTATTGCTTTCTGAGTCTAAACTGAGCCACTGGGTACCCAAGAAGGATGTCTACTGTCCTCTAGTTCTTCAGAGCTAACTCAGTATAACTCAACTTTTAATCCTTTTTTGGAATGCCCACCCTATTCCTCCTTCCCAGAATGCCTTGGTGTGGTCTTCTTTCAACCAAACAACAATAACCATCATTCCTAAATTAATACTTCAAAGTATTTAACAAATACAAATAGCTTTGGACTTGGACAAGTCATTGTACTAACAAGTAAGAGAATCCAGATTCATACCCACATGTGTCAAAATCTTACATGCTCTTACTAGTACATCATCTTGCTTCTGTATAAGTTCTGGAGTTGAATATACTCAAAAATCACTTTGGAATTAGATGTGGTATGTATAATTATTTAAAATGTCTCATTTAATCCTTATGGCAATCTTACGAGTTACTTCTTGGAGACTTATGTTGTTTAAAATTAAAAGAGAGACAGTAATGCCATAGTGCTTTAAATTTTCCAAAGAGCTTGCACACACGTTATACTATTTCATCTACTTAGCCACTTACATATACAATCAGATGGCACCCACATTAGTTATCCCAAATATATCATCTATTTAAATAACTCTTATGCAAGAATTCTTCTAAGTGATTTATCTATATTAATTCCTCAGAACCTGTAAGTTATGATCATTTAAACACAGGAAACAGACATGGTAGGGTTAAAGCAACTTTCTGTGAACCACATACCAGTAAATGCAAGGCTGAGACTTGAACCCAGGCAGTCTGTGTCTTCGATATTGCTGTTGATTGAAGAGGGCTCCTTTAGCTATTTGTTTGCTTGCTTGTTTCTTTTTCTTTTTCGGTACTGGGTTTGCACCTGGGGTTTGTACATGCTATCCTAGGTAAGTGCTCACCCACTGAATGAATCCCAGGTATCCTTCAGCTCTTTTTGAGTCAGATTTTCTAGTTAGAAGAGGCTAATTTTTATTCTTATTTCCAACTAACTAAAGATTCAAAGGTTGAATGTTTGACTTACTTCTTGGATATTTTCAGGGATAAGAAGTGTCATGTAAGTCTTCAGTGGTGGTCAGGCAGCTCCTGTCCTACTTCCCCTCCAAAAAATATTAGGGTTAAAGTCATATAAACGCATGAAATTTTGGGGAACCAGTATAGGGTAGAACTGGGTGTGGGTGCAAAGGATAGAACAGTGGGAAGTGGAGCTAAATCAGACAGGGCCTCTTAGGCAATGCTAGCAATGGTCACACTTTAGTGAAAGTAGTTGGGATCCACTAAAGGATTTGAAGGAGGGAATTGACATTTCCAGCTTTTTGTTTGTTAGGGAAATTATTTTTGTGTCATTATGGAGGATTACACAGAAGGGAAGAGGATGGCTGCTATTAGGAGCCTTTTGCGATGGTTCAAAAAAGAGACAGTGACATCAAGAGGTAGGGTTGTGACTACTGCCAAACTGGCAGTGACTGGGAGGATGAGCAGAGGAGACAAACTCAGAGGTATCTGAGGGTGAATGACAAGATTTTGTGACTGGATTAGAAGAGAAGGAGATGGAGAAAATGTGCTATTTCTCAAGTTTTTGTCTGGCTAACTTGGGAGGTGGTGATACTCTTAACTATGAGTGTAATGAGTTTTATTGGAGTTATAATCAGTTTTGTTTGGAAAAGTTTGATCTCATAGGGCTTTGGGAAATCTAGTTACAGGTGCCTAGAAATTGTAGATGTTTCCTACAAATCAATAAACAAAAGAACATCTTTATAGAATAAAATAGAAAAAGAAAGAAAAAACACAACTTTCAAGGGAAGAAATACAAAGAACAATAAACAAAGAAAAATCATGAAATGCTATTGAAAAGATGAGAAAAATAATAGATGACGTTAAAAGCAGTATGTACTATTATCTTCTTATAAGGATTTGAAAACACTGCTATACTCATCTATTGCTGGTGGAAATACACACTGGTATGATCTGTTCTGAGGGTCATTTGGCAATATTTACAAACAACCTTAAAAAGGTTCTGATGCTTGAACTCAGTACTGTAGCCATGGATATTCATTGCCATTTTGTTTATAAAAGTAGAAAATGTTGAAACAGACTTATGTATAAAAATTAAGAAGAAAGCTCAAGATTTTCACTACTGCCTGAATAGACATACAGAATAGTCAGTACATATATGTAACATACTTGATCATTCCTAATCCTCTTCCAAATTTTTTGATGCAATCACCATGGAATTTTGTGAAGCCACTAAAATGTTGTAGAATTATATTTAGTGACTTGGAACAACTATAGTAAAAATGAATTGCCAAGCAGTATGTAAAGAATAACTAAAGTTTTAGTGAAAAAAGACAAATTTTTATATAAAAAATTCAACATATTTGCCCAGGAAAGTTCTAAAAAGCTAAATATACATTAACCTGTTACTCGTGATCAATTATTTCTCTGGAAGCTGAAATTTGAGGTTTTTGCATTTTGGATTTTTAAGTCTACCTGCATGTGCCAGTTTTTTTTTAAATATAGAAAGCATGGATTACTTGTATAATTTTTAAAAATAACTTAAAAATCTGAAGTACTGTGTGATTAAGATTACTTTTAGAGAACAAAAAGATATGACATTTAGGAGGTGAATTGGGAATCACTGGATTAGAGATGAGAGGGGATGAAGTCAACCAGGGAAGTAAAGGAAAGCAAGCATGTAGAAATACAAAGCAAAACTCTAGTCAAGTTAGTGATGGAGAATCCGAGGCAGGACCTGAGAAAGAACAGTGTGAGAAATATTAGTGGACCAAAGGCAGTTAGTGGCCTGTGACAAATATTGAAAGAGAGGGAAGGGTTTTAGGGAAGGAAGTGGCCAGCTGCCTTGGAAACTATGGAGAAGTCTGGTAGTTTAAAGGCAGCAAAGCAGTCATAGGACATAAAAACAGTGGTGGGAGAGGCCTTAGTAGATGGAGTTTTAGGGGTGTTTAGGAGGCAGAAGTCACATAATACTGGGCTGAGTGGGTAAAGCCCAGTGAAGAGTTGGAAATAGCAGATGGAAACTATTCCCTGAGGTGGGGAACAAACTATTTCCTTGGTGGGTATGAAGAGGATAGTAGCTTTTAGGGGAAGCAGGGCTAAAGAATGAGATGTTTCTAATAGAAAGACTTGAATACATTTGTAGTCCGGTTAAAGGAACTGTTGTTGGAGAAGAAATTGAAGGGGCACAAATGGCAAATAAATACATGAAAAATGTCCAACATCATTGGTCATTTGAGAAATGCAAGTTAAAACAACACTGAGATTTCATCTCACTCCAGAAAGAATGACTATCATCAAAAAATCAATCAATAACAAATGCTGGCAAGGCTGTAGGGAAAAAGGAATCCTTCTCTGCTGCTGTTTGGAGTATAGATTGGTGCAGTCACTGTGGAAATCAGTGTGGAGATTCCTCAAAAAACTAGGACTGGAGGTCCCATTCGACCCAGTTATTCCCCTTCTGGGTATTTTTCCAGAATTGAATACATCATACCACAGCCATATATGTGCCCCATGTTTATAGTAGCACAATTTTTAATAGATAAAGCTTGGAAACAACCTAAATGTCTGTCAACTAAGGAATGGATAAGGAAGGTGTGGTATTTTTATACAATGGAGTACTATTCAGCTATAATGAAAGACAAACTATAATGAAACAAACAAGCTATAATGAAAGGCTTTTATAGGTAAATGGCTGCAACTTAAGACAATACTCATAAGTGAAATAAATCAGACTCAAATATGTAAATATCATATTGTCTCCCCAGTGTAAAAAACTGAAAATGTAAATAAGATCCAAAATGCACACTAGATACTGTGAAAGTGAAAGGGTAAGGAACTGCTCAAAAGGAAAGAGCAACAAAGACGTGGGAAAGGAGAAAAGAAAAAAGGGGAAAGATTATAGATAGATAGATAGATAGATAGAAGACAGATAATTATATTATTAATCTATAAGCTCATCAAAAAGAACAGCTTATGCTTTCTTTGTTTGACCATCTTTTCATGCCTGTGTCTTGTAATCAGAGCAACTACTTTGAAGATAACTACATGCAATATATTAATCATTGTTAATCTCTTATTGGTTTGAAATTCTGTATCATTGGTTTCATTTTAACTAAGTCTAGAGAAATAAAAACAAAGAAATTGAAAGATGAGGACAAGTCTCGGTAATTAACTGGACAAGATTAAGGGAAGCGGGAGAGGAAGGGATGGAGAGCGTTTGTGGGCTGGGCATGGTGGCCTGCGCCTGTGATCCCAGCACTCTGCCAGGAGGCAGGAGAATTGTAAATTTATGCTCAGCCTAGGCACTTAGTGACTTGGCAAGAAACATTCTCGAAATTAAAAAACAAAAAAAATTAGAAAGCGCTGGAGGTGTGGCTCAGTGTGAAGGCTCAGGGTTCATCCCCCAGTACGGGGTGGGGTGACGCGTGGGTGAAAGATTGGCCCAGTGCTGGTGGAGGGGTTTGTTCTGGAAGAGGGTAAGCTCATCTCTTTCTGCAGGGTAGGAGGGCAGCTGTCCTGGATACTGGACCGAGCTGCTCAACTCTGCCCTTCAGGATTGCAGCATTTATTGTCCTAGCTGGGCTGTTCCCCTTCTTTGAGACTGGCCGTAGTTGAAATTTGCTTCCAGCAAGACCATAATTCTTTCTGGGATTCCCAATGTCTTGCTCTCACAAGGGTCCTGTGCTTGGTTTAAAGCACTGCTGGCACTATCTTGAAATTTTTAACATTTTATTTTTGAACTTGTGTTCTGCTGTGTCTGATGGAAACACAGAGGATGTGTATGAGCCAAGGCATAGGGGCAAGTCCTGCACTCCTTGCCACCTAGTCTAGACACAGGGTCACCACACTGTCTTCATACATGTTTACCTTGTCCTCACTCTGATGGTTAGGTCATGGGCCCACTGACTTATGCATCCTGTCAGTGAAACTATGACTTAGCAAACAGGACAACGGCAACGCAGCAGGACACATTTTCCCTTCAGGACACACTGCGGGCACAGAAGAAGGCAATGGCCTCCTAAGAAACACAACCAACCCAGGAAACCTAGACTATCCTTTATTACTCTCATTTCTTGCTTGCATTAGCCAACCACTTAAGCTGAATATGGCGACATATGAGGACAGAGAAAGGTAGGCTCCATGTAGTTCCTTTTCCTTTCAGTCCTTCTTTACTCACCCTTAAGCTGAAGTGTTGACACAACGTGTGCAGAGCAAAAAATGAAATAAAAGCAGTTAGTTCCACTGTGCTGATAAGAGCAATCAGAAATGCATATACAAGCTGTGAGATAGCAGTGATTTTGTATGTGTGTGCATGCCTATGTTTGCATGTAAAACTAGCATTGCACAATATAAGCATGAACAGTAAAATTCACACTAGTAATTTAAAATTTTAACTTGGGATAAGTTACCCCTATTATATGTCACAAGTAATAAAATGTTTTTAGAGAAAGAAGTTTTAGGTACTAATTTTTAGGGGTTTTGAGTGGGCAGACATGGATAGAAAGATAAGAAGTTAGGTTTGGAGAGTGCGTTTTCTGAACTTGAAGATTTGGCAATGGAGCAGTTTTCAGTGATGACAAGATCTAGGGGGCTGCCGTGGAAGTGAGCCGATTACATAGAAGAGAGGTTAAATTTGTTGAAGCAAAGGAAATCAGGAACCTAGGAATTTTAGTCATTAGGTGAGTCATCCACTTGAAGACTAAAGCCATTTGGGATGACACAGATGTGTGAGTGGGAAGAAGACGTATGATCCCAGGGTCAAAGGTCTAGAGAAATCTGTGAGGTCACTGAGTGGCAGTGGTGAGACCAGGCAGAGTGTTGCTCAGTTAGATGTTGGATCTCAGAATGCTGAAAAGAGAAGCAGCAGCTGAGCAGAGCTGTTTGTTCCAGAATAAAGCATGGCTCCAAAAGACTGAAAACAAGAGTAGGTAAAATTTAATAGAGGAAGGACCAAATGCATCTAATCCATCCTGAAGGCAAATAGGCTGAAGCCAGAGACTAAGGGGAAAAATACCAAGACCTAATTGGGAAGTAATAGGATCACAGATGCAAATGTGAGCCAGAGATCAAAGGAGAGCAAAGCAGAGAAAGCAACAGAGCAGAGTCGGGATGCAGCACGGAGAGAGCCAGTAACTGGGTGAGGCCCATCAGACTGCTGAGGGGCCCAGTTAACATCTAGTGGCTCCTGCTGCAGACATCCTTCAGCAGCCCCGCCAGCCTGCAGGAACTGTCGAAAGCTTACTGGACCTCTGCCTCCAGAGTGCCTCCCGGCTGCTCAGTTCTCTGAAGACAAGCAGTCCTCAGCCCCAAACGGGTGGTGCACATGCAGTACAAACATGGTCAGAACATTTCTTTGTCTAAACGAAATTAAGGCTGGTTTGACATACCCAAGGTTGGCAGTATCTGTGTGTTATCAGAGCTCCCTACATTTAGTCAAAACTCTCCTGCCTTTCCCATGCCTTGGAAACTAGAGCTGAGTTTCCAAGCTGGCCCCAGTTCGTGGCAGTCACCTGGCTGTGCTACTTGTGTAGTCCCTCATAGGCAAGCTGGGGCCACCTGTGCAAGCTCAGCTTGGGAGGCCATCATGGAGAAGTCCAAGGTGGCAGTCAGAGTGTTTACAGCCCACAGGCCCCCATGTAGCCTTCTGGAATCTTCCTTCCACAGAGGCCCCACCTTCTCCAGGTGCTGGTGTCTGCCTCTCTGGACACAGCAGGCCTCTGCCTTCTCTTCCTTCCCCTTTCCGAGGAGGAGCCAGCCCCTCTCTCCAGGGGCAGAGGCAGGCCCTCCTCCTTGGCCAGCTCTTTCCAAATCCTGTACTATGAAGCTACCAAGCTCCTCCCCATATGGCAATCCTATACAATCACTTGATTGTCCCCGAGTTTTCACAAACATAATGGCACCTGGCAACTTCCCCTTTGTGCTACTAAACAGAAGTAAATGTTATTAACCTAGTGAAGAAACTTAGACCTAAAGGACACAAAAGCCTGGGAAGGGACAGAAGGAGGGCTGGGAGGAGGGAAGGAAATACCTCTCGTGCCATTGTGTTGAGCCTACTGCAGAGAAAAACAAGACATAGGTAATTTCTGAGCCAGTTATTCTGCTCCATTAAAGTCTCAATAAATTGCCCTGCTATATGCAAATTCTCTGGAAAGGAGCGTAGGCTTTGGTGGATTCAGGAGTCACCCTGGGAGGGGAGCATAATGAAGCCCCAGAACTGCTTAGGTGTCCCAGAGGCTTGTCACTGTGGCCAGGAGAAGGCTGCTGAGCTGGAGACAGGAGCTGACCAGGCCTTCGGCATCAGAGCCCCCAGAGGAGCCAATTTCTCACCGTGCCCAGTGACCTTCCTGCAGCTCCCCCGAAAATGACAGTAAGCCCGATCGCTCCATGTGTTCAGGCATACAAATGGATATCAGAAAGCATTTGCCTGAGGTTGGGGGTGATAAAGAGAATGTGTTTCTGCGCCAAATACAATAAGCAAAGTGCACAAACCTCAGGATTACTTATTAGCCAAGGGAAAAGGGAGTCAGGGAGAGGGATGGGGGAAGGAGATGAGGCTGCAGCTCTGCTGCTGGAGATTCTGAGCAGACCCTGAGTTTTCCTGTCATTTCAGGTCACAACATAGCAAACTTAAAACACTTTTCTCTTCCCTTTAATGGGGTAAACAGTGCCTATGGGCCTCTCAATTCCAGTTTACTAACACTCACCACCTTACCTGAGTTTTCCACTCAAGACCATGGTCAAGGAGAGACTGAAAATAGTAGCAACTGCCATGCTTTGCCCCAAAGCCACATCTTTTTTCTTTTCTTTTTCTCTATTTTTGCCTCATTCACCCACAGGAGTGGTAGCAGGTGTGTGCTTCTTGTTTCCTGTGGTTATGTGTGTCTGCGTGTGCATCTGTACATCTTATAATCCTGGCGAGGGGCATTAGTAAGGGAATCGATATTTGTGAAATTTACAGGAAGGGCGTGGGGGAGGAGAGAGATGTGGAGGCAGATGACTGGAATACCCAGGAAAGAGGGGGCCCTCTTGGAAAGTGGCCAGCCAGCTCCTACGGGAAGAGGCCATCTACTCAGGCACAGAATGAGGCCTGGTGAATACCATGCAGCTCCCTGGAGGGCTCATGGTGGTGGGGTAGGGCCAATGGACAGGCCCGGGAGCCTGGGTGAGGTGAGTAGGTAGACTGGTTATGCCGAGGGAATTTCCTTTGGAAAAAGGTTGAGGCCCACTTCCCAGGCCAAGATTGATGTCCAAAGCTGGGCCTTGCAATCATGGAAACCCTTAACATCATCCAGGAGGCAGAGCTTGCTTCAGGAAGGCTCCTGTTCTGTGCCACAGAATCTGTGTTGGCACAGATCCAGGATGGGTACAGTCCTTGAGGGAGGGGCTCCGAGACTAGCAAGTTCTCTATAAAATGATGCAAACTGGATCAGGTGGCTCATTCTCTGGGCCCAGAGTCCAACAAGGAATTGCACCAGGTGTCTATCACTGCTTGAGCCATCACAAGTGGGGCCAGTGGAAGCCTGGGGAGTTCCTGGGATCCTAAGTCCACCAGATCCTGAAACCCAGCACATTCAGACTTCACCTCCTGGTGGAGGTGGGGATTTTGTGCCCATGACGGAGTCTGCTTCCACCCCAAACCCAGGAGGGGAGGAGCCTGCAGAATGAAGGGCCCCAAGGTCTATGGCTAAGTGGAACTAAAAACCCAGGGAACTGATAGACAGGGAGGGAGAAGGACTGTATTCAGTGACAGGCAGGAATGGCAGGAACCCAAGATGCCTCTGCAGGTGGAGAAAAGAACTATGAAAAATTTGTAGGAATTCAGAGCTCTGCCAATGGCAAATTCCAGCCTACCTTTGGAATCCTCAGAAAACAATTTAATATTGGTATTCCCTGGTTTCCTTATCTTGGCAAAATCCCATATCATGGATATGGACTTCATCTACAACTTAAGTATCTAAGAAATTTTCTAAAAATTTATTTTAATCAACTTGAATCCAGTTCTGAGTTCTTGTCTTTCTGAGCAAACTGAATATTTAATGATAGTCATTAATAAGACTTCTTACCCTAGTACTATGCAAAGGTCCTGGAGTCCTACGCAGTGCCAAAACATTTGGAAATCTTTTACTTATTCAGTGAGTATTTTTTGACACCCACTTGACCCAAACACTGCTCTAGATAAAGAATATATGAACAGAAGAGATAGTCTCTGCTCTCAAGGAGTTTACATTGTCTCGGGGATAGAGAGGGGGAGATGTGTGCTTGTGGGGGCAGGCATAGACATGTAAACAAAGGAACCAACTAATAAATACAGGAGGAGGGTTTCAGGAAAAGGTAAATATTGGAGGTTGCAGAGCCTAATAAAGGACACAGGTGTTCCCAGTCCATGTTGTGAACCACTGAAGAGAGAGACACATGTGTCAGACAGTGGAGCTCCAGATAAAAGCTCCATGGCTAATCGAAGCTGGGCTGGAGCGTGTGACTCAGGAGAGCAGCAACACCAGCTTTCACGGTGCTGAACCCTGGACTTAGCCAGATTTGCATATCCAGTCTCAGGCAGTGATGATCCACCACAGGCCTCCCCTGTAGGGCTGCAACTTTTCACTATGCAGCCTCCTTCTTGGTCCACACAGACCAGCTCGTAAGCTCTCTTCCTGAAGCAGATCTGGAAGAGACAGGGTCCCAGGAACTTCTCCAAATTTGCCAATAAGGAAGTTACCCCTACGGCCAGGAAAGGGACCGTGTGACGCTATTGATGGGTCCTTCATGCAGGAGTTTCCCTTCCTAACATTGTAGAAGGAGAGGTGGAGGGCATGGTAAGCCCTCCTGTCGTTGATCAAGCAGGGTTCTCTGAGGAGGTGATATTTGATCAGAAATCCCAGGGGATGGGAAGGAGCTACCGTATGAATGCAGCCACCTCTTGGTGATTAGCTGCAGAACCCCTATAGACACATCTGTGGGTGCTCAGATATAAAACACCACAATATTACCGGGTTTGGGGACGCTGGAGTCTTCTAGAGGTAATTTCTTTCTGTCACAAACAAAGAATTTGTCAAGACAAGTGCAAAAGGTAGTGATGTTTTACATTTATTGAAGGTACGAAAAGAAACTCTCTGTAGAGCAAGTGTGGGCCAACTAACAGTAAGAAAAGAAATACACCCTGCTAAATACAGGGTGGGCCATTGAAAGAGGGTACAGTGGCTCCCGCTGGTTGGTAGCCATCTTTTGTACCTCTCATGCTTCAGGTTGATGTCACCTTTCGGTTGCCCTATCAAAAGCCTGCTTGAGTTCTTATGTGAAGAAATGAAGATAGCGTTCTCTGATTGGCTCAGGCACAGGTCTTTGGGAACTGTTCTGTGTATGTGTCCTAGAACTCTGTGATTGGCAGGTCATACCCACTTGCCCAGCCAGTTTGCCACACCTTAATCTCCTGCCTTAATAGTACTTGCATGTAATTCAATGCACATCCTCCCATACACTTTAAATCTCCCCTAGATTAGTAATAATACCTAATAAAATGCAAATGTTTTGTAAATAGTTGTGTATTGTTTAGGAATTATGACAAGGAAAAAATGCCTGTACATGATCAGGACAAGAGCAATTTTTAAACAGTCAATCCATGGTTGGTTAAACCTGGAGGTGAAACCTGCAGATAAGGAAAGTTGCTGTATTTTGGGAAAAAGCACTTAAGATAGGGCTTTGGGTGGGGGGGCACAGCAGAGAGAAGGTTCTAAGGGAAGAAAGCTTGGCTGTGCGGAAGAAACGAAAATCTAGTGCTTACATACTGACAAAGAAGAGAGTTATAAAGCCACAAGATAGGCACTTCCTGGGTCTAAAGCGGAGAGCCCATCAGCCTCTGGAGTGGCGAGAAGCCCAAGGCTGGGGCTGCGCCTTGATTCCTAGTCCAGTGGTCTTTCTGTGACTGTGTTCCTCTCTTACCAGAAAGCAAGGGATGTGTTGAGCCTGCCCTATCTTCTTTAATCAGCTGGGCTGAGGATGAAAAGCCAAAGTTTGCCATAGACTTTGGAAGGACACAATTACTGACCACAAATATCTATGTAAACTGTAACCCTGCAGCCCTTGCCTGGCTGCTGCAAACTCAGAGGCCACCATGGGGCCTAGCAGCTTAGAGAGCAGGAAAAGTAGATTAGAGCAGAGACCCAAGAATTGGAAGGAGCTGCAGAGACGTGGAATCCAAATTTCTCATGTCAGAGGACCTAGGGTAGCAAGGTGAGGCAGTCTGGACAGGTAATGAAGGATGTGTAGTGCACCTTGGGCTTGGCTTTTAGAACTTCAGATGTATAGTCTAGAGTTCTTTTTATTGTACTGCACTAAATTAATGCCCTCCTCATTTTCTTAAGGTACATTTCACCTTCTTTAAGACAAATAAGAATACACACATACATACATACATACTGATGGAGCATGTTATTCAAAGGCTTCTTCCTGGCTCCACATTTCTCATCTCATTCTCTCCGTCTATCTCCTTTTTTCTCTTTCTCTATCTCTCTCTTCCCATCTCTCCTCTTTCTTTTAACTCACTGTGGGTTGACTTCATTTGTGTGATCTTGAGTCCCTATGATACTCAGTTTCCCCTCTGTAAGTAGAATAATCACAATCGCCTTCCCTTGTCACTGGGTGGTTGTGAGAATGAAATGAGGTAACAAATGCAGAACACTTTGTAAACTGTAAGGTTTTACTAAGCTGCACGCGGAGAACTATTTCTACCGTTTCTGATGAAAGGGCAGAGCTCTGCAGGCTGAGTGAGCAGCCCCTGCATGCGCAAAGATGCAAGCTCTTCTGCACTCCCAGGACCTTCTACCCTCCCACTCCAAGCCCAGCTCCCAACCCCGAAGTTTATTTTCCTGCCTTTGTTTTCTTTGCTGCCCTCTCCGCCCCCACACCCAAGGGAAACAACTCAAACACAGCAGCTGCTGGTCTGCAAAGTGCCTGTATTTTGGACCTAATTATCTCAATGGGCCTGCCTGGGGCATTGAGGTCAGGGCAAGATGGGAGGTCATACCGCAAAGCTACAGGTCCCTTAGGAGTAGGTGGTCTTGCTGGCAGCCTCCCAGGCTCTGGCTGGTCCCACCTCCTGTAGGATTTCAAATCTCTGCAGACCAGGAGACAGAAAAATAAAAAAGAGTAGGTTTACACCAGGTTTTCTTAACTTGCTCTAATTTGGGCTGGATAATTATTTTTTGGGGAGCATTTTGAACACTACCAACGTTCGGCAAGATACTAGTATTTAGCCACTAGATGCCAATAGCACTTCCCGAATTTGTGGAACCAAAATTTAAGCTGGGGGTAAATGCCTCCAGTGAGATATTGCTGATTTAGAGTGATGCCGCTGCAAATGAAATAGATAGTGAGGTAACACCCACCTCAATTTTTCATTATTGGTGTGTTAATCAGTGGCTGTATTTTTAAACTTTGCTCTTTGAGTAGCATGTGTGTGTATGTGTGTATGAGAGAGCACACACTTGTGTGTGCAATAGTAAACGACTGGAAGAGCATTCCCCGATTAAACACAAATTTGTTCTGATGTGATTGATGTGATGATGAACAATTTGAGTATACAGCAAATTTTGTGTTGCTTGTGCGTGATTTTGTCCCCTGGTACCACGAGGTGAACATGGAAAACTGAACCCAGGTGAACTGAGGTCCATAGAATATACCACACACACACACACACGCACACGCACATGCACACACACACACATGCACACACACACATGCACACACACACATGCACACACACATACACACTCCATATCTTTAGAAGGAGAGAAAAAGATCATAAGAGACAATGTCTTTTTTAAAGAGAAATTGGCATCCTGGTCTCCCCATCCCCTGCCCTAATCCAGTAGATGGGGACAGGGAGGACCAGAGCTGGTCTTGAGGCAAGGGGGCCAGGGAGAGTTGAATATGTGAGAACCAAGAGAGCCTCTGGGTTATTAGGGAACTCAAACAAAGTGATGAATGAGGAGTAGAAGGTAAAAATGCATTACCAAAACCAGTGGGTGGAAATGATCAGAAGAGAGACATCAGCCTAAGATTGTCTAGCCATGAAGGCAACAGTGAAATGTCTGTTTGGATACAGTGTGTTTCTCGTATCTTGGTGAATGTAGGAAATGAGAGAGTGGTGCAGGGGAGGATAGCAATGGATGGCAGTTTTGAATTAAAGACCCACATGAATTTTCCAGCCTTTAAGATTTCATAATTGTATGAAATTACTGTAAGTTATGTCGATTTTGAATGGTGATAATAGAAGGACTAATTTGAGAGTTCTGAATGGCCCATCAGAAGAGGGAAAGTGATGGGAAGGTCTGCAGAGGAAAGACCTCACTTAAGAGACTTAGTCCTAAAATGCTGAGATCCTATAGTTACACAGTGAAGTAAAGAGCCAGAAGGAATGGATGTAAGGCATGCTAAGAAAGAGGAATTGTGGGATTTGGGGATTGAGCAGACTCACAGACAAGAGTGGAAAAGATGAAGTAATAGGGGAAAAATACACATCACTGTAACACACATGGGTGACTAAAATGATTGTCAACTGGGGAGGACGATAAAGAGTCTAGTTTTGTGCTATGATGTGGTAAAAAAGAATACTTTCCCATCTCAGGACTCTAAACGACCTGTGTGGTAGGCTAAAAAAATTCATGTGGCATTCTGGTGGAGCTTCGGTTGGGGTGGAGGTGCAAGACAATGGGAAAGGTATCTTACAGATGACCAAGATAGTTTGATTTGCAACTCATACTGTATAAAAGGGCACTCTGAGGGTCTAGACACATTGAATCTGAACAGTAGGGAAGTATCTGAGTAGAAACGTCCAGAAGGCAGTGGAGACATCCAATTTAAGGCAAAGAAGGCATCACATTTCAAGGATGAGGGAGGATGTGAATGGAAAGGTTAGGGCCATATCTGAGGCCAAACTGGCCCAGGTAGGGAGGGGAGGCCAGGGAGGAAGGCAGCGCAGGAGGAGGAAGTCTGCAGTCACAAGGCATCAGAGGTCAGGGAGAGGAGCTCTGAGGATCACAGCTGACCTGGCACTGAAGCAAGGCTGCAGGTAAGCCCAAGAGTATAATTCTACCCAAGTAGGAGAGAGAGTGCCTGTGCAATAGGATGTCACCAGATCAGTGGGCAGCAAGGAGATAGCAATTGGCAATTTTCTCTGTGAATGGAAGGTGAAATTTGGAGAGGTCTGATTAAAATAAGTGGTTCAGAATGAAAGGCCTTGAAGAATGTAGAAAAGAGTCATTTCAGAAGATGTCTTAGACTGCTCTCCAGTTGACTCCTAAAAGATGAGTGAGTCCTGACTGGGTAGAGAGCAGTAGAGGAAGTTAGTGTGTGTGCATTTGCTCTGTGGTAAAATCTGGAAACCTCAGGCTAGCAAATTGGATTTGAGAAGCAGAGCACTTTGAACTGAATACAATTATAATAGGGAAAAACATTCTTAAAGTAGTAGCTTGTGCTCTTTGCCTTTAGGATCTTCTGAAAATTAGAAAAAAAAGTTAATAGCTAGTAGTATCAGTTATTAAAGGCAAACTATCAGCTGGTTGAAAGCTCTGACTTTGGGATCAGAGAGGCAAATCCAGGATGGGCAATACTTAGGGTGCTGGGAGTATGAATCTGAACTAACCTTTCTGCAAAACGTGCATAAAAATGCACCCTTCCAGCTAGGGATGGTGGTCCACACCTGTAATCTCAACTCCTTGGGAGGCTGAGGCAGGAGGATCACAAGTGTGAGGCCAGCCTGGGAACTTAGTGAGATCCTGTCCCCAAATCAAAAAAGTTGGGCATGTAGCTCAGTGGTCCATCTTCAACCCCTAATCCAACACCAGCAGCGGCAGCAGCAGCAGCCACAGTCACAGCAGTAACAATAACATTGTCTTTCCAAGGGTTTTGGTAGGGGTTGATGAGATCTTGTGTATTAAATCATTCCACACAAATGACCACAAGACCACCCAGCTATATTCACATGTGTGAGACTGGAAACTGAGGGTAAGTTGTCCCTGAAGCTACTCTGTGTGACTGAGAGGAGTCATTTGTTTTCTCGCATCTGCCTTGACTACCCTTTTTCTCTTGCTTCTTCCTTTTTTCCTCATATATGATTTTTTTTTTCTTTTCGAACTGAGGATTGAATCCAGGGCCTTCGTACTGAGCTATATCTCAGGCCTTTTAATTTTTCATTTTGAAACAGAGTCGTGCTAAATTGCCGAGTTGTCCAGGCTGGGTTTGAATTTGTAATCTGCCTGCTCCAACCTCCCAGAATGCTAGGATTCTGGGTGTGCACCACCACACCCACCTCACTAACTACTCTTTCTGGGTTGGTTACCAAACTGTGCCTATATATCTCTCCCTTTCTGTGCATTTAGTGGCATGTGGTGGGAGTGGTGTGGCGAGAAGGACACAAAGATACATAAAGCCTAGGTGCTATCCTTGAGGTGCCCATAGTGCAGGCCAGGGGGGAAGGTACTATGTAGACAGATAATTAAAATAAAATGTGAAAAGAATCAGAACAGACTATAGACAGAATGTTATAGCCCAGAGGGAAAGACACTGTCCCTGGGACACTGGGGAAAGACTGCGTACAGGAGGCAATGCTCGTCTTGGTCCTTCAGAATGAGCCAGCGCTTGTCAGCTGCAGACAGGGTAGGTGTCTGGGAGTCAGCCAGCCCCGCTGTGCCCTGTGGAGTCCCAAGAAGAGCAGAGCCACTGAGACTCAGCATTTAGGGTATTTGTCATGAAGAGTGAGAGATGAGGCCAAGAAATAGGTTTTGGCTGAACTGTCAAGGGACTGTTTTGTGGCAGACTGGGGTGCCTGGGTTTTATTTTGGGGTGATGAGAAATCAGAAGACATTTTTTCGTAAGGGAATGAGGATGTTTAATTCTTTTCTTTGTGAGGGAAGAGGTACTTAGTTTCATTGAGGCATAATTGCAATCTATCAATTTTAAAATATACTCGGGTGATTTTCAGTGTACGCACTGAATTGTTCAACCATGATGATCAATTTTTAGAACATTTTCATCACCCCTCCAAAGAAACTTCATGCCGTTTAGCAGTGAGAACACTCCCTTCCCCCTAACCCTTCCTCAGCCCTATGTAACCACTAATCTACTTCCTCTTTCTCTAGCTTTGCCTGCTCTGGGCATTTCACATAAATGGCACCACACACCGTGGGCTCTTGGGACTGCCTTCTTTCAGTTGACACAGTGGTCTCAGTGTCTCTCCACACTCTAACATGTATTGGTGCTTCATTCTTTTTTATTGATGAGTCATATTCCATTGGACAGACAGCCACATTTTGTTTTCCGGCTCATCAGATGGCCGGTATTTGGTTTGTTTCCACATTTTGGTCAATATGAACGACGTTGCGATGAGCATTCCTGTGCAAGCTTTGGGGTGGACGTAGGCTTTCATTCCTTTTGGGTATACAACTAGGAGAGGAATGCTGGGACATATGGTAACTCTGTTTAATCTTTTGAGATACTTTTCCAGAAGAGTTGCATCATTTTGCACTCCCACCAGTAATGTGTAAGGATTCTGATTTCTGCACACCCTTGCCACCTCTTGTCATGATGTGTCATATTTATTTCTCAGGCAGATTACTGGAGCAGCACGGTGAAGGGTAAGTGGTCACAGGAGCTCAGGGAGAGACTCATTAGGAGGCTGTTGCGATGACCCACGGGAACACAGGAGTGGCCACCAATTTTGTTAATGTTACTGACTGTGGGGTTTTCTATGCCTACCCACAGGGAGTGAGGACTCTGCGGTGACAAAGTCTCCTCTTCCCCTTTGTGGGTGCCCACAGATGTCTTTAGAAACCTTTTGAATCTAGCAGAAGAGAATTCCAATTTAAGAAGAAACACATTTCTGGTGATTATGGGTAATATTCTCCAGATTTAGGTGGCAGTTACAAGGACTTCCTTAGTTCTACTGTGTGACAAAGATTAAGGAATTAGCCTTGCCATGCAGGGAAAGACTCAAATAAAACAGCAGACTTCTTCAAGCAGAGAATGAGAAGGGACAGTGATCATTAACATACAGAGTGGAATGCTGAGTTCCTTCTGATAAAATCAGACCCAACAGATAAATTTCCCTGGGCCAGCCTACTGGGGACCGTACCCCAACCTCACCTTAGAATATACAAACCTCAGTTAACAGAAGTCCTCCTGATGTGAAAATTTGAAGAATGCCACTCTGCATTGAGGTCTTTGCTGTCTCACTGGTTTGCTCCAATGCTTCGGGCTGGCTCCAGTCTCTCCTCTGGCAGCAGGCACATGATGGTTTTCTCTTTCCTGAGAAGGGCATTACTCATCGAACCCACTCTTCTCTCCCTGCAGAGAAGACGCCCAGGAGACAGCAGGTTTACAGTCTTTCAGCTAAGTGGTTGCTCATCCAATGGACATTTACTGGTTTCTAATGGTGTGCTGTGCTCTGGCTAAGTTCTCTGGATGCATGGGCAGTGCCAAACCCTGCCCCCACCTTTGGGGGACTTCCTGTCATGTAGAAACTCTATAAAGGGAGAGCAAGAGGAAGTGATATTTCACACACACACACACACACACACACACACACACACACACACACAGAAGGGAGAGAGAGTCCACACTTTGGTTAGAATGCAGTCACTTACCCTTGAATTAGAATTCCTTAGCGAAACAGCTCTCCTGCTAGCATCAAAGAGCTGTGAGGCTGGAAGGCAGACTTTCCTCTCATGAAACAAAGTGGAAGGCACACTCATGCATGAGTGTGCGTGTGCATGCAAGCACGTGGGGGGACATTCCCTCCAGACACACAAAAAATAGAGGTTCCTAAAATCCTTTCTCTTTACTCTTCTGCCATCCCAACATATCTTGATGGTCATAGGACAAAGAAAGGGAACTTGTGGGTCAGCAAAATCCCAAGTTCATAAAAATAAAGCACACACCAGTGCAATAAAGTGTGTAAGACAAAGACTTCCCTTTAGAAGTGAGATCTAGAAAGTGCAGGAGATCACAAAAAACAAGGAAGCGAGGCTTCTCTCCCAATTATTGTGCACTCTCAGCTGTATTTTGTTGACCTCACTGATTTCAATCAGCTTTCAGCACATCCAGCCTTCACCTGCTATGAATCAAAACCTGGAGGGCTCTCTGTTCTCCGTGCTCAGAAAAAAACCCTTTGATAAGGTTGTTATGGATGCACGGCAGAGCGGGTTGGGCTGGGTGCTTTTCTTAGCCTGGCATTACACATTTATGATGCAAACCAATGAAGAGGCAAGGGCTCAGGGTGCAAGGTCCGGGGCGGGGGACTCAGAGGTGCTGAAGCGGGGTTGCCTGAGGAGTAGCCGCCCCTGTTGTCTTTCACTGTTGGAACGAACAGCTGATGAGATCACAGGTGCCATCTGTGGAGTGTAGCACCCTGGGGTCCAGTGTAAGATTTCCCTCCTTATCTCTGGGCTCCTTGGCAGACTGAGGCTGTCTTTCCTTGAAGGAAGGTGAGTGGACTGATAGTAGCCTTGAAGCCCCTTTGGCGGAACAAAATCTGCATGAAGGCAGGAATTTTTTTTTTTTTTTTTTGGTCTGCTTTGCTCCCTGATCTGCTATGTCTAGTAGTGTTTAATAAATACTTGTGGCATGAAGGAGTTCTCGGCACCTTCTTTTTCGAGCCACCCTAATGTGGATGTACAGATTTGCAAGATTACCTCTCCTGCCTTTGGTGATCCTAGGGACGTTTTGCAGCTCTGGGCTATAGTGACTAGCTGTTGGGGGTAGGTAGGGAAGATGACAGGTAGTCTGGGAGACAGATGGTGGAGGAGAATCAGGTGGCTCAATTAGCTTAGACTGAAAAATACAGATGCTCATAAACATAGCACTCACCCTGCACCCTCTACTGTTACCAAGGGAAGGATGGGGGCCCTCCCTCCTTACTTTCTCCCATGATGAAACTCCTAAGCATGACTTTTTCCACAAACTTCTATTGTTCTTCAAGGCTACCCATAGCATGGAACTTTTTCCTATTTGTATGCTGACTATGCAACCTTGGTTTTAGCCTCTAATACATCAGTTTCCTCATTTGCAAAATTGGGTTCATACCACTGATCAAGTGTTTGAGAATAATAAATAAGTTGGTGTAAATCAAATTATAAGCACATGGGGGCTTACTATACTTACTTGCTAAAACCTATTATGGACCCTAGACACAAATAAGAGACAAAGGACACACTTAATGGTTGGGGCAGACAGCCATTGCTCATGACTGAGACCTTGACATTTTCAGAGCTAGCCTGGTGTTCTTCCTCTACTTACAGATTCCCTACGAACCCCTTCTTGAGGCACAGACAGGACAGGAACCACTCTTTGGATTCTGCCAGTGGTGGTATTCACGAGCTGGCTGTTTACAGCATTCTCAGTGAACCTATTTCCTTCTCCCTGAGAACCAGGTCTCACCCCTGCGTTAGTGCCCACCTGATTCTCTCTGCCGGAGCCACACAAAGTCCCCCTGCCACTCTTTACACACGCATGGGTGTGTAGTTCAAATTAGACATTCGACCCCATGACTCAATGCCAGTTTTGAGTGGAAAAGGAACCTTGTGGGAAGAAGGAAACTTACGGGAAAGAAGCAGAATGAGGCAGCCACAATTCAGGCTGTTCAGGGCAGTGGACCGGCAAGCAAGGGGCAACAGCAGGTCTCCTGGGCTCACGTTCTCGCTCAAGCCCTCAGCAGCGTATGCTGCTGGACACGTGAAGCCTCTCTGTGGGCTACTTTCCCAGTCTAGAAAGCAGGGGTGATGAACCATTCAACAGATACTTACTGATCACCCCCGTGCCAGGTACTATTCACAGTATCATCAATAGCGTGGGTTGTTGAAGGGAATGAATGAGATAGTGAATGTGCTGAGCTAAAGAGCATGGAACACATTAGCTAGTGTATTCTTCCATATGGCTGAGATGCCAACTTTTGGAACATCTAGGATTTATAAAGGTTTTTCTTTGGTTAAAGAGAATATATGGAATTAGAATAGTCCAGGAAAATCTAATCTGTATGGTCAGCAGATCTGTCCACTGTCTGCTGTTTTAGAAAACTTTGCAGGTGCTCAAGAATTACTTGGGGTTGGTCTTCTACTGTTTTGTGCCTAATAAACTCTTTAAGTTCTTCTACTTTATCCTGCCTGCATTTTTTAAAGGAAACTTTATTATTGTCATTGCAGCAATGATGAGATCAAGTAGCAAGTTTGAATTCTTACTGTTTTCAAAGCGTTTTCAAGATCCCTTATTGGTTCTGATGCCCAGGAGTGTGTCCCTGCTTAGAGTGTGGCTAACGATATGCTAAACCCTTCTGACCTAACCTAAGCTTGTTCTGTTCCACTTTGGGGAAATAACTTCTTTTCCATCTTTGTCTGCAGTACCTCTTAGGCTCTTTGTTGAACAAAGCTATTAAGAATCCCCTCTCCCCACTGTAGATAGAAACAAAATAGACTGCAGGTAGATTTGAGGATCCAGCAGAAAAGGATTTAATTCCAGATCTACCACTTAAGGAGAAGTCTGAATCTGTAACTATATTGACCTCAGTTTTCTCTACAGAAAATGGAGCAACAATACGTATTCCAAACAGTCGTACAAAGCTTGTGTAAGTGTATATAGTCAGACAGGTGGTACACCTAGCAAATATTACTTCACAGTTCTCTGTTCACCCATGTCCTTGCCACATTGCTTTCATTGTGTGAACCTAATGTTCTCTAAGGTTGATTATTAAACCCCTTATTTCAGAGAGAGAGAGAGAGAGCGAGTGAGCTGTGGGAGGAACCTAGCACGGTGGCCCCACGTGGCTCACGTAATACCGTAAGTAAAACACAAACAGAACAGAGGCTGTTCTTTTCAGCTTCTGAGGCCATATGGAGCTGAGACATGATTGCGTTACCTCTGTATACTGCAGTCGAGCTAAACAGAAAAGCCATAAGAAACTATTCTGGGGAGGTCCCCACGCTCTGCACGAACAGATAAACAAGAGGGTGATGGTAATTTTCATTTCTTTTCTTTTTTTAAAGGGATGGAACACCAGAAAAAAAAGACAAGAAAATGGAGAAACAAGTACAATAAAAAGAAAAAGTACAACAAAAGAAAAGAAGAGAAATAGAGAAAGTAGGAGAGAGAGCTAAAGCGTCGACCGCCTAAGTAGAGCTGATTCACTGGAGCTTTGCTTCTAAAAAGACTTGTACCCACCAGGGCTCCTGGGTGCTGCATCGGAAGATGGTAAAATCTGGTTTAAGTTTGGCTTCATCAGACTATGTATCTGTGTTATCTATGTTCGTGGGATAAATGGAGCACTGAGGAGAAGATGCTAAATAGCTCTTAGAAATATTGGCTTTAAACTCTCTCCCTTTTCTTTCCCCCCTCCCAGTCTCACAAATCCAGTTAATAAGATTCTTCTTGGGATGCTGACCAGATTATCCTCTTGTCTTCAATAGGGTTGAGTCTCAGTGCTCAGGAAATGTGTGTGTGTATGTGTGTGTGTGTGTATGTGTGTGTTCAGGGGGCGAAAGTGGGTGTAAATGGTTCACACACAAGATACACTGTCCCTGTGGTTGGGAGGCTGTCCGCCCACTGAGAGTCTTCACAGACCTCAGAGAAAACTAGAGAAAATATATAAATCAGGAAGAATGACAACAAAACAAAATAAAAACACAAGAAACCCACAGTCACCAGATGCTGGTCCTAAACAAAGTCTTACAGGAGGAAAGAAGGATTCCCAAAGTGGCAACAAACTTACAAGGATATGTGTATTATGTTTTTAAAGATTCCCTGTTTAAATTGTGTTTATTCCAGGTGGGAAGGGCAAATCTCAGCATTGTGGGAACTGCTGTCTGCTTTCAAAGTGAACACAGTGTGGAGTTCAGAAGTAGTAAAATCACTGGCAGTAACTGCTTCCATGTCCCATCTCTCCTGTGTCTACTTTATAGCCACTTTTTAGAATGCTTAACTTGCAGAAGCCCAGTACCATTGCAGTTAAGGGCATGGGTTTTCCATGTGGATAAATGTGGGTTCAAACCTCATGTCTAACACTTAGCCAATATGCAGTCTTGGGGTAGTCAGTGCAGGAAAACAGCAAACATTAAGCCTTCGGGGTAACAGCCTGGATCTAATCTGGGTTTAGATTGGAATGGGAGGGGTAAAGAAAAATAGGATGAAAAGCACTGATAGATTATTTGTTTAAATTTTTCTCTCTCTGTTTTTTTTTTGTGGTTCAGGAGATCAAACTTAGAAAATGCTAGGCAAGAGCTCTGCCACTGAGCTGCATTCCTAGCTCTGATATAAATGTTATGAAACTTATTTGCTCAGTGATCAGTGGAAAGATTTGGTGGTGGAGAAAAAGAGTAATTGGTTCACATAAGACAGATAAAAAAAGGAAATTATAAACTCTAGGGAAAAGCAATGTATGAGAATTGAAGCAAAATCACAATGAGGTACCTCGCTCAACTGTGAACAGTATTTCCATAGTCATACTAGTATAAACACATCCTAGGGATGGGGATTTAGCTCAGTGGCATAAGCACCTGCCTGGCAAGTGCAAGGTTGTGAGTTCGATCACTGGTACCAAGGAAAACAACAACAAAACACAGACTGATGATTTATCCTCAAATTGTGAAATAATCATATTAGAAGGATAAGGAATAATAATAAGAAGGTAGCAACATATTAGCAAAATCCCCAATGGCTATAGAAGAAATTTAGTAGAAACTACTTGAAAACCCAGTAACTCAATAAATAGAAGTATAGGTATGTTATTTAAAATATTGGAAGTAAGTGTCAGTAGAAATTACTGAAACTGAGAAAGTTACCTCTGTGAGATTAAATAGGTGATTGTTTGGTGTGAGCTTTTGTTTGATGTAATCAATTGTCTGATGTGAGACTTTTAGCACCATTTAGATTCTTAAAACTGTGTGCACAGATTAGTTTGATAAAACACAATTTAATTTTAAAAGATGGATACGTAACTTGGGAAAGGCGATGAGTGCCTATAATTCCAGTTCTCTGGGGGCTGATGCAGAAGGATTGCAACTTGACACCCAGTCTCAAAACAAAAACTAAAGAGAGTTGAAGCTTGGTATGAAAGTAAGTCCTGGGATTCAATTTCCAGTAAAACACACACACACACACACACACACACACACACACACACAAAATGTATAATACTACGCAGAGTGTTTGACATGTAGCCTCTTATAACTGTTAGCCACCATTATAGAACAGGAATGAATATCAAAGTTTATTTTGTCCATTCTTTTGCCATAGGACAATCTCTAAACTCCCCCACAGTGCTGGCCACGCCACAGGTAAATCTAATCATTCTGCCAATCCCCCTACTTGTATAACATTGGAAAGACACTTTCCCAAAGACCGTAAGACTCAGTGATAGACAACGGCAGGGCCAACCCTGGGTCCCATTGCCAGATAGGGAAAGTTGCTGTAATAGGCTTTCTGGGTCTTCTCAAAGGGCAAATAATGACCCTCCGAATATGTCCATGTCTTAATCCCCAGAATTGTGAATTCACATTATAGGGCAAAGCGGGATTCTGAAAATGTGATTAAATTTGGGATTTCTAGATGGGGAGATTGTTTTGGATTACCCTGACGAACACGATGTAATCACAGCAGTCCTTATAAGAGGGAAGCAAGAGGCATCAGAGTCAGAGACATTAGGAGTCCTCATGACAGAATTGATAGCAAGCTTTGAAGACTGAGAAACTGTCCACAAACCAAGCCGCAGAGGTGGCTGCTGAGATCTGAACGTAGGAAGGAAATAGATTCTGCCATGGGGGCCTCCAGCAAGAGTCAGTCCTGCAAATACCTCGACATCGGTTGGTGACACTGACTTCAGACTCCTGGCCTCCAGTGCTGTGGAGAATAAGCAGGTGTTGTAAACCGTAGTGTTAAAAGTTGTTACAGCAGCCATAGGAAACCAATGAAGTCCCCTAACCCCCCACACTTCCCTTCCCTTTTTCTTCTGCTTCTACTATCCCCATCAACACACATTGTGTCTGGTAATCAGGGCCTCCTTGGAGAAGTATTAAAGTGTAGTGAATTGTATGTCTTTCCAAAAAATTTTTGCATCTTGAAAATACAGGAAGTGAGTCTCAAGGGCAGAGTGTTGTTTTGTTCATATTCAGTACCTACCATAGTGCTTGGTTAATAGATGATTGCTGAAAGAGTGCGTGAAAGTGGCTAAATCCACAAAGGAATAAGGAGCTAAACAGGGACCCCAGACTCAAAGCAAGGCTCCATGGCTGCTCATTAGGCAAAGATATTTAATACTCCTCACTGTGAAGGAAGTCTCTTTGCTGACTAATTGAAATCCCCAAGCTGAATTTTAAGTGCTATCTTTTCTGTCCTCAGTGGATTTAGTGAACATCTGGTCATCAGCTAACATCTATTAAGTCTCTCTTAACTTTCCTTTTCTCAGCCAGATAAACCCCATTCAACAGACTATTCCTGGTCACTTTCCACGGTGAGTATTGCTTTGAGCCTCTGACCAGGAGGTGGGGCTTCCATTGTGTTCTGGTTCCGAACCTTCACGCACTTGTTTGGTGACTAGGGACAAAGGTACTCTCCTGTCTCTGTTGTCAGCATTATGCTTAGAGGAAGTGGACCAATCTGAGGCAAGCAGTGAGCCAATTGGCCTATTTGTGTAACTTGTGGAAACCACACATTGGATGGATGAACCAATGGGCTTCATCCTCTGATAAACCCGAGTCCAGGCAAAGTTCTCTCCCTATCTGTGTGATCTTGGGCAAATCACTTAAATTCTGAACTTCAACCATACCCTCTAACACAAGAGCCTTATAATATTGTGATGTTGACTAAGTTAAGTGATAGAAATAATATTCTTAATTGGGCCTGCCACTTAAAACGTGTTTGCTAAAAATTAATTGCAGATGTTCATTAATTTGTGGTGGTTAATAGATGCTGTTTAGATAAATCCACTGTATGTTGAAAATATCCTAAGTAGGAAATGCATGTAACCTACTGAATATCACAGTTTAGCAGCGTGATCCACTCTAGGGGATTGGTTGTTTCCTCTGGTGACCGTGTGACCCACTGGAAGTTGTGGTTTTCAGCATCACAGGAATATCATGAGACATATTGCTAGCTCAGAAAAAGAACAAAATTCTAAAGCTGAAGTACAGATACCAAACACATGTGGAGTCAAGTCATCATTAAACTGGGGATTGCCTGTACTGTTTCAAAGACTTTGGGAAAGAGTGTGACAGACTCATTTTTCTCTTTTCATGGCAGTCAGCAGTGGGGGGAGGGACTCAGGTCAGCCATGGTGTATAAGAAATATCAAAATTAATGCATTTATCTCACAGGTATTTATTTTGTTCCCTGAAGGAGCCCTCGGAGTAGTAAGGAAACAAACTGCTGAGTTCAAGCTTGCACTGCGCACCATGTGATAGGGAGTCTGGAACGGGCTCAAGACAAAAAGACATTTGAATGAATCTTATGAGATGAATCTGTGCTTTCTAGGAAGACATAATGGCATTCCAAGGAGAAGAAGCAGACCATGCTAAGCCACCAAATGTGAAACGGCAGCTTCAGGGAAATGTAAAATGGAAGTCATAAGAATTACTTCTCGTATTTCTAGCTGTCCACTTCTAAACCTGTGGGTGGATTATGCTCCTTAACCTCCTTAGAGTTTGGCTTGACTGACCTTTGACAATGAATTGTGAACAAAGCTCTGTGTTTCCAGAGCATTTTCTTATCGATGCGACTTCTTCCTCGTCTCTTTTTCTCACTCCTTCCCTCCTTTCCCCTCCTTTCCCCTTCTCTCCTCTCTCTCCTTCCCTCTTGCCCTCCCCTTCTCCCTCTCCCTTTTTTTCTCTCCTCACCAACCAAGGGCAGCATTTGAGATGGTGAAAGTTCTATTAAATAGGCTGCCGTGAAGGTCCTTCATTCGATTCGATTCTATATTATATTGTTCACAAAGTGATAGCTTGTGTTGTCATAAGTCAGTACAACTGTGAGATTGGTTGTCACTGCAGCATAACCTGCCTTGTCCTGACTGATAAGGCCAGTACAGTCTGGGGAAATAGTCATGTGTCATCTTTCTTTTCCCCTCCTCTCCTAAGAACTCTCCAAAACATAGCAGAGACAGAGTTAAATAAAGTTTGAAGACAGTCTTGCATGGAATGTTAAAAATGATGCTTGTCAATGTACATGAAGTTGGAATTTTTACCCACCACTTTGCCTTTGGGTAGGGAAGGTGTTGATCAGAGACTGGCTGTAAGTGTGGCTTCCTTAGTTTCCCCTGGCACCATCTGCTTCCCTGAGATACTGTCCAGCATCAGTAAGTAGTGTGGGTTCCTAAGGCTGGGGCCTAAGGGGATCCTTCATAATAATGACAACTGTCTCCTTAGCACAGTTCTCTGCCTGGGGTGACATGCTTTCACATATTTTATTTCTTTGACATATCACAACAACCGTGAGGTCAGTATTCTGATTAGTCCCATTTTACAAATGAGGAGACAAGAGGTCATAAAGGTTACATAGCTTGTGCAATATCATACCAATTAGTCAGTTTTAGAGATGGGCTTCAATTCAGAGTCTGCTGACACCAACTTGTGAATTCTTTCGCTCAACTGCCTTCCTTCTCCCTTCTCTTACCCTGAGGATTGTTCAGCCTTTCTAAATACACCCAGAAACACAATTTTCAATTCACAACAGTGATAGCTTCAGGGACATGGTATTAAAAAATTGCATGGAAAGTTTCTTTTCAGCTAGTCTGTCTTTTCCCACCTGAAGGCATGTGAAGAATATTGTTATGATTATCAAACTGCTTTCATGGATGTGAAAAGTCCACGGGTCAATACTGACACAAACCTAGACTTTACCTGTGATGAACTTAACCTCTCCTACTCCAGAGCTTCTGTTCACTGTGGACCTTTGGCTGGAGTGTCTTTTCTCTGAATCTCTTTGTTCTTGCTCAAATGTCTCTTTTTTCATGGAACCTTCCCTTATGACCCAGAGCCTATCCCTGGCTTGATTTTAATATCATAAAATCTTCTAATCTGGTTAGTTGTGAATGTGTCTGATGTTCCCACTAAAGTATAAGCTCTTAGATAATGGGGACAGGTATTTATTCCATTGGGGGGACAGTCTAATAGAGTAGAGTCTAGTAGAGAGCTTGGTTCTAGCCTGTCACAAATCACATCATTTCTCTGGGCCTCAGTTTTATTTTCTGTAAAATATGATGAATGGAATAAAGATTTCAAGGGCCAATAGTCTTCCTTAAATTATATGCAAACATTTATATATATGAACAATTTATTTAGACATGCTTTAAAGAATCTATACCAAATTCTTGAAGGGGTTTGTGATTCAAGGAAGTTCACAAACCAATAGTTAGAGAATTTCTAGGTTTCCTTCAAACATTCTAAGACTCTGTCTTTAAAAATCTGTCAATCAATGGAGCAGAACAGAGGGCCCAGAAATAAACCTACACTTATATTATCATTTGATTTTTTTTGACAAAAGTGCAAAAGCTGTCAAGAGAGAAAGAAAATTCTTTCAACAATTTTTGGTGAAGCAAGTGGATATTTATATGAAAAAAAATTGGCCTTCTATTTCATACTATATACAAAATTTAATTTGAGATGGATCACAGACCTGAATGCAAAAGCTAAAACTATAAAGCTTCTGGAGGAAAATCTAGGAAGGTAATGGTATTTTAAGACAGTGAAAACAATAACCATAAGATAAAAAATTATAAATTAGATTTTATCAAAACAAATACCACTAAGAAAATAAATAAGCAACCACAAGTAAGGTGAGACTATAACAAAAAAATAAACCATATATAACAAACAACTGGTATCTAGGTTGTATAAAGAACTGGTACAACTCTGTAATACAAAGACAAACAACATAATTTTAAAAAATGGGTGCATGCCTCTAGTCCCAGTACTTGGGAGACTGAGGCAAGAGGACTGCTGCAAGTCGGAGGCCAGTCTGAGCCTGCCTGTCTCAAAGCAAAGCAAAGCAAAGCAAAGCAAAGCAAAGCAAAGCAAAGCAAAGCAAAGCAAAACAAAACAAAACAGATAAATTGGACAGATATGTTGGTAAGGAAAATTTACAAATAGTTAATAAGCATATGAAAAAAAGCTCAACAATAAGATGCCATTTTATACCCATTAGAATGGCTCAATTAAAAAGACTGACAACATAAAAGGTCATCACAGATGGGATCATCTGTAATTCCCATAAGTCTTGGCGATAGTGCACAGCTGTTTTTGAAAAGATCCTTTGAAAAAGTTTTTTTCTAAAACTAAACATATACCCATTCTGTGACTTAGCAATAAAACACCTAGTTACTTATCCAAGAGAAATAAAAGCATACGCCTCCAAAGAGATTTGTAGAGGGTTCCCAGCAGCTTCATTGATTATTGCCCCAAGCTGGAAAAAGCCCAAGTGTCTATCAACAGAATGGTCACAGAGAAACACTATTCAGCCATAAAAAAGGAATGACCCACTGATTTATGTCTTGATCTAGATAGATCTTATAGACATTGGGCCTTGCATTGTGCAAGAAGCTCTACACAAAGAGTACACACTGTATTATTCCATTTACATGGGACCCTATAGCAGGAAAAACTAATATATTGTGAAAAAAATCACAACAATGGTGATCTCTAGAGACAGAATGGAGTCTGAATGCGAGGGGTTATGTGGAAACTTTCTGGGGTAATCGGCACACTTTGTAAAATGATAGGGTTTGGGATTACCCCAGTGTATGCATTTATCAAAGCTTATTGATGCACTTAACATTTGTGCATTTCATGGTTTATAAGTTTTACTTTAAAACCCACCATAAACAAATATTGAGCTGTAATAATTTGTGAGCCAAAGTGTTTAAGAGTGGCGCGCACCATGTCTACAAGTTACTTCAAAATGCATCCAAGATGTAAAATAGACTGGTGGAGGATACAAGAGATGGCTCGATGGAAAGGTACAGGATAAATGTAGCAAACTGTTAATTGTGGAATCCGGGTAATAGGAGTATGGGTATTTATGGGACAATTCTTTCAACTTCTCTGCTATGCTTGAAAATTTTTATAATACAATGTTGGAAAAAATTTGCCTATCAAAAAACTAATAACAAATCAACCAGCCTACCAACCAATCAGTTAAAAAGTCAGTTAGTATTGTGTTCCTCAACTTTAGTTATTGGGTGCTCCCTGAAAACCATTTGCAGTATTTAATAATTTGCCTGAACTCGATTCATTTTTAAAACCTATAGTCTACCTTGCACTCTTCCTGAGAAATGAGTAAAATTGAGTGAAATTATGAGATACTAATAATATTTTATAATACTTATAATACACATTAATACAAACATTTAAAACATTAAAATGTTCACTCCTATACCGATGTAAAATTATTTCACTTCATGCCAAGATACGCACATTGCACTGTAAATTCTGATCTGGGATTCATGCTAGGGTAAGGTAAGGGTTAGAAGCGGATGATGTGGTCCCTGACCTCGGAGAACTTTAGAAGGTGCACCAGAAATCTGGAGAAGAAAGAGCAGAAAGACTGCATTTGGGTGGCAGTCTGGGCTGGACAGGTGGGGCCGGCAATGTGTGCAGCAAGCTTCATTCCAAGGAAGGCAAGGACAACTACACCTGGTGACACACAGGTCGCTGACCTGTCTGCTTGCTCAAGACAAGCGAGGAAGGGATTCTTCAAAGCCTCCGGAGCAAGCAGTCGATGGAGAGCTCCTTAGGTTGGAAGCTATGCCACCAACTTGGGAGAGGAGGCAAAGCACAGAAACCACCCAGTCACAGGTGCCTGTGGGTCCCCGCCCATGCCCCACACTCCACCCTCCACCCGCCACCTATTCCACTCCTCTCAATTGTCAATTAAAATAAACCGCCTTGTATTTCACAGCCTTGTATTTCACAGCCTGGCTTCAATCTATCTTGGCCAAGAGGGTACACACAGATTTGTGGCAGTGCCTGAAAGTCCTTGCTCAACCTTTTTAATATCTGCACAAAGCAATCAAACCCGATAAGATCTAGCAGAGGCAAGATCACTCTTCTGTCCCTGGGATGGAAGCTTATTAGTCTGTGGCCCACATCATCAGAGTTATTGTGCCATGTTAAATTTATTGGTACTATCTCACCTCATTAAATACTTAAATAGACCTGACAGGGCAGAAAAACGGGCTTTTTAATTTTTTTTCCCCTATCCAAAGGGAGCTGGTGTTTCCCACGTCCCAGTTCACCTCTGCTACAGCTGTTGGCGAAGACACAAGGAGGCAGGGAACTGTAGGGAAGGTTCCAGCTGGCTGTGTGGAGGTGCTCAGAATCCTGCAGCCCTTCCTGACCGGGGTGGGCGTGGAGACAGCATTTGGGCGGGGACAAAGTGAAGAGCAGGCAGAGGACGGTCATGCCTTGGGCTTCCTTTGCTGAGCTACCCAAATTCCTCTGACTACATTTTCAGAGAGGAGCCCTGTCAGTCATGCAGCCAGGACAACTGCCAGAAATAAAGGTCAGGGTGACCGAGAAGAGGGAGGGGAGAGAGAAAATAGAGAGAGAGAGAGAGAGAGAGAGTGTGTGTGTGTGTGTGTGTGTGTGTGTGTGTGTGTTGCAAGTGGCAGTGAGTGGGCAGTGAAAAAGTGAGCTCCTACCCCATCCTCCAGCTTTGGGCTTGTAGTCTTTGCTTAGTGAACAGCCGTGGTACTGGCCATGGCTGGACCCTGCCCAAGGCCAGGATTTCCCCAGATTCTGAGTGAGAGAACTTGGCAGGCTGAGGAATCCTTGCAGAGAGCCTCTAGCCTGAGGGCTCAAGCAAATTAAAAATGATGAGAGGTATGTGTCAAAGAATGAGATGCCACTTGGTCCTATCCCTTTCCCCGGTTCCCCATTACCATCCCCAGGCAGGGCTGTGTATGTGCACTGTGAGTGTTGGGGGCAGAGTAAAAATTCAGGGACCAGAGGAACTTTGCAATCTAGAAAATGGTCTGTAAAGGGTTTCATGAACAAGTTGATGACTTTCCCTCATTTATCAGGCCAATTTTCTTCTCAGCCAAGGTGATTTGGGACACAGCCTCTCCACATCCCCTTCCTCTCCTCATATCTCCACCTGCAGAGAAGGTCTCTTTTCTCCAGCTATTTCCCTCTCCCAGCCCAGGTCCTCGTTTGCACCTTGTTAATAAGGTGGGCAAGGGGCCAGGAAGCAGCTCCCAGGCGCTTTCCGTTCCTAATGTCCTAAATGGCCGTGACACTGCGCTTAATTTCCGTTTTAGTGCAACTGCTGGCAGGACATCAGTGGGCTGAGACCTGGGTCCTGTGACAGTATCTTCAACAGTAGCCATCAGCCTCCCTGTAATTAGATGCCACTTGGAGCCTGCCGTCCTGCGGTGCCAGAGCTCCGTGGACTTATGTAACTGTCCCTCTGTTCAGAGCACAAGGCCCTTTACAAGCTTGGAGGCTCCCAGCGTTAAAACAACTCTAATCCCTTGCCCACCCTGGGAGGGAAGTCAGGCCATGGCCAGATGGGTTATCTGTGTTATCAGCTTAGAATATTGTGGAACACGTTAAACCCTGTGCTTGTGCAGAAAACCTGGATGGTTGACATTTATCAACCAGGGAGGTTTGCTCTTGATCTTTTTAAAAATGTTCCGTAGTGGACTTGGGGAAGTGAAATGGTCAGAACGCATTGAAAGGGGCTTCTGATAGTTTGGGGTACTCCACTGAAAATATTTAGGGGTGTCTATTGTGATTCAGCTGTGGTGTAATGAAGCAATGTTAAATCACAAAGTATGCGGGGAGATTGGAAATCTGCCTGTGTGTAGAGATAAAAGCACAGTTTGGTCTGAGCTGAATGCTGGTTTCAGCGGGTGGCTAGGGGAAGGGAAGGTGGAGGAGGTGAATGTTTGCTGCCTGGGTGGCGTAGGTCTTCATGTAGAAGTTGCAGCCTGCATTACCTTTAATTACTTCCGCTATGGCCTTAAATCAAGGGTGAGTCCAGGACGGGGGTCAGCTGCTAAGGTTCATATCTTGGGTGGGGTGGCAAAGAGTCAGGACTTAGAGATGATAGAACTGATAATAATTAATTGATATAACCTGAGTTAATAATACCCATGACAGATGAGCATTTTTAGAGGGCCCCAGTATCTTTTCTGAGCCTGTGTCTGCGCACTGTCATGCGAGGGAGGTCAGAGAGATCGAGTGGGGACCCTTCCTCCCATTGTGTGGATGGACAAAAGACATTCACCCCATCTATCCACACACCGGTCTAGAGGCAACACTTGCTTGCTTTGTCTGAGTGTTCTCTAGAACTCTGGGTCAAGGTCACGGTATGAATTATCAAGGATGCTTGTTAAAAATATAGCTCTAGAAGAACAGAATCTGAATTTTTGATGTGTGTGTGGAGGGGAAGGATTCCTGTATTTTTAATAGGCTTTCCAGGTGCCCTTTAGGAGTTTGGCATGTGGGGACCACTGCACCAGGCTTGTTGTCCTTGCCTCTTAAGTAAGAGGAGACCAACTTTTTGTCCTGTGAAGGCCTCCTCATCACCGTCCCTCCCCTGCACTCTTGAAGTTTTCAAACGTGTCAGAGCTGGAGGTGGTGTCTTCAAAATCCAGGCTGCATTGGTAAAGCGATGGAGAAAAAAGTGATGTGGAAGGTGACAGTCTTTCCTTTACCACCAGCCTGCTTCCCTGGTGAGGATGGACGTGGGAGGTGAGCCTCTCACAGAGCTCCAGAGAAACAGAGGCTCTTCCAGGCGCAGCCAGTCTCTAAGCCTCTTCTCTCTGCCGGAGTCTCCTCACAGGTAAAACGGGCAGATTGGGCAAAGAGAGCGCTAAGATTCCTTCCTTCCCTATTCCTATATTCCTAGTCCTATATTCTGGGACTCCCTTGACTTCAGGACAAACTGTATAGCCCCACACAGTTTAGTGCCAGGGAAGAAGAATATTGTTGCTTCTCAGCAAGGCAAGGACACTGAAACACCCTGGGTGTCACTCACAGTGGAGCCCATTCCTCCTGGGAGTGACAGGAGACTCCCCCCTCTGTCTTCCTCTCCATCCCTCTCTCCATTCTCATGAGGCAGGGTCTCTAGTGAGGCAGATCACACTAGCCTCTGCCCTGCTAAAGTCCATAGAACTTACCTATTCTGTGCTACTGAGGACTTCTGGCCCATTTTCTGCTTTTACATAGTCCTTTTTTCACTCCCAAATAAGAGAATTCTTTTTGGCTTCCTCCACCATTCTTGAGTGTCTGATCCACTGGTGGCACTTATCAATTGATGGAATATAAATTAAGCACTCAGAGACAATTATTTCTTCCCTTCTTGCTCCTTATGATCTTACTGCTTTCAGCTCAAAATGCAGGCCTCCCTCTCTCTCTCTCTCTCTCTCTCTCTCTCTCTCTCCCTCTCTCTCTCAGTGGAATCTTCTAAGTTCCCAGCTACTTCAAGGAATTAGGAAAAACTAATTGGAAGAACTGAAAGATGCCTGGTGTGTCTTTGAGGCTGTCTTTAGTCCCAGTGCCAGTGGTACTTACATGTTATGTTCCAGGTAGATGTTAAGGATGACTCTAGGGTAGTTCGTCTTAAACAACAGAGCAGCTATTTACAGTGACCATCAACGGCCATTGGCTGCATCTTCATAGAGCATGGTCTTTGAAAGAAAAGCCCACATTCCTGCCATAACTACTATGAGTTCAATTGAAGGAACATCTTCTGATAGCCACCATGGTGCCAGGCACAGGAGATACAGAGACACCAGCAGAAGACACAGTGCTGCTCCTAGGAACCCATTTGGAAGGACACACTCTTATCACACTGGGAAGGAATGGGAGGTGGAATCTGAAACACTCTGAGGAATCAAACTGGACGGACTTTCACAAGTGGTGATGCTAAAAATTTAACCCTTCCCTGTGGCTGGGTTAGGTTATCAATAGGTAGAGTCTGCTCTGAACTCAATATATTGCAAACCATTTCCTTCCCTTCCTTTAAGAGCCATGTTTCTGCTACCTAGTCCTTATGATAAGGGTTCAATGAGGTGGAGAGTCTCCCTGGTACTTTTATGAGAACATAGCTGGATATGGGCCTTTGGTGGTAGCGAATTCTGTAAATTCCTTTTTGTGGTTACTGCTGACCTTGTCAATACATAAAGATGTCAAAGCCTGTGTTCTGGAGCAGAAGGTTAAAAAATCTGAGACTTTATGCCAAATTCATGGCTTCTTAATTTATTTCCTGATTTTTGTATTGATTCTTGGATATACTGGTTGATAGATTAATGATCCATTTACTTATTTGTTTAGAAAAATTCAGAAAACGTGATTGAATTTCCTCTTATCCAAGTTCTTACCCAAGAAAATCAAGCTGAATGCTTTCCTTCCTTCTAGTATCTCTTTTCCTGGTATTCTTCCAAAGCAATTAGGAGGAGGGAGAAGCAACAGGGCTAGCTGTCAGGCCCGACCTCTCTGGGAGGCATGCCCGTCCCATCATGGTCCCCAGGGAAAGGGGTCCTGAATGTGGAGAGTGAGGAGAGCCCCTTTGTCCTCTTCTCCAGTCCTCCGCATCTTCCTCTGCTCCTTTGTTCTGAGTTTTCAGGTGTGGGGTGGGTGACCTGGTGGGGCCAGCAGCTTGGCTTGCCCTGTGGGCTGCCCAGTCCACTCTCCCGCTTCTTCCTTACCAATCGAGGGAGTTGGAGGCATCTGGTACTCCGGTCTCCTGAGAGTCTTTTTAATATTATTTCATTTCTTTTAACCTTTATTAAGACAAACATTGAGCAGAGAAGAGCCTATATTCCCAGTAGAGACACTCTCCATTTCGATATTAAAAAACAAAACAAAACAAAACCTAAACCTACCCAACCTGAGGCCCAGAGGAGGCAGAGAGGAGACAAAGAGAGAGAGAGGAAAAAAAAAGAAAGAAAGAAAAAGAAATATCCTAGAGATATTTTTACCTTCAAAGATCCATCACTCATTACTGCATATCACAGACACGTCTACAATCTCATCTTCTTAGAATTCTCCGTGAAATAAGTGTAAATGGAAAATAATACCCCATTTTGAAAGTTCAACAAAATGTCTTTATCCACCAAATGTAGCCCCAGCTGTCTCATTTCCAGAAACAAAGACTGATTTTAAATAGCAGCTCACCACCCAAATAAACACCGCAGCTCTAGCCATCTCTGCAAGGAGAAGCTGCCTCAGGACCCCCGTATCACTGCCCATCTCTGGGTCGACAGGGACCTGCCCTCTGTGGCCACATTTGCTCCAGCTCCAGCTGGGTCTGGGGGTCCATTCTTTGAGATGAGACAAAAGATAGAACTAGTTAAATGTTTAAAGCTGCTTCTCCCTCACCACTTGGGGAGACAGTTGCCTAGGATACCAGCCCCTTCAGTACCCCTCCCACTGCAGACCCCAGCACACAAACACCACCACCCAGCATGCGAGGCGGAGGAGAGGAGGCGCCTGTCTCTGGAGCCAGCTCCTGATTTCCACTTTGATGACCAATGATGTGGAACAGACTTCGTTCCCCTTGGAGAATAGAAAGGTGCTTAGCTGCACAAAGACCTTAAAGAGCTCCCACTATGACACTGACTAGAGACTCTCAGTGCCTCAGTTTCTTCCACACTCTCTTGACTAAATGTCCCGTGGGGATTTCAAACAGGATGTTCCAAAGCAATCCTTGCTCTCTCCTTCCTCTGGGTTGTTTTCTTTCTAACCTCAGTTAAAAGCAACCTCATCTGTCCATTTGCTTATGTTAAAAACACAACCTGACTCCTTTTTCTTTTTCACCCATGCCTGGTCTGATGCTAAACACTGTTGGTTCCACCTGAAAATATGGCCAGAACCTATCCTGTGTTCCCCTCCACCACCACCATCCCATTATATACCTACCCTTGGGCACTGTCTTCGTTTCCAGATGCTTCCACCCTTTTCCTGATTCAGCAGCAGACCAGGGGGAGAAAACATACCCAAATCGAGAGCCAAGTGGCCTCGTCAAACTTGGCTCTCTTGCTGCCCAGCTGTGTGAGCTTGGCAAGATACTTACGACTTCTCTGTGCGTTCTTTCTCTCATCTGTAAAATGGGAACAAGAATAGAAGGTATCTCTGAGAGCTATTGTGACAATTAAATGAATTCCTATGCGTAAAGAATTTAAAATGATACCTGGCACACACTAAGCTCGACGGAAGCTTTAGCTATGATTATTACTGGTATTATTTCCCCCAGATAGCAACAGAATGATGGTGCTAAAGTATGAAACAAACCACACCCCAGTGTGTTCCTCAGAATGAACTTTAAGATCATTTCCAATGGGAGACTGCAGAGCCGAGCTGAGTATTTCTTCTCGCTTTCCTCAGTTCCAGCCCTACGGCTCTTTGCCTCTCCTGGCACACATCAGGCCATGCTACCTCAGGGCCTTTTCACTTGTTGTTTCCTCTGCCTGGACCATGATCACACACGTAGCCACACGACTTGTTTGCTCATTTCCTTCAGGATGCTGGTCAAATGCTACCTTCTCAGTGAGGCCATTTCCTACTACTCTGTTGAAAATTAAACCTGAAAATTTCCATTCCTTTTATTCTGGTGTATTTTTCAACCTAGCACTTATCACCCTTTTGTATCCGATATACTTTACCTATTTACTGAGTTTACTTTCTGTCTCTTCCCATTAGATTGTAAGCCCCACGGGTGAAGAATTTTCTCTGTTTGTTCACTGAAATATTCCAGACACTAGAATAGTTCTTGGCACATAAGAGACTCGCAGTAAGTGTTTATCCGATGGATGAATATAGAGAGAGTGGAACCTGATGACCTCCAGGATCCCTCTGCTGGGGTTCATATCCCCTGACTGCGTAATGTAGAGATATATGCAGTTCTCCTGGCTAACAAAGTTGAAAATGACTGTTTCAGAGCTGCAGGAACACTGGTGGCAGAGCCAATTCTGGAATGAAACCTTGTGACAATAACTTCAGTTCTTTTCCTTCCATGTTGAGTCTCTGTTAGCCCTGGACTTGACCCTGTTGTGTTGGATGGATGGATGGATGGATGGATGGATGGATGAAACTATTCCCCTCCTCCTCACAAAGTAGAAATGAGCTGGTAAAACCTGCACCCTTAGGCTGCTCTCAGGAAACCTGGAGTCTGCTCTGACAGGCGTGAGCTGACACAGAGCCCCACGTGGTAGGAAGGGCCCATCGGCACTGATGTGGGGCTGTGAATCAGCCCCGATGATTCAGGAGCTGGGACGGCTGTCAGGGAAATCTCTGATGGAATTGATGGATCAAGGTGTCATTCCCTCTGAGTTGTTTATCAGAGTGACACCAAGGGAGTCTGACAGGCAGTCACCGGACAAATAGGCAGATCACAGGCTCACAGAGATGCCCAGTAGCACCTGCAGGTGAGAGACTCCACAGGAGCCTCTGGTGAGGCCTCTGTGAACACGGCCCGCAAGCACATTGCAGCAGGCAGCATGGGGAGCTGGCGTGAAGCAGTGACCCCTCCTACCCCGCCGCTGCTTTGTAACCTCATGGCCACAGGTATGAGGGCTGTTCTCATCTGTGTTTTCTTTAGTTTATTTCCTTTTGCTGTTTTGTTGGACCACTCCTTGTCAGTTCTTAGGGTCTTCGTGGATAAGTCCCAAAGCCCAACCTGCCACCGGGTGAGGATCTGGGGCCATGACATCTAAGACTTGCACCAGCCTCTATCTCCTGTCAACACAGTAGTGATGGCTAGTGGTTGCTGAGTCAGTAGCTTATTTTATCCTCCCAACAACCAGGTGAAGAAGGTGAAGAAATGAGCCTCAAAAGGTTAAATTACTTGTGTAAACCTCAAAAGGTTAAATTCCAGGTAAATGGCGACACATTAACAGTGGTTAAGCTAGCACTGCAGTGCAGGTGACCCCCGAGCTTCAGACTGTTGGAGGCGAGGACATGCTGCGTCCCACTGCTAAGCCACGTCATTGAGTCCACCCCATCCAGCACTCCTCCATTACTGTCCGTCTCTGGCAATGCAGATGTTACTAACCCAAACCCCTATCCTTCCTGATTCCCATTCCTGCCAGTGGTTCAGGGGTTTTTGTCTTCATTTGCAAGAGTTAATGCTTCCACAGCAATGACTATGTACCAGGGACTCTGAACTTCCTTGTGCGTATTTACTCCTTTGATCTCACAGCAATCCTCATTGGTACTGTCTCTTATTGTGTCCATTTTACAGATGAGACAAAAAGAGCACAGAGAAATGGTATGTTATTTCCTCGAGCTGGGCATAGTGCCTGACTCATAGCTGAGATTAAATACATGCTTGTTGACTAAAGAAAGACTTGTGTAGACATCATCTTAATGCTTGATACCTATTTTCCCCATTACAAATTTGTCTCCATGCCTTTGTCCAGTTCTCATTGTTCCCAACTTTCAGTGCCCAGTTTAAATATTCATAGTCTTCTGTTGATTGTGAGTGTATATGGGTGCAAAATTTAAGGTAGGACTTAACTGACTCAGTACTTTTCTTTCAAGGAATTTGTGCTAAGAAGGTAAACATGTGCACAGGGAGATGAGTGGTAGGGTGTTCTTTGTAGCATTGTTTAAAGTGGCAAAAACTGGAAATCCTTGAAATATCTGGTAATAGTATTCCTGGATAAAGAAAATACAATATTTATACACAATGGAGAACTATTTTGCTATAAATAAAGATACCTAGAATCAATTTTAGGAAAATGGGACCATGCCATTAGGTGATATAAGTCAGGCACAGGTTCATGATTGCTTATAAACTATGGTTCCTCTTATATGACAAACGCAATATATAAATTTAGAGAAAAATAAAAGATTGATAATAAGAAGTAGGGAGACAGAATTTTCCCAAAGGGAAGGGATCAAGGAGTAGAGGGAGTGAAGAGAGAGGGATGGGAAAGGGGATGGAAAAAAGAATTAAGACACGTTATGTACATTACCTGACTCCACAGGGGAAATAAACACTATGTACTGCAAACAAGTGTAAAACAATTGGTGGATGGAGTGAGGAGAGAGCAAAGAGAAAGGTGATGGAAAAGGATTTAAGATATGTTATGCACAGGTACCAACTGCACACAAGGAATGCAAACGTTATATGCTACAAAAATGTACTAATAACCAGAAGTATGTAATCATGAGAAAAAATTCTCCATCCCCTTCCCTAGTCATACAATAGCATACTTAGTAGTCATTAAAATAATGAAGATATATATCTATTGACACAAGAAATTAAGTGAAATAAGTAGGTTATAAAACAGTACACCCAGAATAATTTGATTTTTATTAAAATTGTATGAATATAAATATATGTATCGAAAAATGTGTGGAAAGACATCTATCAACCTGTAGATAGTGGTTATTTTCAGGTAGAGGTTGTGGATGATTTTTCTTTTTTTCTTTTTTCTTTATTCATTTTCCAATTTTCTGAAAAACACCTACTTAAAAAGAAAGAAAAATGAATGTTCTCTAAGAATGATTCCCTGATAACCTCTTGCTTTCCTCAGTCCTTCTTGCATCTGACTGTCCCAGCTTGGCACTGGTTTAGCATGTGCGCTAGTGGATTGATTATAAAGGTCTAGTATTGTTTCCATAAACGATGATTTTCATTTGCCTTCCGTGCTCCTGGAAGGCTGGCCCTCTCTTCAAAGTATTTACAATGTGTATAGAGGATGTTGTACTTGGACGTACTTAATTTGTTCTCTGCTCCTCCCCGGACCCCACCATTTATTCCTATGAAGTAGAAAATGAAGGGTGTTGAATTCACCTAGCCCTTGGGGAAGAAGTGGAGGGGGAGGAGGTGAAACCATTTCCCCAGGGCTGGGCAAAGGCCCAAATTAGCTCATGAAGCCACAGGCAATAAATTATTCCAGGGACCTCCGAGGTCAGGCCCTGGCCTCCTCTGACAGTCACTCTGACCTGCAAAATGGGCCAGGGGCAGTTATGATTCATGCAGATGTCAGCTGGGCTCCTGCCAACCTGATATGAGGAGGTTCTGCAGTTGGAACAGGACAGGCCTAAAAATATGTCCCCCCAGGGACAAATTGGGCCATGCTCTGGGGAACCTGGCGGATCAAAGGTCTGGAGGATGTTCCAGAATCAGGACTGGAGACGCACGGTCTTCTGTCTATGCATCTGGAGCCCCAGGGAGACATCTATAGCCATTACCCCACCAGACAGAGCAAAAAGAAATGAGTTTAAAGCACCAGAAGGAAGACTTAGATAATAATAATGTGGTGAGTGGCTTGGGCAGCAACTGTTGCAATAATATTATCTCCCATTTGTACAGGACTTTACTGTGCGCAAAAATGCTCTCACCTATATTACCATACTTCACCCTCACAACAGCCCTGTGAAATAGACAATCTTTGCCCAGATTTTCAAGCAAGAGAGTTGCAACTCAGAAAGATTAATCAGTTTGCCAAAAGTCACACAGCTAGTAAGAGGCCAGGTCTTCTGACTTGACTGTGTGAAAAAGAAATCCACCTAAATAACTGAAAAGATGGGTAGAGGAAGGATAGAGGAATTTCATAGATACAGTTTCAGAACAGAGGACTCGTCACCGTATTTAGAGGAAGTTTGGACAGAGAATTCATCTGAAGGAGAGATGAACTGGTTCCTCAAAGCCCCAGCTTAATGCCAGCACAGGCAGGGAGGCAGAAGGGCCATGGCTATGAACCACACAGCGTGTGTTCATGCTTTCGCACCTATCACCTGTAGCACCGGGAGGCAAGGGAGACTTTGCTGCTATCTTCAGGTGCCAGTGAGTGTGATGATGGATCAATAATTTTCAGGCCCAGACAAGACCCCATGGTGGAGAAGGGGTGAGATCATGGACAGGGGACATAAGGAGTAGGGAGTGGGGAGAGTCAGACTGCTTCAACTCTTACTCCCTTTCCAGGGTCATGAAGAGGGATCTGCAGAATGCTCAGCCATAGAGGTTGGTGTCCTTCCCTCAAGTAGAATCCTTCCTACCCTATGAGGTGCTAACTCTGCTCAGTCTCGTCTGTGTTTTGTGAGTCTCAGCACTGCAGTTCAGCCAAATCCAAGTCCTGGCTTGCATCATCACTGCCATTGTGCTTATATGCTCAGACAGCTGTATTTCAAGGAGCGTATTTTGTTCCCAGCAGTCTGGAAAACAAAAACCACCCTAGGCATTTCAACAGAAATGACTTTATACAGGCTATTGATTAAATGGAGGGATATGGTTATTTCTCTGGGTAAACAAAGAGGAGACCATGGGATTGTTGGAAACCTGAAGCTCTAATGAGCTACCCTGCTTAGATCTTGGAGGAGGTGTGCTTGGCTGCTGCTGAGGACTTTGAGCAGGTGCCGTGTAGCTGATATTACGGAAGCCATTGGAGCCACAGATTGAAAATAACTGCATTGGCTGGGGCACAGAGGTCCTGGTTTGGCACAACTTTGGAAGAAACAGCAAGTGAATGAGGATGAGCAAATCTTTTTTCCCTTCTCCCTGTAGCTCCCCCTACACACAGAACCGAATAGTTCCTGGTGGCAGAGGAGAAAAGGAATTCACAGTACCCCAGCATCAGCAACACAAAGCAGGACACATAAAAGTGGGTTTGGACTTCAGTAACCACCACTGAGCCTCATGTTCAGAGAATGTATTAATGGAGGAATAGATAGAAAGATAGAAGAAGAAAAAGAAAAGAAAGAAGGAGCCCCAGAAGGTAGTTTGGACTCACAGCCCCTGCGTTTGACCAGTTCCTGATCTGCCAGTCCCTAACTTTCTATGACAGGTCCTAGGGCTTTTATGCGTTGCAATTTTTTTAAATCCGGGAGGGGGCACATCTTCATCTTTATCCCTCTGGGCTCATCTTGATCCTTTGCCCTTTGCCCCAGACTGAACAAAGCCATCCTCCAAGCGATAGGAAAAAGGGAGATTCAAGTGTCAAACAATAATAGCAAGATATTATCAATGTAGGACTCTGATTGTGTCATATAAAAAATAAAATACACACCAGTTAATCAAAGCACTACAGACACTTTTAAGTAATCCCACTTTGGCTTTGCATAACTCCATATACTGCCGGCAGTGCTCTTGTCTACCACCAGAGACCATAATATACATCAAAAATTCTCCTTTAAATTTATTTTCAGTAAAGAGTGGTCTTTTGAACTGCGGCAGTGGAGGCTTAAGGGTACAAAATCTTTCTCGCCTTTTTCGCTTTCTTTTTCTGTCTCCCTCATCTTTCTCTTTGGTGGGGCGGTGACTCTGGGGTGGGGGATTAGAGCAGCAGTGGGTTCCACTCATCTCGTCGAAATTTCTGTCCTTTGCATGGATCAGTTCCTCTCATCCGCCACTTGATGAAGATATTAAAGCAGGAAGGTGAAGGAAGGTTGAGCGGCAGCAAGAGGGAGCAAGAAATAATTCCTCTCCATTCGCTTTAGAAAATGATTTCGATTGCTGGGTCCAAGGATGGTTTGGGGCCATTCCAGGCAGGGTAGTGTAAACTCACACATTCTCAGGATCTCAGATTTTGTGAAACGTATGATCCTGGGTACCTCCGGGTACAGATGACAAGCCCACAGCAAGCGGAACCCTTCTTTGCTGCCCTCACTCAGGGCACAGTAAAGAGGGCTGCCTGACCTACTCACCGGGGAACTTGTGTGCTCTGCAGGACAGTGCATTTCAGTAACTAAATCTTAGTCCTCGCTTTGAACTAGAATTTACTACTTAATACCTGTGTGCCCTGATATCAGTTCTTTTCATTGTGGTGAAATATACATAATAGAAAATTTATCACTTTAATCATTCTTAACAAGATAGCTCATGGATATTAGGTACATTCAGATTGTTGTGTAGCCACCACCCCCATTCATCTCCAGGACTTTTTTATCTTCCTAAACTGAAACTCTACACACGGTGCACTGCCCATCTCCACTGCCCCCAGCCTCTGGCAAACACTATTCTAGTTTTTGTCTTATGACTTTCACTGCTCTAGGTACCTCATGTGTGGGGAATCATATAGTATCGGTCTTTTTCGTGACTGGCTTATTTCACTTAATGTCTTCAAGCTTCATCTACATCAGAGCGTGTGTCTTATATGACAGTTTTTACCCTGAGTATACTGAGACTTGCCAGCTGCTTCTTACCTTGCCTCAAACAAAGAATGGGTAAAGTGAAACCTATAAGAGAGAACATGACATCATATCCATAGATTCTTAGACATGGAAGGGATCTTCAATATCATTGGATTCCACATCCCAGCTTTAGAGGATGGCCTCACCACCACCTCTGAGAAGGAAGGAGAGCTGATAAGTGCAGCAGTTCCTTATATTTGCAAGTGATTTATATTTATTCCTGAGATGTTTGTACTGATCATTTCACTTGATTCTAACAATAATTCTAATGTGGGCATAGGTAAGTCTTGTTTCATACTTTACCAATGGTGCAACCAAAGACCAAACAGTGGAATGAGGTTTTTCATGAATAATTGTGATACAGTCTCTTGTTTCCAGTTTCCCATCCTTTCTGCAGAACCACACTGCCCACACTGGCCCAGGCTTGCAAACTTGTCTATTCTATTCCTTAGATGAAGGTTACTTAAAACTTTCATATTTTCTTGGAGTCATCACTTCAGAATTCCAAGTTCACCTAATTGAAACTTCCAGGTCATACTCAAGGAAACAAAAGTGTTAGTAGTCACTGTCAGATATGAGCTGAGATGGAGGTCAGAGCTCCCAGCAAAGTGGAAAATCACACTAGAGAAGATTTCACAGCTTTATCTTGGGAGTCAGGAGATTCTTTGAGGTGTCTGAGCTAAGTTCTGCCTGTAGTAATAGTAATAATAACATTCTTCTTATTATTCTGCCTCTTGCTATGAGATCAGTAGGAGCAGAGACAAATTTCTCCTTCAACATTCTTTGCCCTTAACTGAGTCTCTCAATCTTCAACTTCCATGGATGAGGAGGGATGTTTGGAATGAGGTTTTCCTCATTCCTATCTTCTGGCAGCAGAGATGGACCTGTGTGTTTAAGGTGCCCCTAACAGACACCCCAAGGCCACTTCTCTAAGGGTCTATAAGTGTTGTGTGAAATTTAAGAGGATTCTTGCCATTCATCTGCCAGCCCCAAGGGTCTTATGCTTCCAGATGGTGCAGGATGGGTGAGGGCAGAGGGCAGAGGGCAGAGGGCACGGGGAAGAATGTCAACTGGGAAATCAGAAGAGTCTAAATAAGGCATGATCTGTTTGCTCTCATGTCTTCTTTCTGATCTCCCAAAAGGAACACAACCCTACAATAAGCACTCCAGCCGTATGTAAATAATCACCAGACTTCAACTGCCTCTTTGCCCTGTGCCTGATTCTTGAGATGGAAAATCCAGGTATATTCCTGAAGAGTGTCACTGCTAGGAGCAGTAAAGAAAATCCACAACCAAGATGATGAGACACTGAGTGAGAGGCCATATGGTGCTGGGGTGGGACATGGGGGTAAATGTTTCAGAATTGGCCTCCCTGGGGAGGGAGGCCATAGAAGAGATTCGAGTTTCCAGGCAGTGCAGAGGCAGGAGCAGATACAGACAATCTCAGCTGGGCACAAACGGCCACGTGACTTTGGAAGCCCAGGTCTGAGCTCTGGAGCTTTATTTCAGCGGCCCCAGCTGCACGTTCCTGAAAAGCTGGCAGTTGAATGAGGCATCTCCCAACTCAGACATGAGTCACGCAGACTTATTTTAAGTCCTGACCTCTTCCCAGGAAGAGAACCCGACATGGAAAGCCACGTGCTGTGAAGCAATCATGGCCCCGGGCCAAGGGAAACAGAGGCGCCTGCGACTTACTGACAACCACCTTCTTTGAAGCCCAGTATGAGCAGAGGCCAGAACAGCTGTGGACCTCACACTCTCTCCCTGGTGGGGCAGGACGGTGGAGCATGCGGTGCCAGCAGCTCGTAGGCCCTTGGCAGGGCCACCGAAGCCTGGAGAAGGGGCAGGGGGCAGGAGGCAGGGAGAGGGAGCCCTGTTGTTTTCTCTTTCTGGGGCTCTGGACTTGTTGACAAAGCACATTGACTCCTCCTGAGAGGCTATGTGATCCTTTGGGGACAAATGGACTGAGGGGATATGAGAGCTCGCGCTCACTCTGCCAAAAGTATTTAAGTTTTTTAATCATTCATATCCCCATTTCCATACCCAGCCACACTTAAAAGGGATTCCGGGGAAATCTAAAAGCTTTTCTGATTGCCCAGGCATATCTAGCATCTTCATAAAATGTGCTTTCTCAACTGGCCTCTCAGAATCGAAGGCTTCAACGCTTATGAAGAAAAGCTAATAGTTCCAGCTGGTAGTCATTGAAAAGTCACTTAATATCTCTCAGTGCAAGGAGCTATATTTAATGGGACACAATGTTTTTTCCCTAAGCAGTTGAGGAAAAAAAAAAAACTCTTGACATCATATTAATAATGTCAAGTTTTATTGGCTCTCTCATTTGACATGATATTAAACTTTTCAGACTCTATCTCGACTGAGGTAAAAGGTTGTTAAAATGCGAACAGATAGGAGCATTACAAAAGCATGCCATGGAAGAAGCGTCTGTCCAGGCGAGCAGGGAGAGCAAAAAGGACTGTGGCATGGAGCTTGATAGAGCAGTCTTACCTTGTGGACCAGCTCTGAGGGGGTTAGCATCATCCCAGGAGTGTCCTTCTGCTAAGATGCTGGTGTAGACCCCAAAGGGGCAGATGGCTTTAAAGCCATGTGGTGCAGGGGTGGTCACTGTCCCCCGCAAGGCTAGTTACCTAGAGGGAATCGAGGAAAAGTGTGGTAAAACCCAAGCACAGCTTTGCTCTGCAATACTATCTCAGGAATAGAAAATTCCCCAGGATCCTAATAATAACACTGACAAGAGTTGCTGAAACTTACCTGGAGCTACCACGTTACCCTATGCCATCCCAACTGCTTCCCCGTATTCACTCTTGTCGGTGTCTCACAGCAACTAGGGAATTAGATGCTGTTGTGATTGTCATTGTCCCTCTTTCAAGATAGAAAACGGCGGGTGAGGGTTCATGTGATTCATCCAAGTCTGAAGGCTAGTAGGTTACAGACCTGAGAGTCACACTCAAATAAGGACTATGGGATGAGAGTTATGTGTTCACCACCCTTCAAGACAGTGGGAGCCACTATGGAAATGCATAATGTCACTTCTGCAAGGGCTAGGAGCCCAGGCCTGGCCTGCAGACCTCTGTCGGCCCCAGGAACTCCTCCTCGTCTACTCTGTCTGCAGTGGGGGTCCAACAGGCAGGCAAGCAGGAGCATTCCCTCCAGTAGTCAGCACTGACTTTGCCTGTCAGGCACAAAACCGTAAATAACATACTTTAAGCAAAGAACACCCCAGCAACCCAATAATGCATGTCTAAAGCTATTTGATGTTGGAGAGTTACAGTAATACTTTTATGCTTTGTTTAAAGAAATTGTTTGCGGCATATTTGTAGTGAAATCACTCCAAAGAGTTTATTTTGGATGATTGATTTATAGGAATCCAGCTCCCATACCCAGAGGATGACACTTAAATCATATCTTCTTTTCATTTATAATAAGGAACAAAATGATCATATTTTGACAAGTCTGATCATTTTGGGGGCTGAGCAGGTTCCCTCGGTGGGCTCAGTCTATAGCTCACAGAACTGATGGAATATTATTACGTCTCATTAAAATCAGCTGCAGCTGCTTCAGCTGGCTGCCCCAAAGAAAACAAAGCTATTGGAGATTTTTCCTGCAGTTGTCAGGATACCTAGTGATTTTAAAGAAGAGCATGACTGCAAATATCCTTAGCTGTGATTCCCAAAGCCTGTCTTCTTTGGGTTGGAACTTAGTGGGTTTCCCCTCATCCTGACACGTGATATTCACAAACCTTTCCGTGTTATTCCTTCGCCATTGGTGCTGCTGCAGCCGCTGACCTTGTGATCCCACAGAGGCCTCATCACATTCTCAGGCCTAACGGGACTCTTCATGACCCAGGCTTAGAGATGAGGGCGGCATTTGCAGATTTGGCACCACCTACCCTCTGCCTAAACCAAACAAGTCTGTTCTATAGCTTGCACCAGATTCCAGATCTTCAGCTGGGGCCGAAGCTGCCCCTGTAACCGCCCCAGACTCTGCTCGCCTCATTTGCTTGTGCTTGGCTTCTGAGCTGGGCTCTGGGCTGCACTAAGCCAAGGGCTCCATTCGGCCTTTTGCCCTGGTGGAGCAGCCCGCGCTGCTCTCCAGCAAATCATCAGGCCTCTTCTGTTGATCTCTCCCTCTGGCAGGAGCCCAGCCCTACAGGCTCCCACTTGGAGAGAAGAGAGTTCAGTCTGTGACAGCCACACAGTGAGAAGACCAGGAAAGTTCCCCAGGAACAAAACCTTCCCAAGTTCTCGGGGTCCGTAGCAGTCTGTGTAAGAGTACGACGGTGAAAGAGCTTCCTTCTCTCATCTTCCTCTTTCATCTTCCCTATCCCCTCCCCTTGACTTATCTTTTTTCCTCTCTGTCCCCAGCCCCCCCCCTTCAATTCATATCAAGAACAGCCAATTTAGCGGGCAGCGATACGGCTAGCTTCAGCACAAGTCCGTGGGATCAGTGGCTGTAGGGAATGGCACAGCTAGAAGGAGAAATCAAAGATGAAACAAGCATTTGGATCTTCCTGCAACTGAAGCTTAGCACCCTCTATGCATTATTCATGTTTGACATTGTCACCCTCTTCTTTAACACTCTCCACTGAGCTACAACAGAGCGCTGGATCCGAGGGGCTTTGAAACCCTTTGCCCTATGACACTGATCGATCCTCTGCTCTGCAGATGGCCCAGACAGGGCCATGTTCTGGCCTGGCTCAGTGACAGCTTCAGGCCAGAAGCGGGGCACAAACCCTGGCCCACACTCCTTTGCAGGACATTTCAAGCCATGAGGAACTATTCTCTGTACTCTTGATTCCTGAACCAAATGCGCAAAATCTTAAGCAACTGGACTCTTACTTGACTGCTTTAAATTATAAATTATTGACCTCAGGCAAATCATTGGATTTGTCCAAGCCTAGGTGTGGTGTCCTTAAAATTCAGCATTCATGGTGACTTTCTTATAGGAATGCTGTTGGGACTAAGTTAATTAATATATGAGAAAACACTTTGTGAGTGCACAGCGCTACACTAATATAAAAGCAATGAAGAAAGGCTGAAGAGCTTTAGACATTCGCAATGTCCTGGCTGTTACAGTCTGGGAACTTGTTCATTTAATCCTCACAAAATCCCTCTGAGGGCAATACTAGTATTTGAAGAAAGTCCCTTTCTTACCAGGAAATTCAGGAGCTCAAAGTGAGCTGGGGATGTCCAGAGCTGAGATTGCCATACACCTCTAACTTTTCCTTCTCATTCTGCAGATTTCCTTTTCAGACCAGGAAGCAGTTAGGTTCTAGCTTTGCACACAAACCCAAGTGCTGATGTTCTAGCTCGACAAGTACTGTTCATGCCTGGAACACCTGGACTTGGGGTACTTGGGTGCCCCGTTCTCTGCTACTCTAGTTTTATTAATTTTCTGTTGACCTGAATGAACAGGTCAACGACCATTTTGCAAGGCTCACTGGAAGGTTTGGCACTTAGCTTGGATTCACAAGAAAAAGGGCCTTTGGGTGTCTCCTCTATGGATCCCAGAGCCAAGCTTTTATCCTGAGCCATTTTCTTTAGACATTATCTAAGGGTCCACCACCTTGGCAGGAGTAAGCTGTCTCCAAAAGCCAGCACAGAACTTCAGAAGACCAAAATGTAGAGGGAAGAAGCCATAAGTGCAACCTCTTTGATGGGAGCCAATGAGAGATCTTTCTGGAGGATTACAGTGACATGACACTTAAATTCTCAGCCCTCCTCATAGGCATGAGTTGAGAGTAATTATACAGGGCAGGCTGGCTCAAAGAGGCAGTAAGCTGGCTAAGGCTCTTAGAAGGCAGTCTGATGACATTGTTATGTATCTATCCTAGGGCTCAGGATGCAGCAGGGCTGGGTATTAGCTGATTATCTGATCCTGTCAGCAGAGAGCTTTCAGAGAGTCCAAAGCGCTAGTCCCCAGATTTCCTGGGGGAGACACTAAGCTCAGACACCTGCAGGGGGTCCTCTGGAGTCCTGCTTAGGACGGTGTCCTGGGTGCTTTCTCTGTCACGCAGGCTCTGCATGCACAGTTCTGACATGTCTCCCAGTCACCACAAAGTGATGGGAGAGGAGGTGACAAGTGTCTATGAACTTCCTCCATATTCCACTGGAGACACAGGTCCTCTTTCCTGGGAGAACCATTTACTCAGTCCTCAGGTGCCAGTTTCAGCTGCAGAGAAGCTTTCCCACTTCAGCCTTTCTGGGTAGAAGGTAATAGGTAGAAGGATAAGACAGGAGGGACAGGAAAGAGCCACTTCTGTGAGAGTTCAAGGTCCAAGGCAGGAAGTTGTGTAGGTGTCATTGGTGGCCATTCTTTCTAACAAGAGCAGGCTTAAGCCGCAGCAAGAGAGACTCAGCTTAGACATAAAGAAGAACTTATTTGATTTGAAGGTATGCCAGACGCATGTACCTCATCACTGTGTATATTATTATTTACTGTGCTAAGACATTTTTTATATTTTCTCAATCCCTCTGACCACCCTATGAGAGAGGTATGAAAATTAGATTTTCCTTTTTAGCTGATAAAGTCACGGTGCAAATAATTGATGTACCTGACCTCTGGTCAGCGCTAGAAGGGGATGCAACCAGCATGTAGGACTGATGCTGGGGCCCGGCCTCTGAATCGCTGCTGTCCCCCCATCTCCCCAAGAAAAGCTAAGAAATGCTGGGGACAGTGCGTTCTGGCGGGGCAAGGGTGTGGAATGACCCCGGCACTGATGTGGCTCTGTGTTTTTCCCCCCTGGCCAGGTTCTCTATGTTCTACCCCACTTGCAAGCTGGGGTAGGGAGATGAGAATGGGGCTCCTCGGGGGACATAGGCCCGCCCAGGAGGCGCTGTCAGATCTGTTTTGTTCTCTGTGCAGACTCCGATGCCCAGTCCGATGGGGGTCATCACCTTTTCCGTGGATCCTCTGTCCAGAGCTGAATTATCTTGCGCAAGTGGTACCCACCAAGGCCCGCAGCTCTGGCCCTCCTGGGTTTCCTTTACAGCTTAGCAGGTTTTAATCTGCCCACCAGGTCTTGTCAGTTTCAAGAGCCCCCCTGACCTTTTAAAAAACATTTCCTATGTTATCAGAATTATTTCCTAATTCATTCCCTTCTGTCCATGAATATCTAAATCCTATTTGAGTTAATGCCCTTCATTTTCATTTATAAAGACAGATACACAATAATTATTTCCTATCTCCGTGGTTTCCTTATCTCTTGTCCTAATAATGCCTTTGGCAGATGAACATTCCCATCCGTTGAAACAGTTTGAGTGTTTGTTTTTTTACTCTTTAAAGAAGAAAAATAAAATACTTCCCTGGGCCTTGTCTCCTCTCCCCCGTCCTCCTCCAGCCCTCTTGGCTCTCCCCTCATCCACCTTTCTTCCTGGCTACCCCCTTTCCTCACCCCCTACCCCACTGCCCAGGCCGCACCCGCCATGCCAGTGCCTCTGATTTTCCTGCTGGCCTCGCCACCGTCTCTCTGCAGCCTCCCATCTGAATTTCATCAGCCCCGAGTCTGCCTTTGAGCTCAGGTCCCCCCAGCTAGTAAAATTGGTTTGGATGAGCAGATGCAGGCTCAAAAAGAAACATTCTTTGGTTTCCTCTCATGAAAACTAGTGAGAAGAGAATTCACAGCTCCCTTCTCTGGTATCTCTTTGAAGTGTTTGATTGAAAAGAGAAGGGATAGAGAGGAATAGGGGGATAGCGGTGGGAATTAGGATTCCAAGTTTAACTAGCAGCTCTGAAAGCAGGAACCCAGCCTCCCAGACATCGTGCCTGTCCTTGTCACCTGGGTAGGGGCAAAACTGACTGTTTTGCTTTGTGTGTTTTGTTTTGCTGTTTTAAACCCAGTCAGGTCTCCTATACCCTCCTTTCTTTTATTTCGGGATAAAACTGGACACACAATTTGAATCTAGGGCTGGGAGAAATCATGGATAGAATCAGGCTGATTTTAAGGGAACCAATTCTATTCCCAGCAAATATATGTTCAAATTCAATGGTCATTGCTGACTGCATACTTTTATATGCTAGTCAAATAAATGCCCCATTTACTTCTCATGAGAATCCCATATCTAGGTGTTACTGATTTACTATTGTACCGTTGGGGAAACTGAGGTCCAGAGAGACTGAGTAACTTACTGACTTAACCAACAGGGGTACGGCTGGGCCTTGAACCCAGGTCTTCCTGCACATCTCTCATTCTCCCACACCCAGGCCTTCATGAGGATTCACATGTGTAACTCCTCCAGCTTTAGTCTTCGTCAAGGTCAGGAAAGAACTGTGGAGAGCTCCTCTGTGAAGATATCCAATGGATGCACCCATGTTCTTTTATCGCTGGTAGAGAAAGCAGATATGAGGAATGGAGGGGAAAATGTTTGAAGCATGATGCCCTAGAGAGAAGTGAGGCTTATAAATGGGGAACTTGGAATATCTCTGTGTCAAATCCCTCCATTTTATAGCCAAGGCTACTGAGACCCAGGAAGGAGGCAGGACTTACCCTTGCCACAGCTAAGCCTCACTGATGAAGCCACAGCCCTCAGAGAGCTCTGCCTCATCCTCTGGAGAAAGATGTGGAAATACCTGGTAGTCACACTAAGGGATCAAGAAATCATTACTTCCCTGGGCAAGACGAGAGGAAGGACTGACTTAGGAAGGCTGGCAATGGCCAGAGGCTTTGCCGTACATTAACAGCCACGAAGATAACACTTCCGGACCTGCAAACTCCCAAAGGGGTTAGTGCCCCTGAGGCTCCAGCTCCTAAGAGAGCTGCCCATTTTGGTTAGTGGGTGGGGCTACCAGCCTGTAGTCTGTTTTTGTGGCTTTTGGGGGGGTCTGTCATAGGGGACTAGTATGATCTTGATTGCTCATATTACTGGGGCTCAATGACATGCAGTGGGGTCTTAGAAAGTACCATAATGTAATCTTTGTGCAGTTCCTGCCAGAGGGCAGGAAGGATGATGTCAACAAAAAAGGTCTCATAGCTGGAGACTATTTGCAAAACAATGTTAACTGAACCACTGTTTCATAGAGTGGGGCACCGGAACCCAAAGCCTGGCCAGCTGAGACAACATCTTTCAGCTAATGTTTGAAAAGCAATAAGGAGCCTTCCTGTCTCTTTGTTCTGAGATGCTATTATAAGAACTATCTCCTGATCCTCTAGGAAGTGCCTCTAGATAATTACATATATGTAATTAGCAAAGAGAAGCACACTAAACTTCTAAAAACCATATAATTGGTTTTATATGGAGCCTGGAAGGAATGAGATTCCAGGACAATAATGGTTTGGCAAGCTTGTGGGTAGCTAGGGATGGAGCAGATATGGTGGGTTTTGAAGTGATCTGAATTTAAGTTACTTTAGTAGGGGGTCAGGATTTTGGAGGAGACAAAGAAGGCAAGAGGGCTTGGGGACTAGAGGGATGACCCTCGGTGTGTCTTCCTAGACATAGAAGAAATCCGCATCATTACATTTTTCTTGGTGGCTACTCGAGAGCAAAGGAGATGGGGCACAGTGCCGAGGGAAGAAAATTGAGCTTGGAAATCACCAGAGCTGGATTCTGGTCTATGGCTGCTACTCAGAGCTTCAGTTTCTGGTCTCTTAAAATAAGGGTGTTGACTTCTCCAGTCCTTCATTTATTTACATACTATTATTGTGAGTTTTGTCAGATGTTTAAATTTTTTCTTTTAACCAGCTTCCTTTTGAAATTTGTTCTCACTGTAAAAAAACCATCCATACAATATGGGTTTAGGATGGAAGTCATTCTTCCTGTAAAGCATATTAAAACCAACTTAACTACAAATTTTTTATAAGCTCCTCTGTGTACTACTTCAAATTACCTTTTACGTCACCCTCTGAGGGGCCCTGGGCCAACTGATTGCAGCCCCCCCCCCCCATTGTGTGAGGCATGACACAGGGGATTTCCTTCCTTTTCCTTTCTAATGGAGGACAAGACTTGTGGAAGCTCTGAGCCCCAGCTGGGAAAGCGAAAATGATCTGCATGTTTCGAGGATACTGAAGCCAGACCCAGAGAGAAAAGGCACAGTCATTGTTAACTGCAGCCGATTACTCTGCTGGATGGTACTGGCAAGGAAAGTGACTTTGTAGAGTTGTCTTGGAAGGAATTACCACACTGGTAAATAATTTTGACCCCAGTAATATTTAATGCTAAAATTTGCTACAAGTGCTTAAGAGAATTAAGGGAAAGAAAAAACCCAATGGCTCCATTAGAGTTTAATAAAGCAGTTTTGTAATTAATAACCTCCTAGTCACACCTGTAATTTTGAGCATGAAGAAGAAGTAACATTAACTATATATTCTCTTTCTTTTTCTGAAGGGTAGAATTATTTCCCTTTAGTCTATCACTGTGTGTGTATAAGTGTACAAATGTGTGTTCATATACAAATATATCTATATGTAAGCTATGGCTAGATCTTTAGGCAAATACTGATATTAACTTACTTTAAATATTTATTATTTATCCTTACTTTTTAAGTACCTATTAAATACTACCATTCAGTCATTCAGTCCATCAAACCATCTTAGCCATTGATTCATGTTAACAAATAAATATTTATCAAATACAACTCAGAAGATGCAAAAAGGTGTAGTAAGATGTTCCTGCCCTTTAAGACTCATCTTTTTTTCTTTTTTCAAATCAAAAATATTTTGACAAACAATCTTAGGATAATTAAATAACAATACAACTCAGCAAAGCCAATGTTACCGCGAATGATGCAGATTGGAAACATTCTAAGAAATAGCCATTTTAAGAATTCAAAGGAAGGGAAGAGATGACTTAATAGAAGGGTGGGTTAAAATACCAAGGTTCGGGGTGTAGCTCATCATTTCACAAGTTTCCGTCCACCATGGTGGTGGCTCCAAGGCAGAAACATGCTGGAAGGGACTGGCCGACAAAAACTGCTTAACTCAGAGCACCCAGGAAACAGAGAGCAAGTGAGCAGAGGAAGGGTCCAAGGACCAGATCCAGCCCCTAAAGTCGTGTCCCCTGACCTGCCCAGACCCACCTGGAAGTGTGCTTTACAAATCTGCTAGGCATTTCTCAAGGCAATCAAGTTGACAATTAAGATTAACCAGCACGTCAACTATTTAAAACGGGACTTTTAGCAAATCTCGTGACCTCCCTGGTCCCCAGTGTTTTCCTATGAAAAATGGAAGTTGAATTACTTGTGCCTAAATTTTATCATTCAGTGAAAATCCAGACAGAGGATTCAGTGTAGAGACAGGTGAAAGATGGAACGACCTTGCACTGACCTTGTCTGAGAGTTTCAGAGTGACTGTTCTACATCGGAAAGCGCGGGCCATAGCCTAAAGGGCTGATCGGAATTCTGTTTCTCTGGACTGGAAGAAACACAGTCTCACTATCTTGCCAACAACTGCCCGTGGCAAATCCAGTATCCTGCTTGATACAGCACTTGAAGGAAATTTTTTTTCATGGAAACAAAAGTTTTTGCTTAATTATTCAGCACACTCATGCATTTAAAAATACTGTCCACTCTCTAACTAGCTGTCTTTTTAACAAAGCTTCTTGGCTTCTGAGGAGCCAGGCCCCCATTGTCTAAGGCTTCCATATAAAGAACTGTGGACCGAGCATAATCCCAGCTGTCCCTGGGTTTAGAGAGAAGTGTCCCTAGGCAGAATGAGGTGTCTAGACGAACTGACTTTCTTCGGAGACAGGAGGAGGTACATCATAGCTCCCAAGGGGCTGGTGTGGGCAGAGTGTGGATAGGGATTAAACAATGAGGCAGGGTCATTTCCCCCTACTATAGATGGTGAATTTTAAGAGATCACTAAAGTCTTTCTCTGCACTGTCTTCAATGCTATTTATCCATTTATCTAACATCCACTCATCTTGCCATCCATTCAGTTCAAATTCATTTTCTATTCTTTGCTCTCTGTTCTAGGACCTGAGACCCTTATGTCCAGCGAAGATCAGTATAGGACAATCGCCAGAGGAAATAAGGAATTTTTCTAATTGCCAGGAAGAAACTTTGCAATTTTTGTCTTGCCCAATTCATTTGATGTTTTCTTTGGTGATGAAAGATATCCTACCTTTAGGAGGAATCAGATCTCAAATCTTAGAAGAAGGCAGAACCATATCAGTTCATCTCAGGCTTTGATCAGCAATAGGATTTGGATAATGAAAATGCTACTTATTCAAACAGCCCCCTTCAATGCCAGAGTTACCGAATTTAGTGCAGTCACCACTTAATATTCTAGCCTACTTCCCCAGACCCTCCCTGAAAATATCAGGAGCAGCAACATAAAAATAAAGAGAAGTGCCCTAAGCTGGAATTACATGTCGTACCTGAGTGAAGCTTCAGCTGGGGAGGGACTGTCACTTTGGCTGTGGTTCAGAAGGCCTTTCTGCCTCAGTTCACCCTATCCAGGGTACTGTTTCCCTTCCATCAGGCCTGGAGACATGAGTTACGTCTGGACTACACAAGGCAGTTCAAGCTTACTAAGCAGTTGATTCCTATAACTGGAATAAAAGACAGTAAGAGGAGAGTAGAATTAAGAAAGAGTTCAAGCCATGCGCGGTGGTACATGCCTATAATCCCAGCATTTGGAAGTTTGAGGCAGGATTGCGGAGTTTGAGGCCATTCTGGACTACGCAGCAATTTCAAGACCAACCTGGACTACGCAGTGAAACCCTGCCTCAAGCAAAGCAAAGCAAAACAAAACGCAAAGAATTTAAGTAGGCATCCAACTGGACTTTCTGACTATTAAGCCTCTCAAAGAGTCTGAGGACTACAGCCTTTGATTTGTTCATCTGTAAGGTTGGGATATTATCTGTCTTGGGATAAGTTAGGATGATCGGATTTAGAGAAATAATATTCAGGAAGGTGGTGAACATAGTGACTAACACATAATACACACTTAGTACGTATGGCCTGAATCTGAATCTGACCCCTGAGAAGAGAGGACGATTTCTCAAAGAACACAGCCTCTAAGCAGGACCATGCTGGCTCCTAAGAATATTCTGGCCAATGGAATGCTGCCTTTCAATGATTCCCTTCATGACAGTCCATCTTGCAAATAGCCCCACACATATTGACTTTAAAAACAAAATGATTATCCTGAGTCCCTTTAGAAAACATAAAAAAATAAACCCACCAAAAAGCAAAGCGATCATTTCTCTCAGAGCCCATATTTTGCCCATTCCAGGAGCTGGAGGTCTCCAGTGTTATTGGCAGTGAGGCCTAGACATAAACTATGGCTTCCAAGCATGTAGGATGAAACAAGTTTCATCTTTTGGCAATAAATATCTTACTTCTGTATTGTCAAGTCTATTCTTCCCAAGTCCCTCTTCCTTTTGACATCAAAGTTAAGAGGGCAGGGATTCTCCATTTCTGCTGGGGAAGAAGGAGTAGATGTTAGATTGGCATCAGAGCACAGAAGACTTCAAGGAGACACCAGCAAGAAGTGTGAGGTAGGGAAAGAGGGACTGAAGTTGGAATGATAGGCAGGGCCAGTCCCTTTCTTCACTAGCTGTTTGTATGTGTCACTGTCCACCTAGCACAGGTGTGTCAAGATCCCCTTGGAGGAGTCATTCCAAATCCAAGATTTACCAGAGCCATGCTCAGAAACAGCTGTCAGGTGTAACCTAAGAAGCTGCTGAATGTGACCGGGTCCAGGCAGCCCCTTAAAAGGGTGGGTTTCATTCCTGCTGCCATTTGGCAAAGGGACACACTGGGCTGGAAAAGTCATCAGACAAGCGGGGTCAGGAAAATGGCAACTGTGGTTCCCTAGAGGCCAGATAGCTTCTTGGCATGGGTAAACAGAAGTGGAGATGGATCAAGGGGTGAGGGTCACCTCATTAGGAGGCTGACAAGGCCAGCTGCCCTCTGGTGTGGTGCTGGTGTGATTGGCCTTATTTTCAGGATGAAGGCAGAAGCCACAGGATGCAGGGAGGAGGCCCCAACAGGGGCAAGAAAGGGATGACTGTGGCCCAGACAGCTCCTGCTGGACATCTGGGGACTGCTAGCCCTGGGCAGATATGCTTGGTGCTACAACTGTGCCAAACAGAGCCGAGTGACTGGCTTTAATAAAGCAAACCCACTTACTCATTTGCATGTGATTTTTGCATCTTATTTACATGTGATTCACTTAATGTCAGATGCACACAACTTCCTAACTTCTGCTTCTGCCCTACCCCCACCAAGCACCCTGGTCTCCTCCCTTTCTCAGTACCTCTCTTCGCCTGCCCTGTGTGTTTTTGCATGTTCTTTTTCCTCTAAAGGAGTAGAAGAACACAGGCCTTGGTCCTGGAGGAACCTGCCCTCTCATCTGGCCTTCTCCACTGGTCTTTCTTTCCTTTTCTTTGTTTCTATTCTTTCTTTTTTTTATTTTTCTGAATATACCAGGAACTGAACCAAGGGCCCTGTATGTGCTGGCAAGCAATCTACTACTGAGCTCACCCCATCCCTTTAAAAATCTTATTTGAAAACAGGGTCTTGCTAAGTTGCCCAGGGTAGACCCAAACTTGTGATTCTCCTGCCTCAGCCACTGGAGTAGCTGGGATCACAGATGTGTGTCCCCACTCTCAGTTTCTTATCTGTCTTTTGAGCTTCAGCAAACCTCCTATGCCTCTTTCACCTATGAGTAAAATGGGAACAACAGTAATTATGTCTCAGAGAATTTATTCGAAGGCTAAATCGAAGTCAGCCCACGTGGTAGGCCCTACTGTGTGAAAGCAGCAAGATGTTCCAGCCCCGGTCTCCGCCCTTTCTCAACGCCTTTCTCACAGGTGCAGGAAAACCCGTGGCTCTGGAAGTCCTAGTGGTCGTTTTCCATAGAACTGACGGGTAGGCCGGTTGCCTCATCACTGTCCCCTCTTCATGGTCACGTGTCACGCTGCGTCCAGAGTCACAGAAGGGAAAGGGGACCCTGCTAGCCACCATGCTCCTTCCTGGTGTTTTCCAGTGTCCTGGCTGCAGGATTTTTATTTCTCTTCTCCGGTGTCTGAGTCGAGGGTGCCCTGCTCCCTAATCCCTGGCGGGCCTGCTTCCTCTGCGGTTTCTCTCACGCCTCACGTCTGCCCGATTCCAAAAGCCGGGGACGCAACACAGATCTCTGCTCTGCTGATGTCTTGATGTGGTGACGGCTTGTGCCAGCCTGTCTAGGACACCAAGCTCAGCTGCTGAGATCCTCTTGTTTCCAGATCTCAAGGACATCCTGCTCTTCTCTAAGTGCTGGCTTCAGAGTTCGTATTTTGGGAGTTACTCAGGCAAGGAAAACTGTTAATTTGCCACTTTAGATTCTTACATGTTACTTCTGTGAGACTCCATTTTTTCTTTTTCTTTTTTCTTTTCTTTTCTTTTCTTTTCTTTTCTTTTCTTTCTTTCTTTCTTTCTTTCTTTCTTTTTCTTTCTTTCTTTCTCTTTCTTTTCCTTCTCCTTCACCTCCTTCTTCTTCTTGAGACCAGGTCTCGCTATATAGTGCAGACTGCCTTGAACTCACTACTAGTATGTAGCCCAGAGGGCCTTGAACTTGTGCTGATCCTCCTGCCTCAGCCTCTGGAGAGCTGGAAATAGAGCCAGGTGCCACCATTTTTTTTCTCCTTTCCCAGGGAAGGCAAGGGGTTACAGTGTAAAGAAATACTAACAGTCACAGTTGAGGAGCGTTTGCTATGTGCCAAGCACTATTGCAAGCACCTGTGCATATGATCTCATTTAATCCTCTGGACATGTCTCTGGGATAGATAATGTTACCATTCTCATTGCACAGATGAGACGGAGAAGTTAAGCAGCTTGTCCACAGGTCTCACAGACAGCAAGGGTGGAGAGAGGATTCTAACTTAGGCAGCCTGCTCCAAAGTCCATTCCATAACCCTTTGTCATAGGATCAGCATAGGGGAGATATGTGCAGAGTGAAAAGTAATGATTCTCAAAGCTTTGCAAGTTGGGCTAAGCAAGAGCAGACACGGTGTAGTGTGGGGGATTAGGTGAGGAATCAGGTAGAACTTCCAGAGTCAAACAGGTAACGGCAGGTTGGACCTAGCACCTTTATGGAGTAGACACCTGGTAGCGATGGCAGCTCCTTTGGGAGTCTGAAAACACCCCGTGTCTCTCAGTGGAGGATATGTGGTGTCAGTAAGTGAGGAGCCGGGGCTGGGAGAGGACTTTGGGAAGGTGATCAGAGAGTGAATCAACCAAAAAATATGTTTTGAGAATTCCTGTTACAATAACTATCTGTGGTGCTGGGGATTAAATCTAGGGCCCTTGCACTGCACCACATCCGTGGTCCTTTTTGTTTTTTATTTTGAGGATCTTGCTAAGTTGCCCAGGCTGGGCTGGAACTTGGAATTCTCCTGCCTCAACATACTAGGTTGCTGGGATTATAGGTATGCACCACCATGCCTAGTTTGTTGAGTATTACACACAAAGTATTTTAATAAGAATTTGCTGGGCACTGAAGGAGGATAGGCCAGCCCATGTCTTTGGGCCCAGTCTGGGCTAAGAAGACTGCAAAGCTCTGGGGTTTGGGCAGATGGAGGGCAGATTTGATAGCCTCTGTTCTTTCCCACTGTGCCTACCATGATGCAGTCCCTATCTGAGTCCGGCTTGTCTTGGGTCTAAGAGGCCTCCTCATGGTCTGGAAGTGCCTTGTTATTTGGATGACATTTGGACTTAGTCTCAGACGGCTTTCTAATCAGGGTTTGGGCCAAACCCCGTCCCTGGCCTGCAGGCCGGTGAGGTGTCCTCCACACTTCTTTGACCAGAGCATCCGAATCTTGTCTTTCAGGTCACAAGGAAGTTTAGTATTGGTTCTGGTTCTTTCTGACCTGCTTTTGGACCATAAGTTTACCAGAGGGTCATTTACTCACGTAGCCACTGGTTCACTCATTTTCCAAGTACTCAGTACCGTCTCATATGTGACAAGCGCCATGTTGGAGCCTAGGGACATGGAGATCAAAGAGTTCTTTCTGTTCTGCTCTCAAGGGTCCACTGTCTAGTGGGGGAGACCAATAACCTCAGAACGGCTTGCACCATGTCTCCAGCCCCATCCTGGCTTAGGGAGACAACTTAGAAAACCTGTCCTTTGATCAGGGCCCCCCACTGATTGTGTATTTTTAGTATGGCTACATTTGTTGTCCATTGTACCAATTAATTAATTAATTGCATTTTATTTTATATTCTGGGAGTTTGGGTGTTTTTGAAGGCAAAAATGCAAATGTATGCAAATCGGCACACAAATTTATGCAAAGACAACATGGAAATGTGTCCCCAGATTTCCTGGGAAAAAAATCTGGAGGCCTCAGCCAGTCCCTCAGCAGGCTGCCTGTCCCCAGGCCTGTCCTGTCTTCCCTTTTGTTTGCGTTCTTAATCTGCGCTGGGCTCTCTGCCTGGCTACTCTGAGGTCAGTAATGCAGGTGGGCAGGCGACAGGCTGGCCATCCATTATCCTGAAACCTCTCAGCTTCCCAAGCCCCAGAAAACTCCCTCACTCCCTGTAATCCGCTTTCATTTGAAACAATCAAGAGATTTCCCACCACTTTCCCTATGACCAGGCCTCATAAAACACCCAGACGCTGAGTTTCAGGTTTGGAGCTTGACTTGCTGATGGGACTTAATGGAGGAGGTTGGCAATGTCTGCTTGTGGTTATTGAAAAATAAGCCCAAACCATTTTCTTGAAGGTCTTCTGTGTGCATAGCCTTTGTTCCCCAGAGAGCTGGGAGACAATGGTGAGGGCTGGGGGAAGCAAGGATGGGGAGGGCTGCACAAACTCCGAGGCTTTGCAAGGTGGGCTGCCCTGAAGGTGTCACAGTGATGAACAGCCTGTCTCTGTGCTGGACAGCAAACCTCACAGAAGCCTCATGGTGGGAGGAGGAGTTGCAAGGGCAGAGGCTGACAGAGCCAGCGCGAGCGGAGATCAGCCTCAGCCCTTGCAGAGTGTCATCAGGGAGCGCAGGCTGGACAAAGCAAGCTCCTGGTTCCTCCAGAGCAGAAAGAACGCCACGGGGAGGGCCGACCTGGAGGACAAGCTGGTCACTCTCTTGTTTAACTGTGCCTCGCCAGGAGCCCTAGGACAGAGCACCATGTCCAGGTCTGCTTGTAGGCACATGCAAGCACGTGTGCTATCAGGTTGCCGACTGTGGCCAGACATTGGAGACAAAATGCAAGCTGAAGGACTGGATTTAGGCTGGATGTGAGAACTTCCGGAGTGTGGGTGTTGTGAGATACTAGAACAGGTGACTAAGAGAGGATGCAAAATCTCCTTCCCTTGGAGAGTCTGAAACAAATCTGAAACCCATTTGTTGTGTGGGAGAGACGCACAGCTCTGTCTGGGGGTAGGAGGATGGACTGGATGACTTCTAGAAGTGCAGGGAGACCAGGGAGACTATCCCAGGCAGATTTATGAACAGTGGCAACTTGCCCGCCTATATGTGGCCATTTCCAAAGACAGAGCATTTAGTTTTTCTCACACTTTCTTTCCCTCCTTCCCATGGCAGTCTCAGAAGATCAGTAGGTGAAGTAGTCCCCTCTGGTATGATTTGCAGCTTTGCGGCACCCAGGCTCAGCCGTGCTCTCTGGGCCCTCTCCCCGTCTCTGGAGCAGCTCTCCTCCAGGCCAGCAGCCCTGGGCAGCCTCGTTGCCATCCTGGCCAGAGCCTGGAGCTCAGCCCTCTGGAGGGGCACAGGGCAGTGTGCTGGCGAGCAAGCATGTCAGAGCGGCTCTGGCGTTTCCCTAGAACAATTCAAATTGCTTTTTTTACACCTCACTGCACTATGCCAACCCTGATTCACATTATTTGTGCACTTGCTAAGTGTACATTATCTGATCCGTCACCCTGTAAAATGCTGCAAGAGGAATCTGTGGCTCCTGTCTACTGCTGACTGCGGGTCAGGCACAGAAGTCTCTGTACAAATATTTTTGCAAAATGGGAAGGAAGGAATAGACCTAATGTCACGGACAACAGTAGCCCTCTGTGGCTATGGGCTGGGATAGAGAGTCCCTTTCTCCTGCACCAGGAACGCTGGTTGTCCTGGAAAAGGCTGTTCAACCAGAAAGCCAGTGCACTTTTCCTTCCTTGGCCTCCTTTCTCTATCACATTATTTAACAGAAAGAGACAAGCAGGAGGGGAAATCAGACTTTGAACCCAGCTATGCAGATTTCCTATGACTGATACTAAGGGTCTGCAGAGAGTTGGGGATGGGGGCCACTGAGAGAGAGCAGGAGGAACAATTTGTCCTGGACTCTCTCAGCCTCTCTGGAGGACATGGAGCTCTCTGTCCTGCTTGGCCTAAGGTACTCTGAAAATTGATCAAAAGTCCTGGAATCTTCCTATGCTGGACTAACTAAGGGCTTTGCTTACCAGCCCCTAGTAGTAACCGATCTATAAATATTCTAAAGTTATTAGAAAATTGATAGTTGATGCTTTCAACCAGATATAGGGAATGATCAAACTATAAGGTGAATATTTAAATTTTTAAAAAGACACATAGTGGAAAAGACACAATGCCATCAACCTCCCTCAGAATCCTCCCCATCACTTGAACCCACTTATCTTATCAGTCTTGCCACATTCTAAAGCAGTTCTGGAAGTCTTCTCTTACGAGTGTCTTTATGAAGTGTCATCAAATATATAGTGGGTATTGCTGCCGAGTACCATCCAACTGGAAAAGCAAGCTAGTAAAAATATTACGGTGTGTCCTTATTTACCTTATTCACTGGAAATCAAGAGAGTTCTGGCTCTTCCTCAAACTCAAAATGACCACGCCAGGTAAATATTTTAAATTCATCCAGGACATCAAAGCTGCCATGACAATATAACTAAAGAAATTCCAGAACTGCATCAGAAAGTGACAAGAACACTGGGATGAGTATATTTGAAGACAGGGGAGGATTTTGAGGGCGCTTAGTGGCAGTGTGTCTTTCAGTGTAATAATTTTAAAAACAAACATTCACCATATTCGTTGATGACACCTCAGGTCATTCCACACTTTTGCTTATCTCTCCTGGATAATGGGACACTGATTTTTGTCCTTAGGGATTTTTATCTGAAATGGTTACTGGAGTTTTGGTTCATCCCAATGAAGATCAAGATCATTTTTCTGAGTGGAAACAGCTCGGATATTCTGTGGGCTGGAAGAAAACCCCTGTCTAAATCTGGAAGTGCATCCCTCTCTCTGCAGGAGAGCTTCAGATTCATTTTCATGCTCAAAACAAATGGCTCTCTCTGCAGGAGTCGGGGGTTCCCACACCATCTCATCTCCAACTTCAGTCTGCAGCATGCAGTCGAAGGATGCACTGGGAATGTAAGTCTATTCCAGGCAGAGTCTGTGGGATGGAGGAAGCAGAACAAGAAAAAGACCAGGTCCCTGCCCTAGGGTTGCTTATGATCTGGCTGGATTGACAAATAGCTATCTTCCCCAGCTGTTCCCGATTTGGCTCCAGCCCCAGGGCTCCTGAAGGGCATTTTGCAGCAGTGAAGCCCAGGGGTCGCCCAGCTGAGAACCACATTTTCTTTCTTTTGGCAGGAGCCAGCAGCTTCCACATGGGAGCTCACATCTCAATGAAAACAAGAAATCTGATGCCTCACTGACAACTCATTTTCTCAACCTTCATTCTGGGGAAAGGCGACTTTGTGTTCCAGCTGCCATATTGTGGCCGCAACCCCTGATGCACCATCAATTAAAAACAGCAATAATTATGCATGGGAAAAAGTCACAGATAATAGGCTTCCATTAGATTAAGTAGTTATATGAATAAAAAAATAAAACCTATACTTCGGCTAATTAAACCCACTCACCATCTGATTAAGATGTGTTGTGAGACCATGGAAAAGTACCAACCACTAACTGTAAGTAATCCGACACAGATGGGAATTAATAGTGTATTCTCTGGCTTAGAGATAATGGATCTCCATAGAGGTTAATCAAAATCATTAATAAGCATCAACAGGATGAAGAGTACCAAGCAGCTGGTGCCTAATGTTAAGGTCAGGCCAGGCCAAGCTCCAGTGAAAATGGTCTCTCAGTTCCATTTCTCCTTATAGGACTGAGAGGCTAAGAAGGAAAGATGTGCTGATCGCTGGAGATTTCATCATTGGAGGCTCTCCCGCTGTTCCAGACCTACTATTTGGGCTCAAGGGAGCAGAAAAGGAACTGTGACCCAACCAGAGAAGATGGCGGAGAAGCATGGCTGTTCCACTTTGTGGAGGTCACTCCGCCAGATCACAGTGGCTTAGAAGTGATTGGGGACCAAAGTCTGGTGCTCCGTGAGGGCAGCATGGCCATTCTTGAAAGCCATATCCTCGTGCAGACTGTGGTTTGGGTTGCCGTGGGAACCAGGCCTCTCTAGGGCAGTGGTAGTGGGGCGAAGGGCCAGAGTGTGGCCTGGTTGGCTTCATCTAAGGCTTTGCTCTGGAGGCTGTGAATCAAAGGCAGACTCCAGGGACGCTGCCTGGGAAGAGGGGCTGTAGGAAGAACGAGGGGCAGCTTGTCACTGCGGAGGAGTGAGGCCAGAGCCCGGGGGCAGGAGTGGGGCTGCTGCTCTCTCAGACAGTGTGTCCAGTGCCCATTAAGCAGCTCCTCTGCAGCAGGCTCTGTCCTGAGCAGCTGTGAAGAGAGCACCTGGGCCCTGCCTTCTAATTACTACTAATTAGGTAAATGCTGAGACGCCTCTCTCTCCCCTTCACTCCCTCCCCCCAAAAACAGGCAACGGAGAGACACACAGAGAGGTCAAAGAGAGACTTTTGCAAATGGAGACAGGCAAGGATGACATGGTATGAATACCAAGTAGCCACTGCCCTAGGAGAGGGCAGCTGGCCTTCTTCGAGCTAGCGTGGCCAGCTTCTGGAGAGGCTCCAGAGGAGTGGGGACAGAGGCAGGTCAAGGGGGGCTGGACTAGGCTTAGGGCCCAGGCCACCTTCCCAGTCTGAGCTCCTCCCTGCTGCTGGGAGATGCTGGGCTGGCTTGTTGAGGAGATAGCGCTGCAGCGCAGTCTCCTGACGGGCGGCTCCTCCAGGGCTTTTAGCTCAGGATCCCTGGATGCTGCCTCCTCAGGGGCCAGTTTGGTTCTGCTTCTGGTTATCCGGATGGGAGGTGAGGTCAGCTGTACCAGGAATACCAACGGACACCCTCAGGGCGAACACAACAGTGCCTTTTCCTTTCCTTCAGGCTGGAGCTAGGGAGCACCTGAAACAGGTAAAGAAGCTTATGGATTTCACCTTTGAGGTAATAGGTTGGCTTCAAAATTTTTCTTATTTATCTTCATTTTCTTAATAGCGTAGCTTTAAATTTTTTTTTTTTTTTTTTTTTTTTTTTTTTTTTTGCATTACTGAGGATTGAACCCAGGGCCTTTGCACTGAGCAAAATCCCATGCTCACACATTAATCCTCTTTCAGCAGTATTGGGAGATTTCCAGGCCCACATAGTCTGCATGAATATTAATCAATCAATAGGCCAAAAGGAAAACCCAAATAAGTCTCAGTTAGAGATAATGACACTAATGATAGTAATACTGTTGACCCTAGCTGTCATCAACACGGTGCTTACTATAGACCAGTTCTACCCTAGAAACTTTATTTACAGGCACCTCTTTCTTTCATCTTTGTAACAATTCTGTGATGGAGGGATTATCATTCTCATATTACAGGTAGAGACCCCTAGGCTCGGAGAAGCGGAACGTATTCCCAAGGTCACATGGCTATGAAGAGGAAGAGTCAGGACTGGACCCAGCCTCTCCCATCCTGAAGTCTGACTGTTTCATGTTTTCCACACTGGCTTCAGGATCAACTTCTTCCTTCTTTCCTGTCCCAAGGTCTGCGATAGCTTGAACTGCTGCCTAGGCAAGAGTAGCCAGTGTATGGCCATAGCCTCGTCTACCTTAGAAGAATAATGGTTCTTGTCTTCAATTCAATCTGCTCCCAACTCTCCTGGAAACTCTGCATTTACAGGCTGGCTGGCTGGAGATGGGGCCAGGTTTGATCATCTCACTCTGCTCTGGGACTGTGGGAGGATTTGGGACGCATCTTTTGACATTTTGCGTTGTCCTGTATTCCAGTTAGTTGCTCCTGCTAGGCTAGAGCTACCACTGAAACTCCCAAAACATGCAGCCAAGAAAGTGCAAATAATAAGTGCTCAATAAATGAATCTCCCAGTACCACACTGACTTAAATTTTTATAGTCAGACTTTCCTGGCAGAAGCTGCACATGGGAAACATTCTTTGCAATCAGCCTGTGTTTATGCGCCCCTCCCTAAATATGCTTCCTCCTCCTGCCTCGTGCTGATGTAGAGAGACTGATGTCATGCTACCCCTCCCCCTGGCACTTCTGCACTGCAGTTCGCCTGCTTCCCACCAACACCTTGGCCACCCACTTCAGGGCTGCAGGAGAGGTACGCCAGGTGTTTCCATGCGAGGTCAGAGCATGGAAACAGAGCAAGAAAGCTGCTGTCATTTCACTTTCCCAGCATCCCTTTGGGGCCAAAGGGTGTGTGGGGCATGCACAACAAGGCAGCCTAGAAATGCAAAGCCTGCAAACTGACAAACAGCTGTACTTTTGTGCAAGTTAAGGAATAAAATGTATGCATTTTTGTCTTTCAAACACTGTTCTGTGAGGCAGGGGTCAGATATGACTTTTCATTGGCTGTGCTGGGGAAGGGGGGGCAGAATGATTTGAGACTTCATGTTCTGTAGCTGTGGGTAGCACACTGCTGCCTTCCCTGAGGGCTTTAGGGATAACCAAAGACACCCCCCAAATACCCAGGCATGCATGTGTGCGCACACACACACACACACATACACACACATGGAATCTTCCCTTCCTTCAAGGACCTTCTTGAAATGTCCCAGGCCTAAGTACCAAATCTTCCTTTCTGCCCCAGTCCAGCCCAGGCACACACCGTCACAATATTCTCTCCGGGGTCTCTTTCTGCATCACACAGCGGTCTGGCCTTCCTATTCAACTCCCTGCTGCCTAAGAGCCTCTGACTGCTGCAGGTAAATGACTCAGTGTGACTTTGGGCAACTGAACGGACCTCTGCGAGTCTTAGCTGCTTTTGATCTAAATTCATAATTCTTACTTCTCAGGGTTGCCATGGGGAATCAGTGCACATTACAAGTGTTAATACTTGCCATTTCTTTCTCTGTTTACTCTGCAGAGGAAACAAGGGAGCAGCAGGCTGGGGTACATGTTGCCTGAATAATCCCTGTTCCTCCATTTTCCGTGATGACCAAGTCCCTAGCACTGTGCTCTGTGAAAGCCTGACCAACGCACTGCAGTGCAAGCTTCTGGGAAAGGGTGCCTCTTGGCCCTAGTGCTCTGGGTCCAGCACTGTTCCACTTCGTCCCCACAGATCTCACTCTGGTTGTTTCCTTCTGCCCTCAGCACTTCCTGTCTCCATAAGCCAAGTGAACCCAAGGAGCACCTGGAGGTTCTCACAGCAACCATACCTCTCTAAGACCGGGATGTACAGGGTGGGACTTTTTCAGTATTTTGATTGTGACACAACACACAGCACATCAAACCGTTATTACCTTTCAGTGTGCAACTCAGTATTCACAAAGTTTACAACTATCACTACTCCCTGTCTCCAGAACTCTTTTCGTCTTCCCAAACTGAAACTGTGCAGCTGAGAGCCACCAAATCTCCATTCCCCATGCTCTGGGCCCTGGCAACCTTTCTACTTTCTATCCCTTAAATTCTATTACTTTTGATACCTTATGCACATGGAATCATCTGATATGTATCTGGTTTATTTCACTTAGCATAAGAGCCTCTTGCTGTAGGGCAACCCTTATTGTGGTCTGCCTCAGAAATTTCTTCTCTTCCCCTTCCCTTTCCTTCTCTTCCCTTCTCTTTTTTTTTGTACTAGGAATTGAACCCAGGGCCAGTGTTTTATTTTGAGATGAGTTCTTGCTAAGTTACTAAGTTGCCTGGGCTGGGCTCAGATTTATAATCTTCTTGCCCCACTCTCCCCGAGTGGACATGGGTGAAGCCTTAAGTTCTGTGTTGGTGCAGCTTCTCTTTCTATTTGCACAGAGCCAACCTCTCATGTTCACATGTTCATGGAGTCAATAAGTGCACGTGGAGTGTGTACAGTGTATGAAGCTCTGTGACAAGAGAGGAACAACAGTGTCTTTGCTCTCAAACCAGGTTCTATAATAAGGGCTGGAGGTTCCTGCACAGAGTGGGGGTGTCAGGTTTCTGTGGCCAGAGAGACGGGTGTATAGCAGGAAAGGCTTTCCAGAGAGAGAGGAAGGAGAGCTGAGTGGTGCCCTCCCCTTAGGCGAGGGTGACTCGAACAGAGGAGTAGGTATTTAGTAGACCAGCAGGCCTGAGAAGCCATTCCAGGTAGGGAGGAAACCAGGTACACAGGAGCATCGTAAGTGGTGGGTAAGGTGCAGAGGGCCTTAGGGAGGATGCAGGAGTACCAGCAATAGACATGAGGTAGGAAGCAAAGCACAGTGGAAGGTGAGACTCAAGGGGTCAAAGGGATCAGGACCCCAGCATCACCATACAAAGGGACCTTCACCAAGAAGGAGCAGCCTCGGAAAGCCTCATGGGAAGCATGCAGAGAAAGAGCATGCTGCATGCACTCCTAGATAGGAAACATGTTAGTTCAATGGTAAGGTCATGGACAAAGTGATTCCCAAGCTCACCATGTCTCCTTAAACTAGTGAGGCAGAGATGGCAGGTCCCCAGAGTAAGGGGAAATCACTCCATCCTGGTCTGGGACCAGTGAGATCTAGCTGTATATTGGCTGGGGATGGTGTCAGTGTGTGGGGAGGCATGGGGTGACTAAGGGGTACCACCCAACCCCACAATCTCAATCCACAAGCTCTGCCTGCGTTGAGCCAAAGTAGCTAAGCAAATCAGATTGGCTTCCAAGTAGGGAGGACAGAAGCAGGAAACTCATTGAAACACTGCCAAAGTGAAGAGTAAGGAACAGCTGAGGACGCTCTGAAACTTACCTAAGGAAGAGGAAGGAGACTCAGAGTTGAGTCAGTACTCCTGGCTCAGATCCTGCTTCTCTGAGTCACCACCGATATGCAGAATTGCTCAATTGCTCTGAGTTTGTGTCTTCATCTTAAAACAGTGGCGATAAGGTCTTCTTTGTTTATATGAGATTAGGAATTCAAAAGTGATTCAGATAAATAAGGTGGGGTTGTGATTACAGCCCTGAACTCCGGGCCTGTTTTCTGGTGTCAGTGGCGTCATGCACTGGAAGTGGCTGAGGGGGCAGCATGCCCAGCGCAGTGGGAAGCACTAGGAAAGGAGGCAGCGGGGAAGTTGAGCTAGGATTCCAGTGCACAGACACAGGCTAGAGATTCCTGGCTTCCTTATGACGTGCTGGTGATAGATGGAGCCTGGACTGAGACTCCAGAAGGGTGACAGTCATGCCATCACGTGACTGCATCGTCCTGAGGAGGACTTTGCCTGGGAGCTGTCTCCATAGTGGTTGTAACTGAGGTCACTGAGAGTAAGTGCCGTGACAGTCAATCCCGAGAGCAGAGCTCCTGATCTGAATTCAGAAGCACAAACTTGCACCCAAGTCCCAGATGGGCCTCCATGGTCACAGCAGTGGTGGGCCCATGGCATGTGTGCTACAGCAGGCTGTCTGCTTCATCGCAAGTTCTAAAAGGTTTGCCATTATTGGTCTAGTTCCTCTGTGCTAAGTTCCTCCTGTGTGGCCCTGAAAGTATCTAACTCACTTGGCGGGCAGCTGGTATGAAAGGGCTTTTTAAACTGGCAGGAGCTGAAGACACACTCCTTCCTCTTGCCTTTCCCCATGCAGGCAGCTAAGTAGTGGTGCTGTCTTCCCTGCAGCTGTTCCCACCAATTCTAGGTCCAGGGGGCCGCCCATCTGCCCAAGGCACTTTGCTGCTCGTGGGCCTCAGCTGCCCAGCACGCCTGTAAAAGCTAAGAATACGTTATAAAACTGCCGTAAGGTTTTATGAGCTCTCTTTCCCAGGGACCAATCCCGGTGCTGTGAATCACATGAGCATCTGTATGTGGGGCTCAGAGTGTGGAGCTAGGAGTAGGCAAGCAGATGGGCTAAGCAGAGGTAACTTTGAGGGAGCAGCAGGATGATGCAGCCTCCGAAGGGATCCAGCTCTGGTGACCTTGGCTGACTGTCCTGCCTCAGTGGTAGGGCCATTTAGTTTGGTCCCAGGGACAGGAACAACAACAACAACAAATTGCAGAGTGGAGTGGGGGTGGAGGGAAAGGTGATACAGGAGTGCAGGACAAGAATTTGGAGTCAAACAGACCTTAGCCTAGGTCTCACCTCCTCCACTTTCCACTGTGTACCTAGGACAGGTCACTAACTCCTTTGGGCCTTCAGTTTATCATCTGCAAAATGGGGATGGAAGTATTGTACTTGGTTGCTCAAATAAGATAACAGATGTCAAGTGCTTAGCAAGATGGCTAGAACAAACTGGTCAATAATATATTAAATGCAATATCAGGGGTTATTTTAACAATAATTTAAAATGTAGATATTATTTTAGCACATTGATTTAGTAATAAATGGTCAATAAATAGTTTCTGAATGAGTATGTGACTAGATGGATGGAGGAATGAATATATAAACGGAGAGTGTTGTGGAAGCAGAAAATGAGAATGAAGGAAAAGAAAATCTATCTTCTCTCTTTCTCTATGACACTCTCTCTTAGCCTCTCTGGCCTCCATCTCTTCAGCACAAATTGAGAGTTTCACTTTGTCTCGTGGTATCTCCAAGCTCTCATACTTGTAGACTCTTGATTCATGTTTTCATTCATGTCTTTACTCATGTCTTACTTTACTGAGCAACTACTAGTCCTTTAGCAGTGTTCTGTGTACTGTGAACAAAACACACAAAATCCTTGCTCTTGACACTTAAGTTCCGGTGATGACAGAGGTGCAACACACCAAAAAACATGGTGACTGACGCCATTGTACACCTGACCAGTGTTAGTGCTGTCACAAGACCAGCGAGGAGCTGGTGCATGGCAGGAGGGCGCGTCATGGTCTTTAGCAGGGACATCGGTTTGGGTGTCCTCCGATGTGATGCTACTGGAGCGAAACCTAGCATGGGTGAGGGAGCTGGGAAAGCCTCGTAGAGGGCTATGGCAATCAGCTTTCCATAACAATCCATGAGTTAATCAACTTATAAAGAGATTTATTTTGGCTCAAGTTACAGAGATCCCAGTCCATGGTTGAGGAGCACCTTGGATTTGGGCCTGTGGGGAGACACCATATCATGGTGGAAGCGTGTGGTGGAGCAAAACTGTTCACTTTATGATCAGGGAGCAAAAGGGAAACAGGGGGAAAGCCCAGTGGTTCACACTCCGATCCAGGAGTCCGCCTGCAGCGACCTGAAGATTTCCCATGAGGCCCCACTTCCTAAAGTCCCACCACTTCTGAACTGTACTATAGGCTGAGGTCCACTTATCCAAACCCCAGGAAGTAAAGGCTTGTGCAAAGGCCCTGTAGCAGGAAAGAACATGGGAGGTACCTATCCCATACTTCACAGAAAAAAAAAGTAGATTGAGAGTATACGCCCCACACCTGGCCAGGGGAGAACTCCAGCTGGTTCATCATCCTTCTTTCTTAAGTGTCCCTTGTCCTGTCCCCAGTTCTGCTATGTCTACCCTGGCCAAGGCTTTCTTTCCTGACAATGGATGGTGTTGAGAACTAAACTTCCTCTTCAATTCGATAATTTAAATGCTTAAATTAAACCCACAAATTTAAACCCGCAAACTTTGGACAGACAAGGTAGCTGCGAATCACGTATCAAAACCTGCACAAAGGAAGGAGGTGAGGGAAGTGGCCAGGGGAGGCAAAGGCCAGGGAGATGAGCCACTCTGGCCAGACTCGGTGACAGAGGGCTGGCACTTGCCTCAATTCTGCCACCGAATGAAATTACAGTGGGAAGAGCACTAGAGCACGATTCCAGACACACAGTTCCATACTTGACAAGTCAGTTTAGTCTCTGGCCCCCAGGTTCCTCCTCTCTGTCATGTGAGGGTGTTAGACTTGGAGATGTCTAACATTCTCCAACTCCAAAGGGCATGCGTCTATTTTCCCCAAAACACTATTAATTCCCAAAAGGAGACGTTGACTTGGCTTTGTGTCCCCAGCACTGTATCACAAGGCCAGTGCTGATGAGTCTGCGGAGGGCTGGAGTCTCAGGGGAGTTTCCCCAAAGCCTAGGGTCTGGGACTGTGTCTCTTGGCCTGCTCTGGCCTCACACATCCTGCTTGACTGACCATTGACCTCTTTGGTCCAAGGGAGCTCCTATCAAGGGGCAGCTGATGGGAAACATCAGTTTGTTTACTTTTCATTAACTTGTCAGGGAAAGGGTGCTGGGAGCCAGCTAGAGGAGGGATGAGGCCTGGGCCAGCCTCCTTCCACCGGAAGACACACCGAGGCAATTCACTAGCTCTTCCTCACTCACCCTCCGTCCGGAGCCCTGGCTCCACAGCTCCTGCCTGCCAACCCTGGGAGGCTCCAGCCTTGTGCTGCTCTCACTTGGAGCCCAGATGCCCTAATGAAGGGAACCTGTGTTCCTGCATGCATCTCCACATGCCTCCAGAGTGAGCCCTGCTGGCTGTGCGCAAGGCCCAGTAATAGGCTGGCTATTGATCTGTGGATAGTAATTCTGAAGCAACCATTGCTGCTCTGCAGGAGAGCTTCTAATGGGGATATGGTGATTATGGAGCTATGGCTTGGACTGCCAAGAAGTCTCTGGAATGCTGCAGTGGTCCTCAACTCAGCACCACACTCCCAGCTTCGTGGAAATGGAGCCTCCGATCCCTTTCCTCCCCCAACCGTGGGAGCCAGGAAGAGGGAGGGCAAGGTTGGGATCTCATAACTAACCCTGACCTGCTGATGAGGCTAAGGCAGGGAAATCAGGAAGCAATTCGGACTCTGCATCCAGCCTGCCCGCACCTCTTCCATCAAGGAGTTGAGGTGTCGTTGGTGACCCGAAAGTGACATTTCAGGCTGGTGCACCAAGTGAAATGCCTTCCCGTGGGAAAATAGCTCCAGATGACTGGGTCACATCCAAGCGGAAAGACAGCCTGCGCTACTGACCTACAAAAATAACGAGTGTAAAGAAAATCATGAAACCCAGCTTTGGCACCTTATTTCCATGTCATCAGTCCTGTGCAGAGAAATCCCTCAAGGCCTGGCTTTTGTCCTCAAGAAAGGCTCTGAAATACAGTGCTTTGCACCTTAGGGGTTCCCATGACAAGTCCTGAGGCCTTGGAAATTCTCTGCATTTCCTAAGTTTTAGTTAAACTCATTTAAAAATGGAGATAGTGAAAGAACAGAGTAAGTAGGCAAAGTATGATTCCACGTGGGAATCTCTGTATGTCATAAAGCACCAACCAACAAAGGCTGTTGGAGTTGGGTCCACTTTTGATGGGGGCTAGGTTGGACCCAGGGCCTTTACCCTGAGCTAGAGTTTCTTTCGTTGTATTTTATTTTACTTTGAGACAGGGTCTTGCTCAATCACTAAATTGCCTGGGGCTTGGGTTTGAACACATGATCCTCTTGGCTCGGTCTCTCAGAGTGGTGGGATTACAGCCTTGTGCCACCACACATGGCTGGGTCTACTTTCAGCAGCTACCAATAAATGGCATTTTAAATCATGATGTCAAGTACAGAGGTGTTTTTTGTTTACGTTTTGGTTTTCACCTTGGCCATAAAAACTGACTATAATCTGAATCCCAGAAAGGCAATGAGGGATTGGAACAGACCCCTAAGGTGACCAGCCCCCATCTTCCCTCCATCAGCCCACCCTTATCCCACCCACACTGTTGCTCCCACACTGTTGAACAACCTCTGTGGGTGACGCCTGGGAGATGGTTTCTGAAGGCCATTTAGCCCTCATGTGTGGAGTGCACGAGAAAATTCACCTGCTGCCACTCTCTGCCCCCTCCTTGGGTCCTTACTCTGTCCAAAACCTTTCCTTCTCCGTTGCCTACGGAGCATCGGACTCCCTGTGGCTTCGACACTCACCTAGGCACACCCTTTGCTCCTATTCCTAGGTCGCTCCCGGTTGGGCAAGATAGATGTCTTTCCCCAAGAGGTGTCCCTGAGAATTCTTTAAGTGGCTGGGAGGGGGAAAGCATCGCACATATTTTTGGTACCAGAAATAATCAGATAATTGTGCAATTAGAAGTCATTTTATGGCTCCTGTAATTTCCTTCTAACAAGAGCCCCCTTTAAAAAAAAAAAACGTCAGAGGGATTTCTTCTTTCCCCTGTTGTTGTTTTGTCTGGAGTGTCTGTCATCAGAAATTCGGCTGGACACCTACGCGCTTGGCGGGAAGCGAGGGGGAGGGGGAAGGTGCGGGAGGCAGAGCTCCCGGGGGAGGGAATCTGCCAAGCGGGCCGCTCTGCTCTGCTCCCTGCCGAGCGCAGCCCGCGGGAGGGGACCGCGCAGGAGAGGCCGCTCTGGTCTCCAGAGACGCCTCCTGTTTCCACAGCGACTCTCCCAGCACCCCCTCTCCGCTGCCCGCCTCAAACCCCTGACCGCCAGGGAGGGAGACTTGGGAAAGGCACTGGAGGCTGGGCGGGCGCAGCTGGGCTCCTCCAGCGTTTTGCGGAGCGCGATCCAGGCCTTCCCTTTACTTGTCCCAGCGCAGTTGGGGTGTAGGGGAAGAGCTCCAGTGCCTACGTGCTGGCATCGGTTCCTGAGCCCAGAACCTAGCCGCGCACCGAGCTGGCGTCCCCTTTGCCACGTGGGTTTGGTCACAGAGGGCACAAACACCCTCAAGGCTGTGTGCCAGGTAATTACTAAGCAAATTCCAGCCGACTGACCCCCCCCCCGCCCCCGCAGCACCTGCTGTGTGTTCCCTGATTCGGCCCGCTGTGCAATCAGCTCCAGATAACCTGCGGGGACCCGTAATTGCTCTGGAGTTGCCAGACTTTGCAAGGTAAGCACGCGGCGCTCCTCACGGGCCTGGGGGTCCGCGCGCCTGGCGCCACCCTTCCGGCCCGGCTGCACTGGACCTGCGGAAGCCGCGTGCTGCAGGGGGGGCGAGGTGCGATTCCGCGCAGTGCAAGAGCAGCTCTGCGCTAATGGAGCTGGAGTGGGAAGAGCTGGTGCAGAAAGGGGAGGGGAGCCTGGGCGGCTTGTGGCAGGAGAGGGGCCACTTTGCCCTGTCCCCGGGCAAGGGGGCCTCTGGGGAAATGGGATCCTCCTGTCCCTTCCCTCGGGTGCATAGGCACCTCATTGATGAGCCTTGTCATCATCCTTCAAGTGCAATTTTTTTAAATTGCAAAAATCTTACAGAGCTATTAACCTCAAAAGAGTTTAACATATGGCAGACTGAGTCTCCCTCTTACCCTAATTATAAGGCTTGCAGTAATGGGGCTGTCTTTTAAGTTACAGCTGCTGCGCTTTTGGCTTTCGCTAACATTACATCCTATTAAAGAGCTACATTAAATGCATGCAAATTGCTGGAGCGACCGCACTCTCCCGACCAATGAGGGGGCCGGATTGCAGCCCAGGCGGCCTTATCGGGGTCAGACTCACCCTGCTGCGAGCGCTATATGATCTATCAATCACACTCCTCTCATTAATTAACTAATTCATTAAATATCTTTATATATGAAGGTCCGGCCAGGCGGAACATTGTGTTGACAGGGACGTCCCATCAGCACTTAGCCCTGCATGCCCCCTCCCCTCCTGCACCAGTTACCCGGTGACTAAGAGAGGTCAACTTCTCAGGGTCTGCAGACATCAGAGCAACCACCGCTCGGCTCCTGGGGGCGTCCTCCATGGGCCTCCTTCTGCGTGACCCCCATCTGTCCTGCCTCCCTGGTGCACCTGTCCTCTCTCAGCAGCGTATTGCTCTAATGAGCTGAGTGTGTCTCTTCGGCCTGGGTTCTCAATGCGACCCCTAGAGGGCCCGCTGGGAAGGGTCTTGCTCATCCAGGGCTCCTGGCGCCCAGGCCTCGGTAGTGCTTCGGATGCTTATGCTCAGTTGGAACCCTTTCCCTTCTTCCCTTCTTCCCTTCTTCCCTTCTTCCCTTCTTCCCTTCTTCCCTTCTTCCAGCACCTGTGAGACCTTCGTCCGCTGCACTCCAGAAGACTCTAGGAAGGAGAGCAAGACAGCCTTGTGAGCTGTCCCTGGTGAGGCTAGAAAGGGAACAGGGATGGAGGAACTTTAAAGTTCAGAGCTGGTCAACAACGTAGGCACAGCATCCCGACTCTGAAGCAAACTCCTGTACCAAGGAGGAGGGCGTGTTAGTCCTCGAATAACAGACATTTTAGAATGGATGCAGGTTGTTGTGTGTGTACATAAAGTTTATTACAGAATATAGATATCAAACTCATTAATGCATTAAATAGCTATACACTATATGAAGATTCAGCTGGGTAGAACATATTGGCTGTGTGTGTGTGTGCACAAATTATTGAGCATTATATGTCATTTTCCTGTTATCTAATTTAATGTTGTCAATAACGTTGTTGGTGTTTATTTTGCTTCCAGGGTCTCAGAAAAGAAAGGAGGCTCATGGACTATTAGTAAGTCACTAGTCCAGGGTTCAAGTGGCAGAGCTGGAAGTCAGATGGGTTTTCGGGATTCAAAGTGCGTAGTGCTATATCATCAGAATGCAGAAAAGTGATGCTTGTGAGATCAGCAAATGGGCAATTCTTCTCAGTCACGTGGTACCCTCTTTGTTTTCCTGTTTCGTATCAGGGACTCTCACTCTTGACTTCTTGCCTGGGCTGGTGAGTTGGAAAGAAGGAGGTCGTAGCATATCCCACCATGCAGGCTTCTAACTGCTAACTGTGTTTAGAGGAGCTGGAACACCTGGGGTAGACAAAACCAGCTGCCTTATCCTTCTGCATCTGAACGATCTGGTTCTTGTGCAGCTGGGTACAAGAATGGGCTGACATGGGCAGCTTCTAAGCCAGCTGCTGGAGAGCAGTCATCAAACTCAGGGCTCTGTTGGCGAAGGTGAAGGAGTCTGTGCAGGTATTGGCCTGCGTTCCTCCTGTTCAGCCATGCCCGTTCCCAGTCCTCCCAAATGAAGCATGGTGTGCAGGCAAATCTGCAAAACTTAGTAATTCTCAGGAAAGCCATTCCCAGATCGTTCCACGCTGCCTCTCTCCCTCTCCATCGTACTTGCTCTCATACCCTTCCAAGATGTGGGGCTAATGGACTTTGGCCGTGAGCACCTGTGATGTTGGGCGCCAACCTCACCATTGGCCTCTATAGCTTCTTCTAGCCCCCTTGGTTCCCAAGAATAGTTTTGGAATGGGGCGTGCTGAGATAATGGGGGTTAATGGTAACCTCGGAATCAATTTTCCCTCCCGGAAGAAAATTCTCCGGGCTTAGGCTGCACACACTGTAATAGTGAAAATGGCTCTAGATTTGAAAAATTGGCACGTTGTAGTCCAACAAGGCAATTTTTGAATTGTTCCATGCAGCTGTGCGCCTCTGGATGCTATGCTGCTTTCGTCCTGATGCCGTGGATGGAGAGCATTTTTCAGCCAAAAACAGTTTAGAACTGGTTTTTTTTCTTCTTGCATCCCAGTCTGAATTCGTTTTTTCCCTTGTTGTTGTGCACTTCCCCAAAAACCCTTGGAATTTTGGTCTCTGCCTTAGCAGGTTAGACAATGCAAGAGTGCCATGGGTCTTTGCAGAATGTCCTTTGTGCAGGCTTGAGTGCAGAGGCCTGGGGAAGAGTGTTTCCTGAGGAGTAGGGTTCACATATGGGTAGCCAGGAGAGGCTCCGGAGTGCAGCTCCCCTCAGCTTTTGCTGGCTGCTGTCAGAGGCAGGCCTTTCTCGGATTGCATGAAAGAACCCGAAGGAAGACGTGTCTTTGATCACTGCACAGGGTACTTGATTTTGATGAGCTGTGTTTGCTCTCCTGTAAGATGAGAACCATTTTGTCCTAGTTTTACAAACAGTAAAGTGCAAAACAAAGCATCTGAGAATAAAAAAAAAAATAATGTAGGATATATATTTCAAGTAATGAAAACATAGACTGCAATGCAGTTTACCAATTACTTAGTAAATGTCCTTGTACAGATGGGAAAATGGAGTTGCCCAAGGTCACATATCTGGTTGGTGGATAAGATCTTCATCTTACTGCATGGTGCTTCAGGCATTTTGGGTAATGACCCAGATAGCTGGGCTAAAGCCATTGTTCTGTTCCTCTGCTCTGGTGGCCACAGCTCTCTTCTTTCAGCTTATTTCCCCTAATGGAAGGACTTATTTGGTGACTCGAGATGACAGCCAAATAATGTGTTGAAATGGAACACAGGACGAGTGCTGAACTGGTGGTAACCTGCTACTGTTCTTGCGGCTGCTTACCTGTTCTCATGATAGGTCCTCTGATCTCCAGCGTGGCCATGGCTCATCCTGCATTTCTCCGCTTAAAGTCCTGGCTCCTTTCAACGGCTTCCTGTATTGTTCCCGAGATGCCATGTGCCTGTTTCTCTTTTGTCCAAGGTCTCAGGACTATTGGCCTCCCCCCACCTTCACCCCATCTTACCTCATTTTCTAGCACACGGACATCTTTTTGCACTTCCCTTAAATGCATCTTGCCTTCATTTGTCTTTTTCCTTATTTCCCTTTGCACATTTGACTCTTCCCCTTGTCTAGAAAACTATGCAAGCAGCCTCTCTTCTCATTCCTCCTGCTTTTTACCTGGTTAACTTTTACTTACCCTTCAGTGTCGATTGAGATCCTAGTTTCTCTTCGCTGAGCTCCTACATCTGGATTAGCTCCACCCCTAGCTTCTAAAAGCACCTGTACTTACCCCCTGCTACCACCTCTCACTTACTACTGCCATTGCTCATTGAAATCTCCCACTAAAAATTAAGCTGCAGAGGGCAGGGGTGTGGTGTGTTCATGTTCACTGCCCTATGCTAGGCAACCTGCAGACTGCCTGTCTCATGATAGAGACTCCATGGACAGAAAAATGAGCTCCACAAAAGTGATGCTGTTACCAGATAACAAATCAAAACAGCTGCCGTTCACTGAGTGTATGTGTATGCCAGAACTTTGCACATTATCGAATTAATATTAGTTCTTATGTTAATTAAATGACATGAGAGACCAGGGTTCTAGTCCTGACTCTGTCACCAGCCAATTCTGTGACTTTGAACAGTTACCATGGTTTCCTCTTCTTTAGAAGGAAGGTGAGAGAAGGGAATTCACTGCTCTGCTCTTATTCCTGAGCAGAGGGAATCAGGAGTCAGTAGAGTGGGCCTAGGGGGAATCGGCTCCTAGAATTCAGAGAACCAGCAGACGCAGAGGGTCACCTTTCTAGTCTGGGAGCAGGAGGAGAGGGATCTGGCAGAGGCTGGGAAGGGCAGCGGGTTGCTCTTCCATGCTGGGGTAGAGCTTCAAAATAGAGAAGCCCGCTGCTAGCTGAGTCATTAACGCTGGTCTCCTCGCTGCCACCTCAGGCATTGTCTGATTTAAGTGTAATAGCTTGTTTGGTGGATTTTGCCTTCCATAGAAATCCCCCCAAGAGTGAAGTGCTGCATTCAGCAGAGAGAGCACAGGCCTTTGTGCTCCAATGGCTCGGCCTCGGCTGAATGTGTTTGGAGTTGGTTATCAAAGGGGAGGATAAATTAGAGCGCAGGGCTGAAAAGAGAGGAAGAGGGGGCCCTTTCATGAGCATGGCTGAGCACTTAGGCAGCTGACCGAGGGTCTGGGAAGCCCCAAGGCTGGCCTCTTGCTTTTTGGCAAGGGAGTACCATAGGAAGGGCTGGCTGTGTGCTGTCAGATCCCAGATTCTGAGACCCAGCCAAGGCCTTGAGGGGCAGGCATAGGTGCTGCAAGCGACCTTCACAGGAGAATAGCTGAGGAATGGCTGGTTTTCTCTCCCTACCCTGATCTTTTCCTTTAAAGCCCACTTTAGATGTTTTCACAAGACTTAAACCCATTCATTGGATCAAGTTCTTCAGGCTCTAAGGGGCTTCTTTAGTCTTGGGAAACTCTACAGGGGGTTGGCCCCTTCTTTTTAAGCAGCCCTCCCCCCATCTGCCGCCCTCCACCTCTCTTGCAATTCATGCTTGCAAGCTGGTTCTCAGGCCAGTTATATAGAGCTCATGGATCAAACACAATGATGTAGCTCCCAGAATAAGCCATCCTGGGCAGTCACCATTCTCTGGGCTTGGCTTCTGATGTCCACATTCAGAGGCCAAGCTGGGCACAGCTGTCAGCTGAGTCACAGGCAGGACCGCTGAAATAACAAATCCCACTGAGGGCTCAGTTTTTCCTGCAAGAACACCTCGTATTTTTCAATGGACCTTTTACTCCCACCAGTGTCTATAGACCTGTCACCTGACCCCCACAAGGGTCATTCTTCCAGGACCTAGAGATCCACCTTTTGTTTATCCATTACAAATAGCTCTTAAAAGCAAAATGTTTGCAGCCTATTGTTTTCCACCTGGAATGAACCTGAGAAACCAAGCAGTAGATCTATTAAAACCTATTTTAGGTTGCAGGTACTTCTAAGAGTTTTCTGAAAGTTATGACTCCATATCCCAGCAAAACACACATTTTCATGCATATACAAATTTGCCTGCCATTTCAGGGAGGTTATATACTGCAAATTTATGTATGCATCTTACCTTGGTTGCACCCTTGAAATATCTGAAAACATCTAATAAAATTCTGGGCTTGGGGTGTTACACAAGGAGACTAATTTGTCCATGGTAGGGTCTGGACAGTAGTATTTTTTTTCCCTAAAATGCTCTAGGTGATTTTTATGCAGTCAGGGTTGAGAGTCATTGCTTTAGAGCAGTGGGGCTGAACATGGCACAAATGTTATTTGTTTTGCATTGAAGACAGCAGATATTAATGTCTGAGGTTTTTTTTTTTTTTCTAAACTAATGCCTAAAAAAGGAAAACAAAAACAAAAACAAAACAAAACCCTCAGTGTTTGGGTTTAATTGCAGTTCTGCCACTTTGAGAGAAATAGGTGAGTTTTGAGTTTCAGCCTGGCAACTCATTCTGAAAGGTTCATCATCACTGCCCTAGGGGCTTGGAAGACCCTCTCTCCAAGTTCAGACCCTCACCAGACCTGTGGACAATCAGAGCAGTCAGAGATGAGCATCCAAAGATTGGTCTGGGCAGCGGTTACGAATAGGCTGGGCGCCATGAACAGACTTAGCATTTTGCCTACTGCGTTTAAAATCCTTCTCTTCTTTTCTCACCCCTTGAGGGGTTCTTCCTTGGTGTTCACTTAAAATAATTTAAGCAACCATAGTGGGAAAGGAGCTTGGTTGCCTTGATGTGCTCCTGTCATTTCAAGGAGCGCAATAAAAATTTAGTTCCGGTGTTCGCTCAATGCAACTTCCGCAAGGAGGTCTTATGTTGCAAACCAGATTTCTCTTTTCATCTGGTCACCCCCAGGGAAATTGTGTGTTTGAAATTCAAACAATATTTGGGCAAAAAAGAATTTCTCATTATATGCAGTGGGGAAGGGCAACGAGAGGAAAGCGCTGGGAAATGATTGAGTGACATTTCTATTTGCCAGTTTGACTTCTCCACCAGTGGCAGCCGTGGTTTGAGGCTGCCAGAGAACTTCAGCATCCTGGTGTGGACTAGAAATGCCAGACCCTTGGAAAAAAATAATTGGGAGGAGGAAAATGTGAGGAGCAAGAAATGGATTTGAAGAGTCAGTGTGACCTCAACTTGATATTGGTGGTAACAAAGAGTGCAGGGTAGGCAGAGAGCTCTGTTTTGGACAACACCTTTCTTGGGAGGGGATGGTTTAATTTCTAGGCTCTCAGGTTGAAGGGAACTCAGAAGTCATCTGGACCCGCTTTCTTTGGTAAGTAGACGCAGGTGGATGCCCTCTGTAATATCCTGATGCAGTTAGACACTTAAATATTCAACAAATGGAGAAATTCATACAAACGACATTTATTGAGCACCAACCATGTTTAGTAGGTAGTAAGGTGCAGGTTATTAGGGCATTAACAGACACTAACAGGGCATAGCACTTGCACTAAGTAACTTACAGTTTCTTGGAGGAGTCTAGCAGCTGAGTGCCAGGGAGACAGTGATCGGTGGTGTGCAGGAGGAAGCTGAGGAGAATTGTGACCTTGACCAAGAATCCCTTAGGTGCCAGATGCTTTCCCAAATGACCTCTTTTTTTCATCCTGACAACAGCTCCTGCACAGAAATACTCTTATCTCCAGGCAGTGACAACTGATGTTCAGAGGGGTGAGTTTTCTTTAGGTGACACAAGGCCAGGAATGAGAGAGCAGGAGTGCTCTGCCCAGGCCTGTCTGCGGTCTTCCCACCAGGACAAGTGGCTTTGTGAAAGCGAGTTTAACTAGGGCAGATGCTGGCTTTTGCCTAGGAGTGGGCAACGAGAAGGCAGGATCTAAGGTGGCAGTGGGTGGCATTAGGGTGTCACTGGTGGAAGGAAGACTGAAGGAAAGTATCAAGCCTGGGAGTCCTTGGGGAGAAAAAGTGGCCCTTTTTGTTGCATGTAAGGTAGAAAAGGGGCTAGAACAGGTATTGGAAGCTGGTGGGACTTTATGGTGGGAAAGAGGTGAGCAGACCCTTGAGTGAAGAGTATACGTAACATGATCATTGCCACTCTTTGCTTATGAATGCATGGTAATTTTGATTCCTGGCTCTAACCTTGGGCAAGTTGTAACCTTGGGTAATAAAAACTTGGGTAAATTATTTATTTTCTCTGTGCCTCAGTTGCCTCATCTGTTAAAGGGGAATGATAAACTACTTTCTGTTGGAGTTGTTGTAAAGGTCACACAATTAAGACATGAGGAGTACTTAGAAAAATGCCCAGCACACGGTAAGCCTGTCATTAAGTGTTGGGCGTAATTTTTGTCTCTTGCGAGTTGAGTTCCACTAATGGTGTGTGGAATAAGGATAAGAGGCGAGAGTCAGAAGGCCCAAATGGTAGTGAGGAGCCTGTTAAAATAGCCCAGCCTGGAGCGTTGAAGGACATGACTTGTCCTGGTAACGCTGGTACTTTTGTAGAGGGGTGTGCAAAATCCTGAGGGTGCAGAAACCAGTGTTGTTACTCTACTTCTGACTGGCAGTGAGATGGCTTCACATGTCGCTGTAGATTTCTCTGGGCTGGAAGGGTATAGGGCCAGCCACAGAGCTCAGCAGTGCTGGGAAAGGCAGCAGGTAAGGGGTGGGAGAGGAGATGTTGGGTGTAGTATGTATTAAAGAAGAGTGAGAGGCATCCATAGAACTGAGGATGCTGGGGATGGGGGGCTAGTCTTGCACTGGATTTGGTTTTCTATTTCTTTGCCCCCTCCTGGGTCCCAGGAAGTCCCAAGTCTATGTCCCCTCTCCTGTGTCCCTTGCATTCCAATTACAGCTGCTTGTCCAAACGTCAGGGCCTTTTGACCTTGGGTCCCTGGCAGAGCAGGTGGTGTTTTCTGTTGCTGCCTTGGGGTGGACTGACTGTGAGGCAGGGGTGGGCAGGAGCCCTGCACTGTGCGGGCAGTGAAAAAACAGGCAAGGATTTCAGTGCTGAAAACAAGTGCTGTGTTGCAAAAGAACAAAACTGATGAGCAGCTGACTACTCAGAGGCTGTCAAGTGCTGCCTGTTGCTGTTACAATCCCCTCATGTAGGTCACAGGGCTCTTGTGAAATCCATGGCTCTGTGTGATAGTGTACATATAGCATTGTGGGGTACGGTGGGTGGCACCTTCCTGCACCAAGGTGGCCACTGTTGGGTAAGGAGGTTCAGCTGGACCCTCCTAAGCCTCCGTCCTCTATCCAGTGTCACTCTACCTGCTGACCACATTGTGGCAGCTATCATGGCTGCTATTGGCATAGATTCAGATGATTCCCTGAGTTTTACATATCAGGGAGTCAGACAAAAGAAGGCTTACGACTGAAGGGGTGAATCTTAGAACAGAATTACCAGCTGCTGTCAACCAGGAGCTCTGCCTCTGCGGCACGCACTCCAGACAGGTTGCCACATGTCAGGCCCAGGCCTGCCCGGACTTGGCAGGGGTCCTATGGGCAGACAGAGTCAATTACCCAGAAAGGGTTCCACTTAACTTCCCCCGCTGCTCACAGGCCCTGCCCTGGCCTCTGCAGCCTTGCTGGCCTCTGCCAAAACACCGTCAGCCTGGACGGAATTGGCTGCCTGCCAACCCTGTCTTCGGGCATGTCCAGTGCCACCAATTCCAGGGGCAAACTTCCAGCCCTCATCAGCTCCAGGGCTCCCTGGGCTGGCCTGTGGCCAGCAGATTTCCATTTCTCCCACTGCAGACTCAGCAGGGGCCATATGTGGGAGGGTCTTCAATAGGTTGCCTCGCCTGTGATGTCCACTGGCAGGTAGTTGGCCTCCTCTTGTGACATAAGCATTCCACATGGTCCTAATCCTCCTCAGTTATCTGTGCTAGCATAGTGCATGGCTGCAATTTGGGGCCTTGGATTCAGACAGAGGTGGCTTTGATGACTGGTGTAGACACACACTATTGTGAGCAGGCAGATGACGAACCTCTTTGAACTTGAGTTCCACCATTGGTTAAATGAGAACAGTAACAGTATATATCTCATGGGATTTTTCAAGGATGAAAGAAAATAGTGGGCATAAAGTATGCCCTGTGCCTGGCGCATGATGAACACTCAACAACTGTCTTTCCCCTCCATGTTTCCCCCCCTTTCCTTCTTCCATTCTACTGCCCCTTCCTTCTTTATTCCAACCCTCACTTTTCAGGAAGTTTGTTTCCATTTCTCTGCTCTGCTTTAGAGAATTGAAGGGGAGAACCTGTAGTCAGTTAGCCATTAAATCACTCAGCAAACATTTATTGAGAGCAAGATGTACCCTTTGTGAGCTGAGGGCTTACAGGCAGATGGGCAGACAAGTTGAGGCTCCACCCATCAAAGAGTGGGGAGGTGGGCAAGAATGTGGATCATTACAACAGGAGTTGCATGCTCAGACAGATGTAGAATAATGTTGCTGAAGGAGAGGGGGTTGGGAGGCTGCTGGGACTCAGTGGACAGCCCCATGCTGCAGTTCCAGTAGGATTTCATTGAGAAGTGGGAAACACAGTGTTACGGTTTCGGTATAAAGTATCCCCCAAAGACTCATGCATTGAGGGCTTGATACTCAAAGCTGCCATGTTCAGAGGAGAGGTTTTTGGAGTGTGATTGGGGATCACGAGGGCTGTCAGTTCATCAGAAGATGTGTTCATAACTGGGTGGCGTTACTGGAAGGGGATAGAAACAGGAGATGGGGCTAAAGAGAGGGATCTTGGGGTTGCAAGCTTGGGGACTGTAGTTGGTCTCTGCCCTTCCTCTCTGGCTTATTCCCTTTGCTGTGCCACACTCTTCCACCATGAAATTTCTGCCTTGCTGCAGGCCTAAAAGCAACGGAGCCAGCCAACAACAGGCTGAAACCTCCAAAGCCATGAACTAAAATCGATCTTTCCTCCGTTAAGTTGTTTTTCTCAGGTATTGGTCCCAGTGATGAAAAGCTGATTGATAACAAATAGAAACCTACACTTTGGCTGAATCTTGGGAAAGTGTGGTACTTAACAATGGAACAAGTGACTGCTTAGTGCGCTCCGGCCAACAGCAATCTCTAGTTTCTGCGCTTGAAATCTGCACACAGGTCTTTCTGCCCAAAGGACCTACTCCTGGGGACCACGCCACATGTAGGGCAGGGTGTACCCTCTGGGTGTGTCTCAGGAATGGGACACTGTGTCCCATTTCTGTTTCCATGGAGGTGAGTTGTGAAATGGACTGACGGATCCCATAAGCAGTGTCTACACCCTGGCCCTATACTAATTGTGCTAGACAGAGCTGTTTAAATACCACCAGACAGAATATTACTCAAATTAAAATGAGGCCTTAAATGTCATTATTTGTGTCATTATTAATAGCCCCTAATTGTGTTCTCTAATCATCACGAAATTATGTTAGTATTAATATTCACGTCAAGGCTGCCTAGGGAACTTGAAAGATTTTTAAAAAAATTGTACCATATGTCAGTTCCCATGAATGTGAAGCAAATTCTGGTTTTAGTGTTTTAGCTCAAGCTAAAGATGGGACAGTGGCCTGCGAGGACTTGGGACCAGACTAGCCTTTTCTTCCTGCCCCCCAAGTGACTGGCTCCTGGTCCCTTCTACCTGGCCAGACCCTTCAAGGCCAGTTCTCCTGGAATACCCCACAGGTCCCAGCTAGCTGCTCTAGCTGGTAAGGAGATTGCATAGTGTTTGTACCCTCTTCTCCTGTAACACTGACAGCTGCCTTTGTTTAGAAACCATACTAAAACTCATGTTGCAATCCTGCCTGCCCTCAGTCTCCATCTACTCACCGGCCCCTCCTCAGGGTGTTTGGAAATCTGTCCATATTGCCCTCTATCACTTGGGAGCAATGAGTAAAGAAAGAAAATTGAGACTCCTCAAGAAATGTATTATGTAGCATAATATAGAAATGATTTTCAGACAATGTAGAGAGAATTTAAAAGTGTATCTATACAATGTGTCTATAAAATCTGGAAACAGGTAAATCTACCTGCCATCAAAGATATCTTTGTGCTCTAAGGAATAAAATAATACTATTCTTGCTTGCTTTTCCCCTTGATGGACAAGGACAACACGGATGTTGCCCAGTGCTAAACTTGTCAGGGCTTCTTCGGAGAAAACAGTGACTCCCAACACTGGGGTGGGGATGGGGCAGTGTGATTGCTTTCTCAACAGAAGGGGTGAGCTGAGTTGTGCCTCCTATTGCATTACATGGGGCTCCAGTTCTTTGTGCCCCTCAGCCTGGCACTGGGTATAAGAGGCATGGTGGATGGAGACAAAGCAGGCGACATTACCAATTAGAGCTCCCCTCCCTGTGGGGATGTATGGGGCGAGTGCCCTGGGATGCCCAGAGGCATCAGCCTCCTGCTGACATCACTCAGGGTTCTTCTTCATCATTTCTACAACATTCCTCTAGGCTGCCTGCTCAACGCTGCAGTCATCGCTAATGGAGGCCACGTGACCACGATGTGTCAGACAAATCTGGGGCGAGCGCCTCACTCGCTTCCCAGAGCCCTTGGAATTCTCTGGAACTGAGAATATTCAAATGCCTTTCTTGGTGAAACAGCAGGCTTCCAACCCCCTAAATATTATGACTTGAGTTAAATATAACCCAGAGCGTGAAAATAATGGTACAACACAGGAGCAGAGAAGCCATGGAGTGAGCACGTTGCACATACACACACGCACATAGAGAGAGTGTTTGTCATTGTGAGTGTGGCAGGTTACCCACCAACCCCACAGCCACATGCAACAGAGAACCCCCAAAGTCACACACAAAGCTGGGTGTGTTATGGGGTGAGTGTCTACTTCAGTTTGGATGGGCCTTAAATCCTCTCTCTCTCTCTCTCTCTCTCTCTCTCTCTCTCTCTCTCCCTCCCTCCCTCCCTCCCTCCTTGTGGGAAGAGGAACTATCTTAGCTGTGGTATGGAAAGGAAGACTTGCCTGTCTTCTCAGCTCTGAAGGGAAGCTGGAGTGGGACAGTCGGTGTCAGCATGGCCAGGCAGGCTGACACCTCTTAGCACAGAGCAAAAAAAATCCCCTCAGCCACTTGATCGCTTTGGGAGATGGTCTAGAAGTAGTGTTGGCATGAGGAAGGGAGATGGGTGGACAGACCAGTGCTTGGGACTCAGCCAGGTTTGCAGCCTCTGACTTCTTTGTCACCCCACGCATGAATTTCTGGCAAAAATTCAGTGGATCATAGATAAGCAAAAGTTCTCCCAAAAGCCAGCTGCTGTGAATTCTAAACCCAGTGATTACAGTAATTGTTGGCCCAGGGCTGGATTTGAACCAGTGAACCTAGAAGAGAAGCATTGAATAGGCCCCCTTTCATAGCAGTTCTCCCACCAAGTTATCCAGCAACAAAGCACATGGCTGATCCTCCCCTGAATACTGGGTCAAAGAGCAAATGGCTTGGGCCCTTGCAAAACAGGGAATATATTGACATCTTTGTAATGTGGGCACTTACGCATGGAGGAGGATTTATAGCATTTGTGACATGCTTTTACTTAAATGACCGCCTTTGATCCTCATATGGTAAGTGGGGCAGGTATAATTATCTCCCACTGTACAGACAAGTTCATTGAGTCACATGGCATGTGTGGGCCAAAGGCTACACAGCTCACAAGGGATGGGAGCGAAGATGCCCCAAGCCTTCTGATTGTCAGTGCCACCTTTTAAATCACCTCCTTTCAGGAGATTCCTCACTCTGTGTACCTCCATCCCATCAGAGGCAGCTTGCTGACGCTGGCCACGGTCGGCATGAATTCTGTGAAGTCAGCAGCAATGCTGAGAAGCTCCTCACCCTTCCCCAAATCTGTCCTCTTTCCAGCTGGATCTCAGGTGTGCCTGAGACCGTGTCTAGAGGGATGTGGAGGACGGTGGGCAGCAAGGGGGTGGGATGTATTTTATTCTCTGGGTCTTTGCTTTTGTTCTCCTTGATTCCATTCCTCTTGAATCTGAAAACAAAACCACAAAAGCATCTGTTCTTCCTCCAATTCCACTTGAAAGAGGGCTCAGCTTGAGGAAGGGGGTTCCACCTTAGCTGCAGATGTGAGAGTTTTAGGAAGAGCCAAGGGGTACTGCTGAGGTTACCCATCCAGGACTCACAGCTGGAGGTGCCTCCTGTTTGAGGGAAATAGACATAAGCTGTCCTACAGAACTCACAGAAACACTTGATTCCCCTGCCACTCACTTCCTTTTCCATCCCGAGACCCACTCTCCAGCTTCCCACTTCTGTGCCTCACAAACCTCCCCCCACCTCTAGCTTCCGCTCTACAAAGCCCTGCTAGAAGTTGACAAAGCTGACTGGCTGCATAATGTGCTACAGGTGTTGTTGCTAGGCAACCACCCTACTCTGTAGCTCAGACTCTGTCAGCCCAGATCAAACCCCTGGTAGCACTTAACCCCGTAACTGCTTAACACAAACACTAATTACCTAGGCCTACCAAATAACACATTTATAAACCGTAATCAAGGCTTGGAAGGGTAGAGTCCCAGCTCCTTCAGACTTTCAACTGACACTTCTATCATCAAGGCCTGGGTCCAGCCATCCTGCACAGAACATTGAAATCCTTCGGTTGTAGGTGATGGTTTCTCTTTTTTGGCCACACAAGGTGGACATTGGTCATTCCTCTTCCTTGGACTGAATTCTACTGAAACCAACCAAGTAGCTTTAGATTAAGAATCTTGCCCTAAAACCTCACAGTTATACTTGAAATTAGTTTCTGTGATGACTGAGTCAGTTGACTTGCAATGGCCACTAATTTTGGACAATTCTTCTGACACTTGAGGGTTTTATGAGCTCTATACATACACTCTTTCCCCAATGGAACAACACATTCCTTAAGTGACTAGAAACTGTAGGAAGATCCAGACATACAAAGAGAGGTATTTCTATTATTTTTATTAGAATATAGCCCAAACTCTAGCAGAATTGATCAGTCCTAAGTCGGCCAGTTCCTCCCTGATGGTGATCACATAGTTCAGTTCTTCAGAGGTGCTCAGTAACTATCGGTAAAAACATGGACACAACCGTGTCTTTAATTTCTATTTCTCAAGCCATGCAGAAGGCTCCACAAGGGTGACTAAGTGGCAGAGAAATCTCCTCTCTCTTCTTTTTTTTTAAATTTTATTTTAAAAGGGAGTAAAATTAAACACAACAAAACAGAACAGAATAGGACATAAGAAAGCATAAGTTTCAAAGCTATACAACCAGAGATCTCCACTATCTGTCGTATTGTCTCTTGTTTTCTTCCAAATGGTTGTCCTTATCGTTGCATATGGAGAGCTCATACTAAATAACATAGCCAATCTTTTCACAAGATGTGTAGTTCACTGGCTCCCACTTGCTAAGCGGGGGTGGGGGGTGGGACACAGGATGGGGGACAGGACGACATGAGATGTCTGATTCTCAGCCCACACGCAGGCAGGATCACAGTCACCACCCCCCAGAGACGGGAAGAGTTCCTTGTTCTCCCGGCACCCCAAGTCAACCACACGGTGCAGGTCCCGATGTGCCAGGGTCTCTCTCCTTCAGGCTGCCGAAAGTCTGCCACACTCTCAGCCACCCCCAGAGAGAGGGGGAGCTCCTTGTTCTCCTGGCACCCCTAGTCAACTGCATGGTGCAGGTCCCAAGGCGCCAGGGTCTCACCCCTGCAGGCCCCCTAAAGTCCGCCATACTCACCTGCTATTTCTTTCTGATGAATCGACCAGTCCATTTCCAAAGTTCTGAAATGGCCAACAGACCACAGAAAGAATTCTCTTTAGGCTCCTGTTTGAAACCAGCAGTTACAGTGATCTGCTGGCCTTGCTTCAGGGCCACTCCTCTCTCTTCTTCCTGCCTTTTTCTCATTAGACTAAACTGCCTCCAAACCAAATCATAGGAGATTCCCATGTGACACATTTCTCTCTTCTTGTTGTTCTGATGGTAACAGGCAGGTCCAGGCCTGCTAGGTCACAGAAGCAGAGTTTTATCCCTTCCCAGGAAGCAGCTTCACCCAGACAGGTGCCTCCCCATGACAGCAGGCACTGGATGGGGAGATTCAAGGGCCACTGCCATTCTCTTTCTCAGTTGGAAACATCGTTTAACCTTTCTCATGGCAGTTGTCTGCTTATTCAGGGATAGGGGAACAGAGAGATTTTGCTTTCTTTGAGCATTGAAATTCATTATCTACTTATCAACAAATATTTCAATCACTGACGTCCACCTCAAACTAAGTATCATGTTCCCTGAGTGGCCTGCACCGGATGCAGTACTAGTACATACACATGCTCACTGAACCTTACCGTGGCTCTGGGATATGGCTATGACCATGCCCAGCCTGTGTGTATGACAAACTGAGAATGAAAAACTTGGTCCAGTGGCACATCTAGTACATGGTACCTCTAGGCTTCTGAAGCCTAGTTTCCCCAGTGTCTTTGTTATTTTTCTTGGTGCTAAAACAAAATATGCAACACCCAAAGTTAAAGGAGGAGTGGATTATTGTCACTCACAGTTTGTAGAGGTTTCAGTTCACAATCAACTAGTTCGAAGGCACAGTGGAATGGCAGAGGAGTGTTGCAGGGAAGAAACAGTTCATGGTAGGCAGAAGACAGAAGGCAGAAGGCAGAAGCTACAAGCAGCAAGCATCATTCTGTCTCATATTTTATCCAGGCATTCATCCTTAGGGTGGGTAGCACTCACACCCTTAATCCTAGCATTACACCATGAATCAATCCCAGTGTCACACAGTCTAGATCCAGTCACCTCTGAAAAGTCCCACCTATGATTATGTGAGACCTTGGAAGGGCCATCTAGACACAAACCATAACACCCCACCATGATACTCTGCTTCCCAGGAGGCTGGAAAAATCTCCACTCAGAGAGGTTAGTGACTTGCCTGAGCTTTTGCTGTCAAGTGGGTGGGGGGACGGAGGTTTGAATAAGGACTGATCACAAACTGAAGTCCTTCTCATGTTTTGTTTCCTATAGGACACTACGTTTCAGAGTTATCGCTTCAGTTTCCGGGTTGGACAGTGCCTCCTCACAGGTGAAATATCCATGTCTCCTGCAGGGAGAAGTGAATTCTAGGGAGCAGTATAGAGCACAGTAGACCTCGTGCTTATCAGGCTGTGTCCTCCAGTGGAGGCTCACCTGTTGTCTCCTTCCCAATTCTTTGAAAGGGCCTTGTTTGAGGGAGAGGGCAGAAGAGGCGGAGAGACACATACACACATGTTCCTGCAGCACATGGCTCCCTGCTTCCCTCCCACATCTTGAGTCAGTAATGCTTTGGCTTTGGGCTAAGCCGTTCTTGCCAGCTGGTGGCATTAAGAGTTGGGATTGCCAGCTCAGTCACAGGTGACAGATTTGGGAACATCTTTGTGGGCCTGGCTCCTTCCCAGTAGACCCAATGGGTCATGGAAAGCCACAGTTGGGGAACTAAATGGGGGCAAAAAGAGACTGCCTATTATGGGTCTAAGTGGGGAGGGACACCCCCACGAGTTTAACACTTTCATGCAAGTGGTTTCTCCATAAAGTATTAATAATGTTCCTATAATTGATACTTCAGGGCAATAACCTCTGACAAAATGGCCCTGATTAGCAGATAATTGAGTGTGTTGGATTGTGTCCTGAGAGAGCTGAACGCCAGGCAAGGCCCATTAGCCCATCATAATGACCCCTTTTGTCAGGTATTAGTGTCATTAAGAGCCTGTTCTCTAAAATCAGTCCCTTTATTTAACTCTTTTCCCTAATTATATGGATCATTTTACAAATCAAAGCAAATGTTTGCATACAGCCCCTGGGCATGCAGTGGAGTGAGGTGATGGAGGGGCAGGCTGGAGATTTCTGAGTGGAGAGTCCTTGGGAAGGAAGACACTAGGAGCTTTCTGGAGAAGAGGGGTCTCCTGGGAAACCCAGTCAGCATTGCATGCAAGAAAGGCATGGCATGCTTGATTGACTCAGGGGCCTGGGTTGGGGGACCTCTAGATTGGGATATCTTGCCAAGAAGAATTTACAGGTCACATGTAGGCCAACACCTGAATTCATCTTGGCAAAAGAGGCAGCTTAGCTGGCTTCCTGGACTCAGAGTAGCTGGATTCTTAACACAGAGAGTGCCAGCCTGGAACAGGTTGGCACCTGAACTTAGCCACAGGGCACCTAGAAGACACAGAACAACTGAGCCAATCATCTGGGTTATGCCCAGAGCAGACTCACATCTCTGAGGAAGCCTGCGCCTCTGGGAGTGTCTGGGTGGGTAAGTAGGACCTGTGTCCTCCCAATCGGGAAGATGTGGCCAACGTGGACAGGTGTCCTCACGTAGAGCTGCCAGCTCGGTAAGCAGTGAGTGCTCCTGGGACTCTGGGAAACTTGCAGCATGATCAGCCCCCAGGCTACACACACAGAAGTTGACACAACAGAAAGCTCAAGGGACAGACAGCCACTTTCTGACCTGTTCTCCCCAGTGCACTCTCACTCATTAAAAAGTAGAGACAGTTTCCCATTTATTCACATGCCATCACTGCCTGACATCTCTTCCACCCTGCCCAGCTCTGTACAAGGCTTTTTATTCCAGGGCAGGTTCAGTGTGGGTGAATTAGAAAGAGGTCTCTGTCTCTAGCATGAATTGCTCAGAGACAAGGGATGGATAGCTCGTTGGCAGCTAAGAAGGATATATTTTTATATACACCAAAGACGAAGGTGAAAGGATATCATCCATTATAGGCAAGGCCCAGAGGTTGCTGAGCTAAGGATAATTTATTTACTTGGCAAAGTGATGGGTGAACTTCCCGAGAGGAGTTAGGACCTGTTGTGGGTCCTGAGGTGGTGTCTGGACCATATCTCCTCCCTCTACCCCATTTCTGCACAGCTAATAATGCTCCTTGACTGTGCTTTCCCTTGTTTTAATCAGAGTGCCTTGTGATCCCATGATTTGCGTTGGGCCTGGTGAATTTCCCAGCATCGGCCTTGGGTGGAGAGCTGCCAGCTGTGCAGAGAAACTGCTGGGGTTTTTGCCGAGGAAGCAGAATTTTGGTGGTGGAGTGTGACATTCTCCTCTCAGAAATAATACCTTTCATTTAAGGTAAGAGAGGAGGTTTGACATCCCGTGAAAATATGATTTTCAGCCCTGTTCTGCTTGGGGTAGAGATTTTCTGTGAGGCCTAGTTGCTGAACCAGGGCATAAAAACCCCAGAGCTGATGACGGGGAGGGGTGGTCCCCACCTCCACAGGACTCTCTTGGGAACACGGACAAGTAGGGATCCTACTTTCTGGCTGTAGTTCTTCCAAGGGTCCAGTTTGACTTTGAACCCCGAAGAATGCTATTCCCAAGCAAAGAGAGTATATGCCTCACGATCCTGAAGACCAAGAATACAGTGATGCCACATGTGTTTAGACAAATCCCTTAACACATGCTCAATATAATGACCATATCTTAGTAGTAACATAGAATTCTTTGTTTATGCAATCAATGAACATTTCTTAAACATTGCACTGCCTATGCCAGGAGCAAGGCACTGAGTATAGAATGGAGCAAGGCTTGAGATGTGCTCTTGGGAAGTTCAGTCTCCTATACTTGTGTGTTGTTGGGGGGGAAATAGCATGTACAAGACTCTTAGTCTAATCCATTGTGATAATGCCCTAATAGAAACGTAGGATGGGTGTTAACAGGAAACAACCAATGACCACTGCCTGGGAAAGAAGAGGAAGGCTTTCCTGAAGATGCAGTGCTTAAGCGGAGATTTGAGAGTCTGTTAGATAAAGGAATGAAATAAAGCACCATAACAACAGAGAACAGCTATAATTTATTAAGGATTTTAGTATAATGATCACAACAACTAATCTTACAGAGCACTTACCATATGCTGCATGCTTTGCATACTTAATCTCATTTGATCCTCACAACAACCTTGTAAAAGGAATATTTTTGATACCCTCACTTTATAGGTGAGGAAAGAGAGGTTTTGATAGAATTTATAAAGGTTACATTATTGTCTGGAGTCACACCATTATTATTAGGCAATTGCAATTTGAACCCAGACTTTTGAAGTCAGAACACAAATTCTTTTTAACCCATTCTCCTGCCTCCCCAAACACTGTACAAATAGTAACTCAAGTAATCTTCACAATGACCCTGAGAAATAGGCACCCTTGTCCTAAATTTTGGGTGCAAAATGCCCAGGGGTAATCTGTAATGTGAAGAGGTATACTGGCGTGGGTCATTTGGGAAGCCTTGTGGGTCCTGAAAATCCACCACCTGGGTCTTCTGAACCCCAGTGTAAAGTCCCAAGTTCAGGGTTAAAATGCGGAGATGGAGGTGAGGATTGGATGGAAGTGAGCAAGGTGGTAGGAAGAAGACCAATGGTTCCCCAAAGATGTCCCTATCCAAGTGCCGATACCCTGGAACTATGATGGGTTACTGCAAGAAGAGATTGTAAATGGAGTTAAGGTTGGCAATCAGTGGAGCTCAAGGTAGGGAAATTACTTTGCTTTGTCTGAATGGGCCCAGTGAAATCACAGGGTCCTTAGGAGTGGTGGAGGCAGGATGAAAGGGACAGAATGGTGTGAGAAGGACTCAGCCTGATTGTTGCTGGCTTTGAAGGTGATGGAAGGAGTTGGAAGCTGAAGAGTGCAGGTGGCCTTTAGATGCCACAGAAAACAAACTGGTGCCTCCCCTCAAGCCTCCAGGAAGGAGCATAACCTGGCCAACCTTTTGATTTTACCTCAGTGAGAAGAGCTTCAAATGCGTGAACTCCAGAACTCTAAGACAATACATTTGAGTTGCTTTAGGACACTGCATTTGTGGCAGCTGGTTGTAGTAGCAATAGAGTTAGAAGGTAGGGTGAGTTAGCTTGTGAAATATCATGTATACTGAACTAAAAATTGAGTTATTAATTGATCAATTTTTTTTTTTATTGGTACCGGGGATTGAACTCACAAGGCAGGCGCCTATGCCGCTGAGCTAAATCCCCAGCCCCAGATCAATGTTTTAAAAATAAATAAGAGATACCTCAACTCTATTCAATCTGTGACCCATAGTGAGTTCACCTTAGAAGATGCAGTCCACGTGCCCTCAGAAGGCTCAGCCAGTTTGTTAGAGGCATCCAGGTCTATACATTTTTTGGAGAACTAAGAAACAAAAGATCACTATTGATCATAAATACACTGACAGGAAATGAGGGGCTGAGAAGTGAGGGGCCAGCCAGTTCTATGTAGGCTGTATCTGCTGACGATTGATGGCACATTCTGGGCCAGGAGTTATGTTTTCCTTGGCTCATTCATTTCACAAATATTGACTGCTGACCTATTTTATGCTATTTTATACAGAAGATATTGTTTACAGAAGATACAATGGTGAGCAAACATGTATCCCACTATAGCGTCCATGGAGCTTATAATTCCAAAACAGTAGATAAAATAAAGAGTCACAAATATAAGTGTGCAGTTATAGTTAGCATTACAAATCAAAGGAGTAGGAGGTGATGACATGGTGTATCAACAGGAGCTCATTTACATTAGGGGTTTCAAAGAAGGTCTTAGTTGGGAGGTGACATTTAGGATGAGACCTATGCATGGGAAAGACTTTATAGGGCTGAGGTAAAAAGAAGCATTCCAAGGGGTGAGAGTAATGTGTTGGAAGGCTTGTACCTGGTGTATTCCAGGAATGCAGAGGAAGCTGGTGAGGCCTGAATGTGGTTCAGGAAGTTGCTAGAAAGGAGGGCAGGGTCTACACTATGGGTGGTTCTGCAGGCCAGGACCTAGCCTGAACAACATGAACTAGATTGAGGAAAGAAGTGGCATGATCTGATGTGTACTTTATGAAGATAAGGTGGGCTGCAGCAGAGAGAATGTTCTAGAAATGCACAGAGAGGAAGTAGGGAGGATAGGGCGGAGGTTACTAGAAGTCTAGGCACATAATGATGTGGCTTAGGCAAGAGTAACAGTGCTAATAATAACTGGGTAGATTTAAAATCATTCTGAAGATAGACTTGGCTAGAGTTGACAATAGATTGAATAGGGTGTACAAGTAAAAGGAGGGGCCAGGAATAGTTTCTAGATTTCTGACAGAATGATTAAATGGATGGAAGTGTCATTTATTAACATGCGATAGGTTGGGGAGGAGAAAAATTATGATGGAGGAGAACTCCAAAAGTTTTGATTTGGATGTCTTTAAGGACCTTTTGAGAACCCCTTTTAAAGAGGTCAAGTAAATCATTAAAGAGACAGCGCTGATGCTCTGAAATGAGGCTGAGGTCTGGACTAAATGGATAAATTTAAGAAGTCTTATTATATTGATAGTGAAGCTGTGAGAACTAAGATGAGGACCCGGACTGAATGTGGAGAACACCACCATTCATAGTTCACTATTGCGCATGCAGTATCTCAGCAACATCGCACCCACTCTCCAATATCTCCCTTCCCCCCTTATAGTAAGTGGGACCATGAAACCCGTTCTAGTTGAAGAAATATGGCTGGGAATGCCAATGAGTATCTTGTATATGATTTTCCCGTCTCTTCTTCTCCTTTCTGTAACAAGTTGCTAGGCTTCCATTTTCTGAGTGCCTGGTTGATTGTGTGGAGCAGATGGAAAAGAACCTCATGTTATATTAAGCTACCAACATTTAGGCTGTTTGCAACTGCAAAATATTCTGTCTATTCTTACTGATACAGATAAAGAAACTGCACAGCGTCATGTCTAGCAGTATAGACTGAGGACGCAAACTGTTTTTCCAAATCTTGTCTTTGGCAGTTATTATCTAAATAAGCTAGTTTTCTCACCTAGAAAAATGGAGAAAATAATAACATATATGTCATAGGATTGTTGTGGGGTTTAAAGTAGTTAAAAATAAAAAATGCTTAGGGTGGCACACATAATAAGGAATCTGTGAGTTTTACTTAAGAAAGAGGAGGCTGCCAAAAGCTGGCAAGAATTAGGAAGAACTGGGAAAATGTGTCCTCACAGCAAAAAAGAAAGAGCAGGGAGAGAGGGGTTAGCTGACCAAATGCAACTGAAGATACAGATATCAATGGGCAGCCATGAGACTTGGGTACCTTTGGTTATTCGTGGTCTGTGCAAGGGTGATTTCAGTAGTGTGCGGGTATGTGAGAGGGCATCTCTGGAAGCCAGAGTGAGGTGTTGAAATAAAAAAATGGAGAAAGCAGCCAAATGTAATCCCAGCACTCAGGAGGCTGAGGTAGGAGGATTTCCATGAATTCGAGGCCAGTTTGGGCTATATAGTGACCTCAAAGGCAGCCTGAAACTGCATGGCAAGACCCTGTCTCAAAAGGAGAAAAACAAAAATAGAGAAAGTAACTGTTTCTATGCCTTTAGGCAGCTTGTTCAGAAAAGAGTAAATTTAGAGATGGGGTAGTTGTTTAAGGTGGGTGCAGGGCACGGGAAATTTTGAGTTTAAGATGGGAGATTCTAGATCATATTTGAATAATGATGAGAGAATTCAAGCAGGGAGGACAAGTTGAAAATTTGAGAATGAGAGGGCACAATCAGTACAAGTCCCTGAAGTGTTTTGAGCAAGAGAGATCTGGAAGACAAGTGGGGCCCCTATTTCCCTCCACCGGGCTGGGGAGGAGGACTATGGGAACAGGTGCCCAGGGCGTGACAAGTGCGTATCTAGGAAAATTAGGGAGGACTCTGTGGTAAACAGTGGGATGGAAGTGAATAGGGAAACCTTGTTCCTTCATGGTGGGTGTGTTGGGCTCTGAGTATGGATTAGGGGGAGCACCATCCTCAGGAGGGAAACTGAAGAGAGCCTTGCTGCCTATGTGCAGTGGGCATGTATTTGGAGGTACGTGCTGTGGATCTGGGTCTGGGCCTAGCCATGAACGCAATCCCAACTCCTCTCCCACCTCTAGGAAGATCTAGGATGAGATTCTCTAGTAGGCCAGGGTTCAGTGAGGGCTCACTGGTGGGGTTTAGCTTTCAGGTGATATTTTCAAACTGGTATCATAAGTCTGTTCCACATAAACTCTCTTTTCCAGCCAAATTGTTCTGTTCAGACTTCTTTCTGTATTTTGAATTTTACTAAGTCTTTCTGAACAGACTCCTAGCCTCATGAGATCTTACCCAACTGAAATGTTTTCTGTACCAACCGCCTTTCAACTACACCCAAATCACCTTGTCAGCTATGCTCATGCTCGGTGACTTTGCTGAAGCCTCTCCATCCCGTCATCACACAGTGACTGTCCTCCTCCATTCCTTCAGCATTTGGCCTATTCGTCCTCCTTTTGTGAATAACACGCCTGGGATGAGGACACTCAGGCTTCGAATTGTGCTCTGCGTGACGGTCGTGCAGTTCTTACCTGAGTAGCTACCTGACTGACATCACTTCAAGACAGATGTACATCTGTGCTACACTTGATCTTAGCCAAAAGGCCAAGAAGTAATAGGTGTACATCTGTGTAAGTCAGGTCAGGGTTTTTGAAACACACGCACACATCTTGGAATCTTTTGTGACACTTCAGTCATAATAGGTGTTCACTAAATATTGGCTGATAGAATTACTTTGGCAGGTTGATGTGAAGAAACTCAAAGAACAGTATTCTAAGGGTCTGTCTGTATTTGCACTCTACCTGGCATCATTCCTCTATAGCGCCTACCCTGGATTCCAGCATCCTCAAATGTGTGAGATGAAGTAGTGCCTTCACAAGTCACTCTGCTCTCCAGCAAAGAGGAATGGGCTAGAAAGGGAGTTCCATCTCTAGGATCCAGATGAAGTTTAGGGAACTGGGTATATTGTCAGTGATAATCAAGCCCTTGAGTGTGTGTCAGGGCTCCCTAACTGGTAGAAAAGAATGATAACATTGATGGGCAACCCACACAGGAAAACAAACATGTTTGTGCAGAGTGAAGGGCAAAATGTGGACCCCCTTACCTGTCAGGCAGAAGTGTGTCCCACCCTGGATGCCCAGGGAGTGCTGTGTGGCTGGGGGTTAGCACTCACGGCGTCTTCTGTCTGTCTGGCTTTGAGTCAGTGCTCTGCAGGTATGCAGAGGGTGTGTCCACCTGGGGCCACCTCCACTTGACTGAGTAGAGGCAAGTAAGCCTGGGGCTGGGGAGAGCTGTCCAGCGTTTGCACAGCCCAGCACTCATCCTCAGGGACTGCAAAGTCACCCAGTGTTTGCAGCCTGTTAGGAGACCAGCTAATGCTGGGGACAGAACCATGCCAGGCAAGAACCTGAATATTCATTGAGAGGCACAGAATCTCTCACCCAACTCTTTTGCCTTCATTCCTGCTCCTGCAATTTCCACTCTCTCGCCTTTGTTCACTTTCCAGATCCATTGTTCTTCTGAGGTGGAACCCTATAAAAAGAGAGTAGGCATTGTTCTAGCAAAGAAAGAGGCCCTCAGTGGTGAGGAGACAGGAGAAAGTGCCAGTGAGTTTCTTTACCACCAGGCAGGCCAGCTCCTGGCAGGGGTTCTTTAAGGAAAGAGCAAAGGGATTGCAATGTGGGAATTCCAAAAACCATCCTGTCAATTCTATTGAAGAACCAGTTTCATCCTCCAGCTGAGACCCCACTTAGAGAGCGAAGGGCCACCTCAGTGATATGACCCACCCTGTCCATCCTTGACCCATTCCCTCCCCGATGGCTTCGCAGCCTGCCTCCCCACATGGCTCCCTTCTTACCCTGCGTGCCCTTGGGTCATCCTGGGCCCTGTAGGTCAGCAGTTTGTCTCTTTCGTTTTTTGTCTGTTTCAACTAACAGGTCTACAACAGGCAGACAGCTGTTACTCAGCAGGTCTTTCCCTCTCCAGGAAGACTGCGATGTCCACGGTGAGGGTGTCCCTGTGTTTCCAGGAGGTCCTGAGTGTCTGGATCCAAGTCTGCTCTGAGGACAGTGCGAGTACACCCTAGAGTGATGCTGACAAGGAACACGTTCAGATTTAGGAGGAAGAAAATGCTGTTAGAATCATAGGTGGAAATAGCCTTAAGTCTTTGTCCTTTTTGATCCCTTACTTACTGGAAAGGAGCAGAGAATTCTGAACACATCCTTTCTAAGAAGGCATTCCTGGTAGACTAACTCCCAGAGTCTGCGAATGCAAATCTTTCTGAAGTGTGGAATCCAATTGCCCCAACTGTAAGGCATCTTACAGTAGGAAAGGGAATTCACTGGGGATGACTAGCACATCCTTTCCCCCCATCCTCCATCCCTGCCAATCTTGCCCCTGAGAGGTGTTTTGACAAAGGACATTCTTTGTGTTTTGATTGAGAGAGTGACTTGTGGGTACCCTGACTTCACCTGTTTCCCTGGCAGCCCAAAGAATAAAACAGATAACAGAAGAGAGGAAATGAAGGAGGAGGAGGTGAGATGAGCGTGTTAAAGAGAGACCCAGAGTCCCCATTTCCTCCATGCCTCCCACAAATGACCTCATTTATTATGGAAAAGGTTTAACTGATATTGAGTCATAACAAGCAAGGAGGAAAATGAGCCCAATCAATACCCCCTCTGGAGCCCCTGGAGGCAGCGGATTGTTAGCAGTGGGTAGGAGGGGAGAAGAGGGGGAGAGGAGAGCATTTGGAAGATGATCTGGCCTCAGAAGTAGCTCTGGAGCATCTGTGTTTTGTTAGCCATGGAACATGCACATCTAATCTCAATTAACTTCTGCCACCATCTCCAATTCAGCTTCTTTGTTCACACCAGTGGCAAGATTTTAGCTGCAGGAGATGAGATGGGGGAGACCTCACATTACCAAATGAAAGGACCCGATGAGCTGGCCCTGCCGGGGCAGAGGTGGTGGAGCAGAGCAGAAGCAACAGTGGGGCTATTTCCCGTCGCTCTTGCCCTTGTCTCTGGCTCCTGCAGTCTTAGCTTATCAGGCAAACTTGGACTGATCTCTGGTCTTTGTCTGAGGGCTTGTGGACGGTCTTTATTAATACCATAAGTGGGATCCCTTTCCAAGCACTGTGTTTAAGCACTTGAAAGCCATTGCAGGACGGATTCCCAGTGTGCTACCTGTGAAGCTTGGGTGGTGTCTAGAACTACTTTTCTGGGCCTTGATGTCTTCTGCACAAAGAAAGAATTTGACTAGGGAATCTCCAGCTGCACGCCCAACGTGCAGTAGCCACCAGTGACTTTCAGCTCTTTGGGTTTAAAACAATTAAAATTAAATTTGCTTTAAATGCTCAGCAGTCACACCTGGCTAGTGACTATGAGGTCAGACTGGGTAGATACGGGACTTTTCCATCATCGTAAGTTTTGTCGGGCAGTGTTCATCTGTAAGATTTCTTGCAGTCCTGCCATCTTGTTCTAGCACTGCCTGTTATTAAGAGTCTTGAAGGCTCAGTTCCGTGGTCTCTGTGAGTTCCTTCCCACCAGGTCCTCTCCTCTGCCACCGCATGCACAGCACATTGTACACACAGGCACACGCTGAGTGTTCTCTTCCATGAGTGCAGTTGAGAAATCTGATAGCTGACTTAAAAGCGCTCAAAAAGAAGGATCCACACTCTCATTCGTATTGCAGCATGATTCACAATGGCCAAAATATGAGCATAACTGAATGTCTATTGAAAAACAAGGCAATAAAGAAAATGTGGTATGGATACATGATGAAGTACTAGTTTTCCTTTAAAAAGAAGGAAACCTTGCCATTAGCAACAGCATTAATGAACCTTGAAGACATGATGTTAAGTAGAAAAAAAAATCTGATGCAGAAAGACAAATATTGCCTGATCTCACCGCTGGGTGAAATCTAAGAAAGTCAAATTCACCGAGACGAAGCTGGATGGTAGTTACCAGAGACAAGAGAAGGGAAAGAGGAGATGTTGGTTCAGTGCACAAACTTTCATTTATAAGAAAGTAAGTTCTGGGGAGCTGATGTGTGGCATGGTGACCAGAGTTAATAGTAATGTGTTATAAACTTGAGATATACGTTGCTGAGCAGTATCTATTGAAATATCACTTTGTACACCTTACATAAACACAATTATTACTTGTTAACTGTACCTCACAAAAGCTGGAAAGAAACGATTGAAAGTGACAATTCAGCATTGCTCCTGACCTCTAATTAAATGGCATGGACTTTACACTTCATGAATTTTTGCGTTGCACACACATTTCCCCTGTGTGTCAGGCATTGCTCCAAGTGGAACTGGATGTGGAGTTTGGGGGTAGGTCCTGGATTTTACACCATTCCTTTGCAGTAGCGGAAGCATTGGCACTGTGAGTGGCAATGTCCTCTTGCCTGTGACACTGCAGTGTGATTTGCAGATACAGTTCTGCCCTCGGGGGCTTGCACTGTGCAAATAACTTGCCATCACAGACTCTTGACATAAACACTGGGGAGCTTGGGATGCACTGGTGATTATATAGCAGTAAGTACTTTATTGGAGGCAGGCCGGTATGTTAAGGGGGCGGCAAAAGAAACGAATGCCCTTCTAGGCCTCAGGTTCCCCATGCAAAGTGAAGCGGCAGGGCTTGGTGAGCTTCCAAGTCTCCTCTGTGCTCAGATTCTCTCTTTCAAGAGTTTCTAGAAGTCTGAATCAATAGAGGAAAAGGCTTACTAGGTGCAAATTGCAGGCTACACAGGCTTTTTCTCTATTTCCCAATAGTGCTGCCCTTTACTTCTTTCAAATCCTGAGGAGGCCTGGAAGTCTCCTACCTTTCCCCGGCCTCTCCTCCTCTCTCTGCTCCCCCCTTTCAGGTTGCACAGTCCCAGCCTAGTTCTTGTCATATTTCCTACTGGATCGGGTGTTTAATTAAAATCATAATTAAAATTGATCTCCTCATTAGCATGCACCTGCTCTGCCTCTCACATCCCTGTGTTCCATTATCCACTGAAGATGTCAGGACTGATAGGTGAGAGTCAGACCCCAGGCCAGCCCAGTCGGATGGGACTAGCTGGTGACAACATCTGGACAGAAAGGACTTTGGTGGAGAAGCTTCATTCCCAGCCAAATAATAAACAATTAGCACCAGGAGCACTGTCTGGGGAGAAGCTGGGCTGTTTGATGGCCTGTGGGCAGCTGGCTGAATCTAGTGGTCCTACAGGAAGTGCAATTCTCACTTCTTCCTCATCTCAAACCCTGTGTTCACGATCTCTCTGTCTCTGTCTCTTTCTCTGTCGCTCTCTCTATTCCAGGAATCTGTGACAAGTTAACCAACTCTTTCCAAGCAATGTTTAGGGATGAGAGAAGAGAGATTCCCTAATTTCCTTGAGGGGACACTGGACTGTATCCTTACGGAGCCTCCAGCGGGGCTCGGTTTGACTTCCACCATGGTTACCCTCCAGGGAGTGCCAGCGAGAGTAAGGAAAACCATAAAGCTGTGACTGGCTGGACCCTTCTTCCCAGTATTAGGTGCAAAGAAGTGCAGGGAGGATGGTACTTAGTGTGCAGAGCAGGAGAAATGAGTCCTGATCACTGCTCTCCTTCCTCCCTGGCCCATCTCACCCATGGGAAGGAAAGAGGGCCCAGGAGGTGAAAACCAACCATGACATCATTAGTGGGACTTTCAGAGTAAAGAATGTAAACTTCACAAGAATGGAGGATAGATAGGCAGACAGACAAATATACATGTCTTCAACTGCAGTAGAAAACACACAGCATAAAATTTACCACCTTAACCACCTCTTATCTTATGGATCAGTAATGTTGAATATGCTCATGGTGTTGTGCAACCAACCTCCAGAGCTTTTTCACTTTGCAAATGTGAAACGAAATCTTTACGCATTGGACCCCCCAGTTTCCTCCCACCCTCCAAGATAGCCATTGTTTCTATTAATTTAACTGCTCTAAGTATCATTTATTAGTGGAATCATACAGTATTTACCTTGTGCTGTTCCTGACTTACGTTACTTAGCATAATGTCCTTAAGGTTCATCCACGTTGTAGTATCTACTAAAATTTCTTTTCTAAAGAGTACATGATATGCCATGGTATGTATACAACATGTTTTCTTCATCTGCTCTTTTGCTGGTGGGTCTTGGGTTGTCTTTGCATTTGATCTATTGTGAATAATGGGGCAATGAACATAGATTTACAGTATTTTCTCAAGATCTTGTTTTTTAATTCTTTTGTATATATACCCAGAAGTGGGAATGCTAAGTCACATCATAATTTGATTTTTAAATTTTTGAGCCACTGCTCCACTGCTCTCCACTGCAAACGCATTGTTTTTCGTTCCTGCTACAGGCGCACGAGTTCCAATTTTCCACTGTCTCTATATTCTCACCAACACTGGTTATTGTTATTCTCTTCCCCTCCCTCCAGAGTGACCATTCTCCTAGGTGTTAGATTTGATATGCTACTGTGATTTTGATTGTATTTTTCACATGATTAGTAATATTAAGTGTCTTTTCCACTAATTTCATGTTTTTGCAAATCCTGTGCAGGTTTCTTATAACTGATCTAAGTCAAATTGATATTTGAGAGGAAGCAAGTCAGTCAATGGGCACATCCTATAGCAAAGGAAATTTAGGTTTTGGGGTTAGAACGTCATCCATGTCCCACAATTCTGCCAGTTACTGGTCCTGGGGAAATTACTTCTCTAACCCTCAGTTTTCAAATATTAAAAATGGGAATCCAAATGTTTACCTAGTAAGTTATTCTGAAGGAAGAAACGAGGTAATAAGTCCTATAACTGATTAATGCCTTGCTTGCTTATCTTCCTAGTAACTCTGAATACTTGGTTATAATTCCTTACAAATGACAAGAACTTTGTCCCTTATGTTAAGCAAATGTATCCCCTGAGCACGTTCTTTATGTGAGACAGTGCATACAGCAGTGAGTACGCTCAATGACATGGAAGGCATGGGGCTTATACTTGGGCAAAGTTGGGGGTGATCCAGGCCAGAGCAAAGAAGGGGCCACCTGTAACTAAGCTGGCATATTAAGATGGGCGAAGAAAGAGAGTAATGTGGAGTGGAGAAGGCAATCCTTGACTGTCTGGCCCCTGGGTTTGGGTTTCCCACCCAGTAGGATTGACCAAGCAGGTTTCAGCAAGCTAGCACAGGATGAAAATGGGTGAGGACTACCTCAGTTGCCCAAGGACACATGGACCTTGTCCAAAGAAGCATAACCCCTTCACTAAGAGGAACTTCCCCTGCTGCTTAAATTCCTTCTGCTGGAGTTAAAGTTTGTTTTCTCCTCTGCACTCTTTGGTGAGGAAAGAAATGCTAATTACCCTTCTGCACTACCCTTCATTGATTCTGGGTGGAGGATCTCTGTGATAGGCTCAGCTTCCTTCCTGTCCGGTGTGCCTCCCTCTGGAAGAACTAGCAAAAGCTTAACTGGAGCCCAATAAGCAGCAGGGCAGCTTTAGCTCACAGTGCTTCTCCAGACTTCCTCCTCCCTCCCTTCCCCTCTTTTCTTTCCTCCACCATCCCTCTTCCTCCCCAGTGTCAGTCCTTGGGGGCTCAGCGCAGAGGTCGCCCTCCTGGGAGGGATGATTCCCCAGTCTGACTCAGGTAGGCTCACCTCTGCTCCTCCCTGGAGCAGCCAGCAGGCCATCTGGGAGCCCGGGAAGTCAGGTCAAGTGCAGATGATGTAGGAGCAGGAGCCAGGGGGAGGCCAGGTGTCCACTAGGGAAGTGATTAGCTCCACAGTGCTCTAATAATAATCTGTGAGGCTAATAAATATCACAGAAGAGGAGGCAAGTGCAAGCCAGGGCGCTGGCTGTCTCTGTCCTCATTAAGGTGAGAGGAGGGAGACCTCGCTAATTGCAGACTTATCATGATTACCTCTACCTCCCAGCCAGTGAGCCATGGGATGCAATGCCCAGGATCAGTTAGGAGGCTTGTGGGAGCTGAGAGATGGTGGAATAGGGTTTCTTTTCCTCTGGGCCTTGAAGACTCAACTTGCTAGATAACCCTAGGATTCAAAAACTCAGTTCATCCCTCGATGAGTATTGACTGGCTGCATTGTATTCTGTGCAACATTCAAAGTGCTCCTCAATTTGATTTCTTAAAGATATGAGATGAGCCTACAGAGACGACTTTCTAGTTGTCCTATCCCAGGATCCTCCCCCAAACAGACACACACACACACACACACACACACACGCTTATGCACACTTAGCTCTGAACCCTCTCATGTTAGACATTCTAGAAATACCCATCACATGGAACTGAAATGGAAATTGGACCTGGAGAAAGGAGATGTGGCTGTTCTCAATCTGCCTTTCCTAATTCCTTTGCTGCTTGGTCCTGGAGCGCCTTGGGAAGGTGGAGCCCCAGAGGCGAGTCTGGAAGCACTACCTCGGACACCATGAGGAACAGCAGCAGAGGCGAAATCAGGGAGAGGGTTGGAGAGCTTGGAGAGGACACTAAACCCAGCCTTACAGAAGGTTCTCATCTTTAGGAAGATGATGGAGAAAGAGCCCTGTTTAACCTCACATGGAACACACCCCAGGGACAGTGACCTGAGGACTGGGTAAGGTGATATGTGGGCATGCAGGGCTATGGAATGGCCACACAGGCATATTTGTTCCTGGTGTTGGCACTGAACTCAGGGTCTTGTGTGTGCTAGGCAAGCACTCTACTCCTTTGCTCTAATTCCTCCACAAGTCTCCAGTCAAATCTTAAAAATGTAGGCTTGCTTCTGATACAGAATGAGGGAAATTTCCCCCGGTGGCTTTTGTTTAAAGACCTGAAAGGGGCTTCTGGAAATCAGCTTTTTGGAGGACACTAGAAAGGAGTTTCACATTTCTTCCCTAATAGGTCTCAGTGGACCCTATGCAGAGATCTCCCAGTCAGCCACACCCAGTCTAACTGCTCCTTGTGTCCGGGCAGCGCCGGCTCCTTGGCCATGGATGGTTCACAGGCTCTGACCTGCCTCTTCCGCTGCAGTTGCTTACAATTGTCCTTCATTTTCTCCCTCCATGGCTCCCCTGTACTTCCTCCTGTATACCCCCTTGCAGCTTACAGGGACCTGTAACCACACCCCTTCCCTGCACTTCTAAACCTGACACCCCTTAAGAGCTGATCTGTGGCAGCGGGGTGAACGGTTTTTCCATATAATAATAATGAATAAATGAATTACCATTTATTACATTTCTAATATGAGGCAGATCCCTGAGCTAAGCACTTTATAATATCAGTATTTCATGTGTCCTTTCCTCTACACAGAGCACTGCAAGTGCAGAAGTCAGGTTCCAGGGTGTGTTCATCCTTTTTCTGCTTGTCACAGGTTTCAGGGAGCCCAGCGTGGACCCATCATTCCCTGCAACTCTCCCCGTGTTTGTCTCTAGCTCAAGATGCTTTCTTCACCCCTCTGGAAAATAATTCATCTTTGTTCATACCTAAACATGATCAGTGCTTATTTGTGGTTTTGTCTTTTTCTTTCTTTTCTTTTTCTTTTGTAGTTTCATTATGAAACTAATGAAAAGAGACATTGAAAGAAGTCATTTTAATATCTTATTTGTTTCTCCTTGTTGGAAACAAGAAGACACAACCTCAGAAGTCATTCTCAAGGCTGTCAGAGCAGGGTGCTCCGTGTTCTTGCTCCCCAAGTGAAACACCAGAGAAGTTTCTCTGCAGAGACTCATCAAAGGAAATGTCTGTCAGAGGGTGCCATGCTCTCCCCTGGGACCTACCGTCCTCTGCTTTTCAAATGATTTCCCACCCTCTTGTCCTGCTAGCCTGGCCCTGAGCTCATCAGTCATCAAGGGCTGGGAGCTGGTAAGGGCTGGGAGAGACCTCTAACACTGGTCAGAGCCAGGTCACTTGCCCACAGAACCCTTCTTCTCTGTGTGTGTCGGGTTTTATGGAGATGCCTTGAAGACGGTCCTTATTGTCCATTGAGCACTTGGTGCTTTTCTGGGGACCTTATTGCATTTACCGACTTCACCCTCAAAACAACCAGCAGGGTACCATTTTCATCTTACTGATGAGAAAATGGAGGCACAGATGAAGTAATGGAGCCAAGGTCAGTTTGTAAGTGCTAGAATCAGGTCATGGGCCATGGCAACCTTGAGTCCATGGTTGATGCTCTTCACATCTTTGTGCTGGATCCCAGGGACATTTAGAAGCGATTTTGTGTGGTTTTGTTGTATGGTAGGCTGGCCTAGGAAACTTCCTGGTATGATTAAAACAGCCCCACATGCCAGGTTCCAAAGAGCTGATGTATTAATGAGCGTCACTGCAGCCTGCCTCCTCTTTTGTGTTGCTCTCAGCACTTGAACAAAGGAAGTGCTCCATGAGTGTTGGGTAGGTGGTGAGTGATTGGATTTTACCCACAGGAAGCTCCACTGGCTTCCACAGCTGCTGAGGTTGGTGAAGGGAAGGAGGGGTGGAGGCGTGGTGGTCTCTGTGAATAGCTGACCCCGTGGACAGATTGGTCCTGGAGTGTATGCCATGCCTAATCCTTGGGTGGATTTTTGCAGCAAAGGCAGCAGATGCCTGCGAAGCTGGTGCCTCTACTGAGTGGATCCTCAATCCCTGTCCTTTAGCCTGTAGGCCCTGCGGTCCCTGAGGGCTGGGGCTGGGAGGGCATATCTTCAGGATAAGCTGAAATGGGCTTAGGACCTGCGAGCCACTCTCCTCCACGTCCGAGGTCTGCCATGGCCCTGAGCCAGAAAGAGCGAACCAGAGGAGGAAGTTTGACTTTTGTGGCCAGCCTAGGAGGGAGGCCAGGCTATGTGGAGAGATACACAGGCTCATTCCAGCGGGTGTTTGCTGCCATCTCTCCAGGTACAGGGCTCATTGGTTTCTCACGGGGGGGGGGGGCGGCTGTAGGGGGGGGAGGTAACCCAGGAAACGGGGGGGGGGGGAAAGGAGGGAGAAAAGAGAGAAGGGGGAAGAAGATGCAATGTACTGAACCCAGAGCACTCAGGGAAATAAAGGATCTATTTTTTCCATTTGTTCTCAGCAAACATTTGTCATTTAATTTCTTCCTAATTACACAATTACGTAATTATGTAGTATTAGTAAAATAAAGCCTAAAGACGTTTGAGTAAAGAATTACTTAAGTAAATAATGTCTGACTGAAGTAATTATTTCCTGGGTTTTCTATTTTAAAGTACAATTGGGTGAAATTAGCTCAGGCATTGTTGAGGAGCTGAGTAAGGGTGGGGGCTGCATACCAGGGGGCAGGCTCAAGATTTTGGGGGCCGCTTGGAGTCTGGTTCCTGGTTTCTAGGCACCATCCTCTGCCAGGAGATGAGGCCAAATCTACGTTGCCTAAGTGGCTTGGGACTAGCTTCTCTTTGACTCTCGCTTGCTCTTCAGAGAGGGCAGGTCCTGCCCAGTGAGGATGAGGAAGCTTGGGACCAACACAAATGCTCGGTTACTGAGGGCTGTGTCTCTGTTTACAAAGAGACGACTCTATGTGAGGCCTCTCATCCCACGAGGAGATCACACCCCACAGTACCACCAGGCGTCTGGGTGGCGATGTGGTGGCAGCAGTGCTGGAGAGGCTAAGAGGAGGGTCCCCCAGGGGCCCCAGTGAGTGAAGCTGACTGGAGGGGACCTTCAAGTGGGTAGCTTGGGGTCAGCCTTCATTCAGCCTGGGTGTTTCCTTCGTGGCCTGGGGTGCCGCCAAGGAAAGCAGGGTTTTTCAATTCAGGTCGCCTCCTAACTCACCCCTGAGATCACTGGCGGGAGACTGGGCTTGGCCTAGTCCTCTGGTGGACTGGAACGTGGGAGCAGTGAGGGGAAGGGACCACTTTTCCTCAGGGGATGGCAGCCTGGGATGAGGGGAGCCTTGGCCTGGGATAGCATGGCCTCGGCCAAAGTGCCCTCTCAGTGCCCTGCATAGGTTCCCTCCATCCACCCAGTGGGCTGCTCTCAGGCGCCGGAGCCCTTCCCCACACTGTGAGGTGGGTGATAGACTGGCTCAGTGGCATTTACAGAAGGAAAGTCCTGGGGAGCCAGGCCAATCTCTGCCTCTTAAATTGTTGCCCTAGTCCCTCTTCCACAGTGCTTTGCAATACTTCATAAGAAATTCATTTGTGTTTTTGATCTGGACAAGTGTTTATAGTCTCTGAGAATCTCCTATCATAGTACAAGGAACCAGGACAAGGAAATCCTTCAGTTTTCTCAGCTCTCCTCCTAGCAGGGTAGAACTAAACTGTTTTTACCCTGAGGCTACTCTTGGGTTTCCGGAGGCCTGACATTCCCTGCTTAGTTCCTGAGATTTCCCACTTCAAGTCAGCGGCCCTTGGTTTTCACAGTGGGCAGGGCTGCAGGTCTCTAAGAGCTTTGAGAAGGAGGTGGCAGACACAGGTAGGAAAAGAAAGCAAGCAGATTTTCAATCTCCTCACTGGAGCTGTGGCTTTGGGCTTTTGGTGACTCCCTAAGATTAATATCCTTTGAGAACACAGTGGAGGTTCCTGGAAAGTCACTGGACAACAGGAAAGTATTGGAAAGGAATGTAGATTTGGCCCTGGAAGTCAAGCCACAGGTGTGTTAAAAATGTCAGCTTTTCCTGTGGTGTTTATGCAGAAGGTGGGCAGTATTTAGTAAAATTGGACATATATTTTCCTCTAATCTAACAGGCTTCACTCTTGGGCATAGAGAGGACACATATAAGTGCACAAAGAGATTCGTACCAAAGAAATCAGTGCAGCATTTTTTTGTTGTTATAGCAAAAGCAAAACCTCAAACCAAAAATGAAACAAAAATGAAAAATCAACCTAGATTTCCACCAGTAGGAGAACAGATAAATAAGCCATGTCAAATTTATTCAATGGAATTCTTTACAGTAATAAAAATAAATGGAATAGAGCAATATAGTAGAAGTGTATGGATCAACATGGATAAATTCTACAAACATAGTGTGGAGCTAAAAATAAAAGGTGCAGAAGAATATGCCATGTATCCTGCGATGTGCTTCTAATTGCTGTAACTATGCAAAGCCATACTACGAAGTCTTTGTAAATAATGCATAGGAATATAAATGCCAAATTCAAAACAGTCAAATTCAGATTTTGGGAATGAGACAGGAGGTAGGATTGGGCAGTAGGAGATGCAGTACATGAATATCCGACTTTATTGGTGATGTTTTATTTATCATGCTATGAGGTAGACACATAGCATTTATCATATTCTTTAAAATTCTAAAATGATGGAATATTTCACAAGAAATAAAAAATCAAAACAACAGTTAAGAATTCCATTAATATTCCCCAGGAGTGCATGTGTGTGCGTGCGTGTGTGTGTGTGTGTGTGCACATGTGTGTGTCTCGGATGGCAGAGGTGGGGGTGATGGCTGCATTGACAGGTGCCAGGAAAGACTTCACGTAGGTCACAGCTGGCTCCTGGGAAGTTTTCTGGGTTGAACACTTATTCAATAAAGTTCTTCTCTTCATATAATATTTGCCTACGTAAGAAGCTAAATATTCATTGAGTAATTAGCCAGTTCAAATTTGTGGTATGAAAAGACAATTCCTTCTAATTATAGGGATGTCAGTTAAAAGATGTCACACTAGGATGCCATTCACTGCCAAGAGAGGTTTAATAAATTCTCACTGTGATTCAGATTCAAGAAGGTTTAAAAAAAAAGGAAAGAGAGAGAAAAAGGCACCATTATTTTGATAATTAAATATTTACCGGAGCTGAGAAAATAAGTCACACTGATGTTTTAGGCTAATCAGAAAGTCTTTTTTAAAAAGTCCCAGTAGAGATATTGTTGCTCTCACAGTTTTGCTGCCAGTTTCAGAGATTTTCTAAGCTAGTACCAGCATCAGGCCTGACTTCCTTGGCCAGTGCTGAGTTCACGGCACAGGCATTCCTTAGGTGTCCATCCCCTTCTTGGAGGCCTTATTTAATTTCTTTCTGCTGTGTAATTTTAAGTAGCTCCATTGTGTATTTTGCCCCTCCCCTGCTTCTGTTCTCAGTGCATGACCACAGAGCTGTCTTTTTTTAGGAGATGGAGGAGGGAGACCTGGAGCAGCGTCACCCTTAGCTCTCTCCACTGAGGAAAAGTCCAGTGATGGCCTTACCTGTGTATGTCAGCTGGGGTTGAGGAACTGCATCCTGCCTTGAGATCTGACTCTCGCACTCCTCAGCTGTAAGATTTTGGGCAAGTCACTCACTCTCAGTCTGTTTTGCTGTGTGGTCAACATCGTAAACAGCCTGTCTTCCCTCTGCTCCTGGCTTTACCCCAGATATGCTCCCAGGACCACAGTGGCTTGATTCAAGGGCAGTGGTTCATAAAAGTTGCCTCAATCTAAGAATTTTCCCAGAACATTAAGAGCCAGGACCAAGGAAGTCAGTCAGATTCCTCTCTGATTAAAAATGCTGTACAATGAGAAATGAAGAAATGGATTGTCAGGTAAATAATTATTAGTTCAGATTGAATTTTGCTACATTTAACTAGTCTGCTCCCTCCTTTGTCTCCATATCGCAACAAAACCAAGCAAGAGTAGTGGTTTAAACACGGTAGATACAAGAGCAGTCTCTGTTATGTAACCGCAGTCCAGAGGTAGCAGGCCAGGGCAGGGCAGGGCAGAGAGTTCTGCTGGATTAGGGTCCTAGCTTGCCTCTCTGTCCTTGGTGTACCTTCTCAGCTCCAGTCATTTCTTACTTCAAGACAGATGCTGGAAATTCAATAATCTTGTTGCATTCCGGGCACTTGGAGCGAAAAGGAAGACAGACAACATAGCCCTCCTGTTTAAAAAGTCTTAATTCTCTGCTTCTATTTCTTGGGCTAGGACTTGATTATGTGGTCATGCCTAACTGCAGAAAGAGCTGGGAAACGTCATCTTTGAGCTGAGAATCATTGCTGCCCTTATTTAAATGGATACTGTCACTAAGGATGAAAGGATGAATGAACATCAGACTAGGGTACTAGTTCTCTTGACCACGTGGAGTAAGTCTGCTACAGGGAGGTAGCTGGTGTATTGGAGCATCTATTTGATTATAGAAAAACATTCAGGATCCTCTTGATAAAGCCCTTCCATATTTCTTTTCATTAAAAAATACTTAATAAAAATGGTTCTGATATTTCTTGCTAGAACCCTTCACAGCTCCCTGGGACACTGGATTTGGGAAATGCAAATAACTACTGACTTTAGTGATCTTTTTCAGAGTCCTCAACACAAAGTTACATTAGTAGCTGATAGGGAGGGGTCCTAACAGACATTGTGGGCCAACGGTGACTTTAACTGGGGGATGGACTCCTGTGTAGGTTCATTTGCCAGAACCTCATTGCACTTTGCCTTCTTGCCCTTTGAGCTAGTTTTCTTTTCCTGCAGGTCCTAAATTCAAAGCCCCTGGGCTCTACTTGGATCTGGAACCTTGCAGGGAGCACAAAGTTGGTTTTTATTTTCTCGTTTTTCCTAGTGCTGTTTGAAATCATTGTCTTTTCTCTATCTCTTCCGCTCTGAGGTGATGGGGGAAGACTTGAACTTCACTGAATCAAACTTTCCACCTACTTGAAGAACCTCAGGTGACAGTTTCAGGTCCTTAGAATGCCTGCCTGAGTAGGGCCAGGGATCTACGCATCTTCTCGGTTTGTCAAAGTGGAAATAATAGAGATGAGATTTTCTTTGGAGCTTCTCTCTACAACTCTAGTGACACTTACCTGGGGAATCAGTTGACCTTGGAGTATTCTTGGAGGAGGGGATAGACAACCTGATTATTATTTTTTGGTAAAAATCCAAGTTTATTAGTCCATTTGGCTATTTATCTGGACTTCTACAGTAAATTACCATGGACTGGACGGCTCATGAAAAATAGAAATCTATTTCTCAGAGGTTCAGAAGTTGGGTAATCCAAAACCAAAATGCTTCTAGATTCAGTATCTGGAGGGGGGTGCTTCCTGGTTCACAGACAGTTGCCTTCTCACTGTGTCTTCATGTGGTGGAAAGGGCCAGGGAGCTTTCTGGGGCTTCTTTTGTAAGGAAAACTAATCCCATTCATGAAGGCTGCAACCTCATGACCTAATTGTCTTCCAAAGGCCCCATCTCTTCAAGCATCAACTGGGGATGAGAATTTCAGTGTGTGGATTTTGAAGGAGACAGAAGATTCAGTCTGCAACACCCAGTGACTGCATAGAAGTGGAGTCAAATCCTATCCCCCATCTCTGGGTGTCTGGAGGTGTATCTCAAGGCTGATCACAGGAGCCATGCAAGGGCAGGTCATTGTGGTTAGTTGACAGACATTTGAGAATGCATTTCATGCTGAGTCTATGGGTAAAAAATACTTCCCTATGAGCTAATTTTACTGCTGCAATGAACCTCATCTCTGTGAGTCACAAGGTCATCCTCTGTAGCTGTCATGTGGCTGGGAATCAGAGAAATGAGGAATCAACAGGCCTCTGGAGGCAATTTTATATACCCCTTGCCTCGATTCCATTAAATCCAATTGATTAATAGCTAGCAGTTATTGAGCACTCATTATCTGCAAGCACCATGCTAAGAGCATTACTGAAGGCATCACCCTAATGCCCTGCTGAGTTCATTTTCATTCCAGTTTAACAGATGGGAAAACTGAGGCCCAGAGTCCCCTACCAAACTGGCAGAACTGTTATTCAAATTCAGTTTTAGAGAGAGTTCCAGGGCTAGCGTCCTCTCCCCCATGCTCTGCAGCCGTTGGCAACGTACTGCAGGCCACAGAGACCTGGAGCTCTTGACTTCTCCATGCCACCACCAGGACCAGCTCAGTTAGAAGGTGGCCCTAACCATCCCTAGGGAAGCTTATTTCATGTCTCACTCGCTAATCGGTTCCAGTGTGTTACTACCCAGAGCTAACACTGAGGGGTACCGAGGAATGATCATAACAATATATTTTAGGCATCGTGGCAGGCATGTTAAAAAACAAAACAAAACAAACAAAAAGAAACAGGTATCACCATAACACAGGCTGCCTGCATAAAATATTTAAATAATCACATTACATGGTGCATTGGTGCAAAAAAAAAATGAATTCACGGACATGATCAGTGATTTTTCAAAAATGCATTTTAGTACTAAAAATGATACATATTCTTGACATGTGCGTTACAGCACAACAATAATATCTGATAGGACACAATGGTTAAAGTGAAATGTCTTTCTATCAAATTTGTGGCTAGTGCAAAAAATGTTTTATGCTAGCTTCATTTTTTAATTAAAATTAACATTAAACTCGATTTCTCAGTAACATTAGCTACAGAACTTGTAGCCAGTGGCTACCATATCCCATAGTTCAGGACGGATATCTAACTGAATTTCACGAGAGAAATGCACTTGGCATGTCCTGAGCAGAGAGAGGGAAAGCTGGGCTGGAGCAGAGGAGAATGAGGCTTCGAGGGTTTAGGGTCCATGAGGAAGAGAAGCTAAACCGTTGTCACTTTTTGAAATGGAGAACCACAGAATGCTAATGATGCTTTAAGGAGCTCCACCTGGAGGTACCAAAGAGGATGGGGGCACAGACAGGGATGGGAGGCAGGGGGACCTCATTTATGGGTGCATCTGTGGAGCCATGATGAGTTGCTCTGGGTCAGTGGCCGGTGGGCAAGGGGAGCAACCCAGGGGGATGAGTGGAAGATGACGCCAGGTTTTAAGCCTCTGACAGCAGAAACTGGTAATTCATAGATAAAGAGGGAAGCCAGGGGAAAGAAAGCAGCTCAGTTCAGCCCAGACCAAGTTTGAGGTGATCTCTCCCATGGCCTCTCCTTACCTTTCCCCCTCTTTGCTGACTTTTTAAAAATCCTTTTCCCCCTCCTCCTCCTCCATTTCCTGCTCTTTTCTTCTCTTGAAGTAAATATATTAACAGAGAACCTGTCATACACCAGAGACTAAATCCTTAAAGGGCATTTCCGAGACCTGAGGAAGGACGTCATGGGAGATCTTAAGTGTTTATTCATCAAAGAAAACAAAAATAAATGTTATTTCTCAAAGGAGTCTTTTTGCCATGCCTGACGTTCCTTTTGGAATTGGCCAGACCTGGTCCGTGGAGGTCCCCGGAGGGAATGGCAGTAAGTACAGTTCCTGTTTCTTGGCACTTTCTGTGTAGCAGCTATGGCCTGGAGCATTGGTGGCTAGCATCGCCCTCATAATCATGAGTTCCTATTTTACAGGTGAGGCAATTAAGGCATGGAGAGATACAGTCATTTCGCTAAGCAAACACAACTGGTGAGCGGCAGGACAGGATGTGACTTGTCTGCATGTGCTGAATGTCACTGTGGCTGGGTGAAAAGCGCCATGACCTCCCCTTACTCAGAAGTACCTTTCCTCTCTGGTCTTTCTAAGGACAGCCCCTTCACACAGTCGGCAGCTCCTGGGAGGCCTCCAGAGGTTTTCCCTTCATCAGGTGAGGTTGGGGCTTGTATGGGAAGCAAAAGAACTGAGTGCTTTTCTCCTCCCAGTGCCGGGAAAGGGGGGCAGGAGATGGGGGGAGGGGGTCACCTCCTCAAGCGTCTCTCCTCGGGGTTCATCAGGTGAGTGCTCCAGGAGGCCTGTTTTTCTGCTCTAAATGTCATGTTTTGATGATGTTGTTCGTATGCAGTCACCTACCTGGGATGAAAGTACATCCCAGAAAGAAAAAAATAAAAGAAAAAAATAAAAAGTCCTCAAATGAAACAGGAGCCAGGGGAGGCAATGGGGAGAAGAGGAGCTGGAAAATATTGCACTGTCCCTGTCCAACAGCTCAGGGGATTTACTCCAGGCTTTCAGAGCCAAGTGAATATTGCTTATTCATGTGCAATCTAATCCTCCTCTCAGCCCAGAGGCAGAGGGCAGCAGGGTGACCTGGTTGTGGTGCGGGGGACTGAGGTGCAGAAGCGGTTTGTATCTGAGTGTGAACTTTGTGTGGCAGACCGGGATTTCCATGCCGGGACGGCTGGAGTTGGGAGAAATTGTTATTTGCATGTTTTGTATTGATGCAGCGGGCAAAGAGGTCAGGAGTGGGGAACGGGTGGGGTGGAGGTAGATGGTGATCAGACGTATGGTGTGTTTCTGAAACAATTTGGGGGCCAGAAATTCCAGGAGCTCCTCCACCACGTCCCTCTGGGAGGACACAGAGCCACAGATTGATGCACACTCCAGGCAGAGGACGTCTTAATAACCCACTTGGCGGGTGATGGATCATCTGAGGAGCAGCAGAGATATGGCTTGGCCACCCCAAAGCTCCAACTCGATAACGTGTGATAATTTACTCAGGGGCACAGGGAGGGAGATTTCCCAACTGCGGCTAACCAGTGTTGAAGACCTGAAAACAGCCACTTGGGACTGTTTTTATGTTCAGCTGTCGGCTTAGAAGCAAATGGCTAAGAGAACCTGGACAGGGATCAAACAAATGTGCTGGGAACCACATGCGAGGAACAGATCCGCTATTATTTCCCACTGAGGGCCTGTGTGCCCAGCCTGCTCCCCTCCAGCCGCACAGGAGGAGAACATCAGAGGAGGCAGAGACCTGTCTGAAATATCTGATAGGGCCTGCACTGCAGCTGGCCTGGGTTTGGGGAACTATTCCAGCACAGAGGCATCATGGAGTGGCAGGCTGTCACCTCTATAGGACACAGTGATTGAGCAGGAGAGAAAATGTGGCCTTTGATTCGACCCCATGGAAGCACACGGGCTGGTGCCCAGAGGCCTAGTCTTTCCCTGCAGGGGCCATTGGCAGTCTAGGTACAGGGTCTAGGGTAGAACAGAGCCCTGTTTTCTATGGAGAAGGAGCAATACTTCCTGTGACATGGGGAGTGTCACAAATGGAAAGAAAACCTCTTTCCTACAAGTACATCAGTTTCTCTTCTTCTCTTCCTCCAGCCAAAGGATAACCTGCCATAGTTCTGTTTAATTCAAGTCCAAATTGGTATAAAGACCAGCATCCTATGGTTACTCTATGATGACGTATACTGCCACTTTCTTCAGAACAGAAGGTGTCATAAAATGATAGGAACACCAATGGACGTGATTATCAAATGTCTCCCATACACCCCACTCTGTGCTAGCTGCTTCAGGCACAATAGTGACATTAATCCCCCCCAGAGATCCAGGAAATGATCCTCCAGTGACCTCACAATCATAAAGGCATTCTCAGGATCAAAGAGTCTTGGAACTTTTACCCAAAATAAACCTAGGTAACTTCTGAGCAGGTGTGTGTTACTTTGAATTGGCTCCAGGTGAGTTATAAAATTATCACTCCCTTTATTGTCTGGTTTCAGACAGGTGGGGAGGAAAAACAGCAAAGCAACTAACAGATGAGAGCTGATAAGACACCTGACAATGAGTTTCTTTGGTGTAGCAACACCATGCAGTTTACAGGGACCAGGATATCCTTATGGAGACATTCTAGGTGGACAAAAATACAGAAGAAGGTAAACATTCTTGTACTCCTTTTACATAGTAAGCAACTGAGGTTGAAAGAAGTGGATTAATTTTTCCAAAGCTATATAACAAGTTAGTTGTTGAACCAGAATTTGAACCCATATTTGTCTAACACTAAACACATATCTACTTCTAGAGCAAATCTCAGCTCAGAAAAAGGTATTAACGTCTCTCTCCTTAGTATAAGCGAGGCATCTGGCCTAGCAGGTACACACCTTCTTGCACCTGGGATGAGTAGAAATGAGGAAGTATATTACTTCTAACGTGAAATGCCTGTATAGTGCTAGGGGCTCCTTTCCTAAGCCAACTGCTCCTTTCATTGGCTTGGAGTCACAGTTATAGACTCAGAGATGGGAGGGACCTGGGATGATGTACAGTTCTCAACCCTCTTCTTACAGAAGAAGAAGAGGCCCAGAGAAAGGAACCAGGTATTCCACACAGATAGTGTGTAATTGAGCTTACACTTCAGGAGTTCTAACTTTTAAACCCAAGTCCCTCCCATCAGTTTCATGAGGCTTTGGAGTCTTCCTACTGTAAAGAACATGTAACAATCTACCCTAATCTCACTTGGTCTGAAAGTCAAAAGTACATGATATGTTTTTCTACTCTCTCCTTTCTCCTCTTCTTTCTACCCAACTACATGGACAGATGATGTGGAAATAGTGTAATCTTCCTTGAGGTGAGGAAATTATGGTGTGGGTATGGTTTAATTGTATCCCTCTCAAAGCTTCATGTGATTAAAGGCCGGATTCCCAAGATGCTGATATCTGGAGGCAGTGGAACACTTTAAAGGTGGGAGTAGGATGATTTAGGTCAGTGGTGGTGAACTGTCACGTGCATACTACAGCCAACTGCTTGTTATCATTGAAAGTTCGAAAAGGTTCACCATTACTGACTTAGGTCATTGGGAGTGCACTTTTAGAAAGCACTTCTCGAGTGACCCCTTGAATTCTCAAGAGAGGTTGTTATAAAATGAGTAAGCCTAGCCTTACTCAATGATCTTAGCTTCCAGGCCGCTTGCTCTAACACACACTCCCACCATTGCTGTCTGCCATAAGGTAACACAGCCAAGAATTCCTCACCACAGGTCTGTGTTATGCTGCTTAGACTTTGAATCTCCAGAACTTTGAGTTAACTAAACTTCTCTTTATAGTAGTTTATGTCAGATGTGTTGTATTAATGATGAAAAACTGACTAATACAGAAAGGGGCAAACATTTCTTCAGTTCCTGGATTTGAGGATATTAGCAGTAGCTTTTAAAAACTATCTTTCAGACTTACATCAAATTATAGTCATTAACACAGTGTCACACATGTGAAACAATACACAAATAGATCAATCAAATGGACTACATAGATCCACACACATATTAGTCACCACATTTATGATGAAAGTGACTACAGCATTGTGGTAGAAAAGGTGACTTTTTCAATAATTAGTCTTAGGTCATTGGAATGCCTTTACTGGAGATAAAGAGAACCTCAATCCCTACCTCACACCAATCAGGTAAATTGAAATTATAAGTGAGAAATCCATTATAATAAGATCTTATGGGAAAAAAGAACATGGGGAGATATTCACATGACCCAAAGTAGATAAAACTTTCTTTAACTGGACATAAAAGAGTTGTGAGGGGAAAAATTGATTGATTGCACTACACTAAAACGAATAACTTTGATTAATCACAAAGCTACTGAAAAAAAGTAAAGCAAGCCACAAAGTGGGAGAAGATAGTTGCAAAACATATATCAAAGGCCTCATATCCAGAATACATAAAGTCTTACAAATTAATACAAAAAAACTGACAACTCAATAGAAGATTGTACTAGAAGACTTGAAATGGCCTTTCTTAAAAGGTCTCCAAGGCATCTGTAAACATATGCAAAGGAGCTCAACTTGTTTTGGCAACCAGAGGTTTATAAATTAAATCACAGTGAAATATCATTTTATTTCCATCAGAATAGCTAACATAGAAAAGATAGAGAACATCGAGTACTGGTGAAAATGTAGAAAAATCAAAACTCTTAAGCAGTAGGCAGAAATGTACATTGTAACAAGTATTTTCGAAAATAGTTCGCAGTGTCTACTAACGCAGCCAACTGCCCTGTTGTTTTTATAGCCAGTAGAAAAAGCACACACAAATCTATCAACCCATCTTCACGAGAACATTCAGAGCAGCATTTTAGTAAAAGTTTGAGAAACAGTGCAAATGCTCGTGAAAAGTAAAATGGATAAATAGATTGAGTGTATTCGCACACTGGAATATTATGAAGAAATGAGGATGAGTGAATCATCGCTAATACAGCAATGTGGATCTCACAAATATAATGCCAGAAACCAGATATGATAAGGAACATACTGCATGGGTCTACTTATATAATGTTCAGAAGGAGCTACCATCAACCTACAATGTTAGGAATCAGCACAGAGGTTATTCTTAAAGGGACACAGTGGCTCAGAAGGGCAGAGGGCACCACGGAAGGGGTGGGTGAAGCATTCTAGTTCATCATCTGGTTTCTGGTACCCAGATATGTATAGCCTGGTGAAATTCACTGAATTGTGTACTTACGCTAAATTTCCATAGCATGTATCTTAAGTTCATTTTTATCCTGCAAGTGGAGAAAGTGGGAAAGTACGGAAGTAACATCTACTTTATGTCTACTACAAGCCTGTTATTTTGGTAGATATTTCGCGGGTGTTAACTCATGCCGCACGACATAGGTGTGAGGCCCTCTGGAGCAAGCAGATACAAAGTATAGTGGAAGCCACACCATGAGTAAGTGCCGGGACCAGATTTAACTTAACATCCTAGTCCAGGTTGGTCTGACTCCAGAGCTTATTGCCTTTCTACCACGTCGTGTCTCTTGCAGGGAAGGAGCACAGGCTTTGGAGTCAGAAATTCTTATTTTGAGTTCTGGTCATGTCACTCATGCTTTATGACTTTGGGCAAATCACTTACTCTGGTTTTAATCTTCTCACTTGTAGTTCAGGGAACTTCAGGGTAGGGTGGAGCGGATGATATCAGTAGAGGGACCCAGTATTAACACAGAGCCTTGTATGCAGCAAGTGCACAGTGTTTTTTCTCCATCTAAACCCTTCTAGACCTGTGTGCCTTTCCTAGCAGGAGTCTGGAGTGTCAGGCAGAATTCACCCTGCCCCTCTCCCTGCTGGCACCATTCTCATAAAATCGTATGAAAATGAACATTGAGGGCAACTTTGATGGGGAAAAGAGCAACATTCAGCCCGAAGGTGCGTGCAAAAGCCGGCAAAAAAACCTTGCTTTGGGGCTGAGGGGGTTTACAGGGGATCTTACACAAGTGCGTTTCAGGCTGTGGCTTTAACACTAACATGCAAAATTTAGTCCATTAGGATGGGAACGCAGAGAAAGAACTTCCAAAGGTGGCTAGAGTTACTCTCCTAAAAATAGGTTTTTGCTGCCTTTTTTCACAATAGAACTCAGCTAAACTTTTTTTTGGTCTTGAGTCCTCTAAGAATAGTCAGAAAAATGGATGGAAGGTAAATAGCATCTGTGTTTGTTCAACATGAAGTCACCTGTCCCCAAATGTCTGTAACGCCTGCTGAGGAACTGGGAGATCCTTGGGGCGAGGGGAGGGGTGAGGACCCGGAAGCTTCCGGCTGGGATCCAGATGCGGATTTATGTGAAGGCACAGCCACACTCACGCTCTGCATGTGAGGCATAGGCAGGAAGGGTGCCCTGAAGGGCTGTCCTTCTGTGTCCCCAGCTGAAAGAGCTTTTTCTTCTTAAAGGCTTGGAGGTCAGAACTATGGGATGGGTAGTGGGGAAGCAGGTGTCTTGGGAGGAGGGGAAGAGAGGGAGCCCCCACCTACCTGCCCACACCCCCTTCACAGAAGTCTTCATTGCTCTGTTGCTAAATTGTGCACATTGATCTGCTGTGCACGGGGTTGCCGCACAAGTTGGCGGGAGCACCGGAGTGTGGCAGGCCTGCTAGGGAACGCACACACTCGGGGGTTTAGTTTAAATGAACTGAGAGCTGGGGACCCACCTGACAGCCACGGAGCCCGCTCTGCTTCCCATCAAACAAGTCCCTTTGTAGGTCGGAGCTGTCAGTCAACAATGCCCCAGGAGTACCTGGGGTGGTGGGGTGGGGGATTGGTGTCCCCACCCACACTGCTGGCCTGCCACTGGGAAGGCAGGTGTGGATGGGAGTTGGGCCAGTGTAACTATGCTGAGGGCTGGGTTTTTTTGATACTGCTCTGATCTTTGCCCATTCAAGGTCTTAAACCTAATGTATGAAGCTTTCTCAAGGGACTGAGACAGTTTGGGTCTCTGAAAAGAGACCTAGCCCACAGCTCTAGGCCTTTGCCATCTAGGGAAGTTGGGTGGAGCCTGTCTTCTGAGCTACCTTTTCTAATATTAACATCTTGATTAATTCCAGACCAATTGTTCTCTTAAAACAAGTTTTTATTTATTTTTTTTTTCATTTCCTAGCCTTTGCAAACCACCTACTCTTCTCTGAGAGTGACTTTGATTGAAGTTTAAAGTTTTAAGGTTCAGCTGTTTTCTGGTTCCTTGTTATTAGAAAATAGAGCAATTCCCTCCACCCAAGTAAAGAAGAAAAAGGTTCTTTTTTCCTCCCCCTTTCCCTCCTCCCCACCCCTCTGCTGCTCCTGGTGTGTCATCACTGTAAAAAGCCCTGCAAGATATAGTTATTTATTCTTCTCCATCCTTTCCTCATCTCAATTTTGGGCTGAGGCCAAAACTTGGGAGAAACAAAGAAGCAACCATCCAAATAGTCTCCTTCAAAGCCAAGCATTTGGCCCTGTGGCTGCTGGTCCACACTTCCTCCCCAAACCATGTGCTGCTGCAGAGGATGGGCTTGGAGTGGGAAGATAAGGGGGGCTTGAGGAACCCAGCACCCGCCCGTGCACGGGCCATCTCACCCCATGCACGGCACACGTGGTTATGAAAGACCCCTTGTGTTGGAAGGCAGTCAGTCCAGGGGGAGCCTCCTCAGAAGGTAATTGCCTACTCCCAGGGCTGGCCTTGCTGAAATTTATAGCTCTGCTCAATAAAGCTATTGTGCAGCTCCTTAGGAGGCCAGAGAGAGGTTTATTGCTTGGGAACCAGGAGACACGGAACCCAGGCAGGCTGGGGGACCCCTGGAGTCGGGGGAGACACAAGCAGAGAAGTGGGGGTTCCTCTGGTCCCTCACGCTCCGTGCTGGGCATCTTTTCAGAAGGAGCCCAGGGTACCTACATCAGATGGGATGGGAGACCCCAAAAGGGAAAACTCGCTTGCAGACGAAGTATGTACAAAGACTGCTCCCCCAGTGATCCCAAAAATTCTCCCAGGTCTACTGACCTTCACTGACATGTCCATCCAGAATTTCTTCCCAATCCACTACTACTGGGTTTTTTTTTTTTTTTTTTTTTTTTTTTGGTCTCACTTTTCTCCTTTCCTTGATTTATTTTATGCTATTTGGAA